>OY776280.1:37991233-38523733 GCA_963675445.1 Linnaemya vulpina | reverse complement strand
CCTAATTTCTCTAGAAGTGTTGAAAATTAAACTGGCAGAACAGATTTTATTGGCTTTTTGGCCTGGGCACTATTTGATATCTTGACTGGGAGTAATGCAATTGCTTATGTTTTGATTTGTTTGTTTACTCTAGCGTTTGATGAGCCAAGTTTTTAACCCTCTCTGTTTCATTTTATGTTTATATTATTTAAAGTATTCAATAACGCATTTCTTAGTATGTTTTGTACACGAAAATATATATTCGAGCAATTATCTCATGAAGGCATTTGCCGTATGGGTTTATATGATTTCTCTGCATGAGTACTAAACACGTTGTCATTTTGTGGGGGTTAATTATCCGAGAAATAATCCGTTTGTGAAAATATTTACTACTTGTAAAGTCCAAAGTGTTTTATTCGAACCGGGTCATGCCGGAAAGACGAGAGAGATGAGAATATAAAGAATTTGTTGTTGCTATTATATACAAATATATCTAAAATATTATTGGGCTGTTGTATAGAGGACGGAGGGTTCTCTAAATCACTTTTTAGTGCATAATAGTTTTCAATATCATATAAATTTTGTAACCAAGTCAATGCATTTGTGTGATTCATGTCAGCTAAACCAAATTGCCAGATCTTTTTCCAAATATTTAAGCTGTATTTCGGCTTCAATGCAATAACAATTTGTGTTTGTTTGATCATCTTATTTTCTCTGTTGAATTAAGTTGAAAATTTTCCACAATTCTTGTTAGATTTAGTAAAGACCAATAAATATAGTACTCACGGAATTTCGAGCTAAATTACTACATTTTAAATTACTACATTTTGATTAGATTTCCATTAAAAAGAAAATCTTCATAATCTCATAATACCTGTGCGATTTCATTTGTATCTGTGATATATAATATCGGCCAAATTCTAACGAAGGCTTCGGTGGACTATTTCTTTACGGCTTCGGGGGACTATTTCTATCGCGTCTGCTACATCATTCAGGTTAAATGTCGTTAATGTGCTCTCGAATTGTCCTTGGCCTATTGATGTACACTTTTTCTTTTAAATACAGTACGAACTCGGTAACCGCAACTAGCAGAAATCAAGGTAATTGCACTTATTGAGGTTGTTTCGCCCAGCGAGGAGAAAAATATAACGAGATAAGTGACAAATGAAAACCCTTTTATGAAATAGAAAGCTTATTTTTTTATATATTTCATTTTTATTAAAATATTAAAATTAACATAAAATATTTATCGTTTATTGTTGTCTGCACTTGTTTCTTATTAATACTTTTTATAATATTCGTCTCACGAAGCTTCTTCAGAAATATAATATCTTTTACTGGAATATCGTTTTTAGAATTGCTCGTAATACATACACAAAACTAGCAAACCAAGTCAGACAAAATAGCGGTATAATAACGATCAGTTTGTGAATATAAGAAAAAAAATCCAAAAGAAGAAAAACACAAAAGAAGGAACTAAAACAAAATATGTATATTTAAATGTAAAGTTGAAGTTATAGATGTCAACTTTTTTAGGTAGTTGCAGTTATAAAGTTTATAATACTATGTTTTATAGTGTTGCAAAAATCGAGGAACTGCGTGTATGGAGAGTTGCGATTACCGAGTTTATACTGTAGTCCCCAGGAAAGAAGTAGAACGGAGTCAAATCATATGATCGTGCTGATCGCCACGACGTGAGATAATTCGGCCATGGAATTTATAATGCCAAGGAGATATTATTTCGTGGGCTGACGCCATCCTGTTGAAACCTCATATCGTGCAGGTCTATAGCCTTAATTTCTGAACAGAAACAGTCCGTTTTCATCACCCGATAACGATAACTGATTGGCCGACAGCACAACGATAACACCAGCAGCTCATAAACCGAACCAAACTGCCACTCTTTGTGGATGCTTCTCAAGTGCTTTTACATTTTTTATAGACTCGATTTGATGAAATTCATCTTTGTAACCGTATTTGGTCTATTATGTGGCCAAAAAAGTGCACGATGTGCATTTCAACTGGGCCTTCAACCATTTACTTGAAAGGCGTCAACAATCTTAAGACTGAATTTGTCAAACACTGAAAGAAAGAAATGCCAAATTGAATTGACGTTAAGGTGTGACCCACAATTATCGTCGTGCGGTACAGTTGCATCACCCCTCTTTTAGCTCCTTCGGAAATTATTATTCAGTCTTGAATTGCATTTAAGAAAAAACTTAAGACAACAACTTCTTATCACTTCTTATAACTATCAGTTAAACATATTATGGCACGTTAAGACGATCTTGTTAACAATCTTATCTGCTCTCACAAAACCGTACATAATTGCCATTTCTTGGACAGGCATTATGAAATAAACTTCAGGTTATACATTTTAAGACGTTTGTCCTCTTTTTTATTATCACAAAAGCATTCTTAAACACACTTTTTTACAAGAAGTTAAAAGAAAAGCGTAAAAATAAATGCGGCAGCAAACTGTACACATACCAGCACAAAAAAAGGGGAGTAAAGTACTCGAAAAGTGTCTGTGGACAGATAGAAAGTAACACAAAAAATCTTTGAGGACTTTAATAAAAATCTTCTCTCGCAAGCAACATGTATTCATGCATGCATGTGCATGTGTTTTCTCAATGTGTGTGCCAGTAGTTTTAAGTGTATGTGCCATTATCGTGTGAGTCGACGACCCAAACTGCTTTGGTGGTCTTTAAAGTGTCATAAATTTTGTGCTCAACAAAAGCTTAGCAAAGCCTTAAATTGGCCAAAAATTGCGATTCTTAGTAGTTGTAGAATGTACGTATTCGCAAATATTTGCTTTACCTTTTTTTCTTTTTTTCTTTTTTCTTTTTTTCTTTTTTCTTTTTTTTTTTTTGCTCATCTGCCACAAAGGGAAGCTTATTTTCTAACGACGTAAAGAACAATGTGCGATATGACCCATTTTAAGGGAATTAGACACAATTTTGTTTCTTTTCCTCGGAAACATTTTTTTATTGTTGTTTCTAACATCATCGTAGCCATAACGTGTTAACAAGAAAATGAAATGTTTAACGAGTTATTAAATGTGTTTTATAATAATTTTTTTGTTTGCATCGTAATAAAAGAATATCCGAAGTATTCGTTTATAATATTCTCTTTTGTGTGTTACTCTTTTTTTCTATCCAGAGCTTTCCCGGAACCGCTGAAGGACCAGAAAGCTGAATATTGACATGGTTGTAATGATTATTAGTTCTCGAATTATAATTAATAGGCAAAAGGGCTCAGAGGACATGATAAAAAAACGTAAGAATTTACGCAAGAATTTCTACCAATTTAGTTTTCAGTGCACACAGCAGAATAGAACACCGCTGTTTTCGAAGGCCACTACACTTTCTCATCAATGCACATGTGTATTTGATTATTACCCCTGATGGATGTGAAATCAGTTTCTATTCACAAAAATCTTGATGAGCAAATTGTGTTTGACAACTGCTTCAATAGTAAACTGAAGTAGAGCCAACGGCTCAACTCCCCGCGACGATGGACATTTTTATTTTTGAAACTTATTTGTAGCGCACTATTTACTACTGCGTATAAAAATGTAGGAGCTTACCAAAACTACTGTTCTGCTCTACTATATAATTTTACAGTTAACCCTGGATGGTTACTCTTCATTTGTGTACATTAAAGTTACTCTTCGTTACTCTTCTTTAGTTCTAGCGGAACAAATTTTAAAGATCAAAATAAACAAAAATATTTTTAGTTAAGTAATTTATAAAAAAAATAATAAAATAAAAAATTACATATATTATCCAGCCCTGAAGCTGTTTTTAATTTTTTTTATCTAGTAACAATAAATTTTATTAAATATATCCATTACATTTAACATTTAGAAATGTTTAAAAATTAATTTGTTACTCAAGAGTAACAAACCCTGGAGCACTTTTCACTTTTCTGATTTCTAGTAACAATAAATTTTATTAAATTTAACAAATATGTGAAACTTCTAAGGAAAAAGTACACATTTGATTTAGTTATTTGTTTTGTTTTCAATAATTATAAAAGAAAAAATTAGATTTTCCACCTCTGGCGCTGTCTATTTGGGTTTTGCGTGTTCTCTTGCCAATAAATTTTTTTTCATATGTAACAAATACGAGTGATTTATAAAGAAAAATAATAAATTTGTTGTACGTAATTACTTTTATGCACAAAAATGATTCAGTTGTCCAACCCTGGAATCAAATTTTCGATTTTGTTGTGATTTTTAATACCAATTTAAAGCTTTTTTTAATTATTGTATGTGTATTAAATAAGTTCGGTTACGAAAGTTTTAATTTCTTACTTGAATATTTCCAAAAGTAAAATTTATTTTCCAGCCCTGGAGCTCTTTTCTACTTTTGTGGGGTCTGGTAACAATAAATTTCATTAAAAATATTAAATATATTTTACTTGTAGAAAAAAAGAAGAACTTGATGATAATTTTTAATGTTTAGGTCTAAAAAAATTTTTAAATTGTCCATCCCTGGAATAAAATTTTTATTTTTGTATAATATATAATAAAAATTTAGTTTTCTTTTCAAGTATAAAATAGATTTGATTAACAAAAGAAAAACTAAAAGAAGCATTAACATGTTAATTTAATATACCAAAAATCAGTTGAAGTTATCCAGCCCTGGAAGCCAATTTTAAATATGGCTGACACTCAATCTATTTGGAACCAAGATTGCAGTCTGTGGCTGGTTTGGAGGCTTCGGATACCGCGTTACACCTACACGCAGAAGGACATCGTTTAATAGGCCTCCCTATTAATAATCCAGATCCAGAATATATATATTTTATAGGTTTTTATAATGATATTGAGTAAATTACACACGGAATGAAAAACTTATATCGTATTTGCAGAGTTTTGTGAAGAGTATAAAAAGCTCTCAATGAGAAGTTTGATTTAATTTTTTTTCATTTGTTTTTTGTGAGAAAAGATTCAGCCCGATTAAGGCTAAATTAAAGTGTTAGACAGCCATTCCCAAACGTTTATATTTAACCTTAAATGCAGCCTTGGTTATTGCCTTTTAACAATATGAAAAAATATTATTCATCAGGATATTGGGTCACGTGAGTGGTCTGAAAGAAAAGCTCAAATCAAGTGATTTCAAAACGGCCAACAGGAAAAAATTTTACACTTCTTTTAAATCACTTTCAAAAGAATTTTTTGTGCGCTTCATACTCCCAAGCGCAGTGTGCAACATATTATTTATATGCCACATTGTTTGTTTGTTTACTTTCGAGTGTTGGAAAACTCATAAAATAATGGGGACAACACCTTCCATTATGACTTGTTATAATCATAATTGTATATCCATATAATATTCATAAAATGTGTATGTGTGTGTGTGCGTGTGTGTGTGTGTGTGCCCAAATACAAAATGATTTATGATTATATGAATGGGGCGATAAATGAAAAATGTGGTGAGAAAACAAAATCACAAAATGGAAAAAAGCCACAATCCCCCGCATGCACAACATTGTTAATTTAACTACATTTACAACAACAAACAAGACACATACATTCACACATCTCTGTGTGTGTGTGTGTAATACAATCAGATTATATGAGAATATAATTTGTAAAAGTTCAACTTCTTTTTTTTTGTTTTCTTGTACAGCGGATGTGGCATATCACTTGAGGATATACAAAACATGTAGAAATTTCCCATTTCCTTTTTAAATGGTTGGCTAAAAAGTAAATAAAATAATGTAAAAACATGCATAAATGCCCTGCTGTTGCTGAGAATTTGTATGAATTTATTTTAATTTTTTTATGTATGTTTTACCTCAAGTAACAACATTTTATTTATTCTTTGCAAATCAAATCCCTTGGAAAATAGGCGAACTGCAAGAGTTTTGCATTCAAGTGACTTTGAAACAACTTGTTTTCAAGCAGGAAGAGCTCTACTTTTGTTTGTTGTTGTTGTTTTTTTCTCCAAATGCATTGAACAGAAAAAAAGAAGAAAACAGTTTGCCAGGATATTTTCCATTATGAATTGATGTGTTAAAATATTCATATTTTATTTCTAATCAAATTTCACGGAAAACTCTTATTCAGATAAACGAGCGGACATTGTAACTTGACCAGTGGAAATGAGTCTGCAATTATTTACATTAAGGGCAAGAAGATTCTAAAGCATCTCCAAGAAACTCAGCTGGATTGAATGTTATTTCTTTACTAAAACTCTTTAATTTTGTCCCAATTTTTTATTAAAAAAAATCAAAAAATTCACTTCATTTTTAGCTATAAATTTATTAAATCGCCACCTCTTTTTATCACACGAAACAATAAACTTTATCAACAATGGAATTTATTAACAACAAAATTTCGAAAGTGCGAAAGCCCTGACAGCAAAAACTTATAAAAATTTTTATTTATATGAAATTAATGACTCTTTAATAATCGAAGATGAGAGTAGTCCACTTGCAGGCTTTAAGTTCCAGAGTTTTTTTTAATTTCCCTTTTAGGGATATTGAAAATTTTATAAAATCGGAAAGTTATTGGTTCTACTCGCGGTTTTGCAAAAATCAAATTCTCGTCAGATCTCAACGTTTTCAGTTCCTAGAAAGCGATCCAACTAATTTTAAGACCAAGAATGTTTGAATGTGTTTCAAATTTTGAAATTAAAAACAATTTTTTGATGGCGGCCTTTCATGTCCTTCTGAATTGAATTACATTTTACGAACATGGCAAATCAGTAATTTCCTATTATTTCCATTAAAAAAATTTGATTTTTCACAGCGTCAGTTTATGTCAAATCAGTCTTTCAAATGGCCCCAGAGAAAATAATCCAGCGGCGTTAAAATACAAGCATGAGGCGGCGAATTGAGACATGGTAAAATCGAGAAGTTACACAACCATCAAAAGTAATTGTTGGGCAGGCTGAGTGGCTTTAGGCGCTGTCTTACTGAAAGGAAAATGCAACTCATGCCAACACTGGCCACTTGTGGCAACAAAAAATTGACTGTCCTGGTTTGATAGCTCAGAGCGTTCACGGTGACGGAGTTTCCTGGCCCATTTTCGAAAAAATATGGGCTGGCGATATCTAAACTCTACTCGCTGCATACGATCTTTTTCTTTAGATGTAGTGGTTTTCCGAGGTCTATTTGTGGATTTTGTAAGCCCCATAAGCGACAATTTTGTTCGTTTGCAGAACCGTCTAATTGAAAATGGGCCTCTTCCTGACTAGAGTTTATTTTATTGGAAAATGCGCTGTTTCGTTTGGTTTTTGGAAAACACAACTCGCGAAAGTTTCAAAAAAGCAACGGACGGCCGGCTTTAATTCTTAAACGGAATTAACTTTATAACTGTGAAGATGAAAATCTTTATACGAAATGTCGTGTAACGAACCTCCGGTGATGATAACGAACGTTGAACGTGTTGATGTTCCAGTCGCATGCTCAACACTTTACAAAACAGCGACGGCGTTTGTACCACCACGGTCACTATGAGTGTATTGTTTTGATCTATTGCCAGTCACAGTAGCGTGAGCCTCGAATGTAGCGATTCGATTACGAGCAGCGGCCTCAGCAGGAGCCTGATTGTGACGAAAATCTGCTGAAATTACGAAGCGGTGCTGTAAAATTTTCATCTTTTTAATAGTAAATTTTCATAACTAAAATTCTTTGGAAGATAGTGTGGCGTTCCATAATTAAAATTTTCCCACTTTTTACTAAATAAACGCCGAAAGACGACAACAAAACTCTTGACATTTAAATATTTGACAACCAATTTATTTCCTAACCTCAAATTTGCAAATCCTGAAGGACATAAAAAATAATTTTTTACATTTCAGAAACAGTTTTTAAGAGAGTCGAGAATAAAGTTAAAAACAAGTAAAAGTACTATATTCGGCTGTGCCGAATCTTATATGCCCTTCACCAACGTACGTCTGGCATTTCAAATATTTTTAAGTACCAATTTTGTGCTTTCTAATTTATAAAATAGTTTCAGTTAGCGAAAAAAATAAACCGCTTCAGTGGCATTTTTTGGTTACTTTTATGAATTCAAAATATTCAAAATTTCCCTCCCGTGGAAACGGAATTTTAATTTTTCAATTTCTTTTACCAAGACAAATCTTGACAATGAAACTATTTTGGTAGCTTTCATGTGATACAAAATATTGCAAATATCCAACCCTGGAACCGAAATTTTGATTTATTTTAAGTATATGATACGAATTTTCTTTAACTTGAATTAAAAAATAGTTTTATTTAGTGTCCTTTTTGGTTACTTTTTGTATAAAAAAATCAATTTTCCACCCCTGAAATTAAATAATAATTTGCCAATGCAACTTGTTATGACGCCTGAAATAGTTTGATTTAAAAAAACTAAAATTTGTAATCATCTTAGTCACTTTCATTTATCACAAAATATTGCAGTTATCCAAACCGGGAATCAAAATTTTTAATTTTTAAAAATTTGTAAGCCAAGTTTGTGTTTTCTAAATTAAAATATGGTTTTAATTAGTAAATAAACGACGATTTCGGTTACTTTTATGCATAAAAAAATTTAAATTTCCGATCCCTGGAAGCAAAAATTAATTTTTTTTTAGTTTTTTACCAACGCAACTCTTAATAAGGCATAAACTAGTTTTATTTAAGAAACACTTAAACTTGTCACTCTTATGTATCCCAATTTATCGCAGTTATCCAACCCTGGAGTCGAAATTTTAATTTTTTAATTTTTGATACCAATTTTGTTTTGCCAGAGTAACAATAATTTTAACCAGGAAAAAAACGACGTTAGTTGCTTTTTGGTGATGTTAATGTATAAAAAAAATTTAACTTCCTAACCCTGGATGAGAATTTTTAATTTTTAAAATTTTCTTCATCAATGCAAATCATCATGATGTATAAAACGGTTTCATTTAAGAAGAACTTGAAATTTTTTAACATTTTAGTTATCATATGTACCACAAAATACCGAATGTGGCAAAAAAAATTATTCTATCTCCCATCCCTGGAAAAAAATTGTTATTTTCTTAGTTTTAAATAGACAATTGAGGCTTCTCGAAGCATGAAACAGGTTCAATTTACAAATACACAAAAAATAGTTGGTTTTTGGTGTTGATTTCGAGTCGAGAAATAGGTGTCAGCTTCCCAGCTCTGGAATTATGTTTCCGATTTTTCTAAATTTCAATACCACACTATTTAAATTCATTTCCAATCCATCATTTCAAGAACGAAGTCTGGGCTTGTACGATTTCACCTACAGACAGACGGACATCGGTCAATAGTAATCGCTATTCATAAGGATCCAGAATATATTTAATTTATGGGGTCCCATAATAATATCGAAGAAGTAACACGCGGAAAGACAAACTCTTTCACTTTTTTGTGAAATAAAAATAAACTTTAAACTGTAAAGAATCAAAATTTAAGTTTTATGGTGAAAAAAGCGTCAGACGGTCGATACACAAAAAATTGGGCGCAGAGTGCCCACGCTTTTTGGTTATACCAAGAGTTCATTGGCAGTATGTGGCCCTGGGCCCTGCCCACTAACCGGTAAAATTTGCTTTATATATTTACTGACATAAAATTTATTTTAAACATTTTCATTCTATTTTAAAATCGAGTCTGAATGATTTCAGATCAAAGACTGAAAAGTTGTATGTATATTTTTAATATTTTTTATAATTGTTTTCCAAAAATTCATTCACTTTTTTGTAACAATTCACTGCATTAAATATTTCAATTAAAACTTGCCATCGTTTGTAAAGCGAATTCCAAAAATAAAATTTAATTTAATTTAAAAAAGTTTTTTTGGATGAAAATTGCTTAAAAGTAAGTGAACAATTGAATGTCTGTCTGTCTGTCTGTCTAAATGAAAAATAACAACAAGAATGTAAGAATTATGTTTCATGACCCCCAACAACAACATTTACAACAAATAACAACCGACTTACTGCTGCCATTATGTTCTAACAAATACTTCCATCAAACAACACCTGTTGTACGATGTTGAACGAAACGTTGGCTGTGCAACAAAACTATTTAAAACATGAAATAAAAATAAAAAAATAAATAAAAAAGTTTTTCTTTTGTTAACGAAACGAAGTGCATTTCAATTCGAAGAACGAAATTTGCATTTAAATGGAAATATTTTTACTACTCCACAATAATCGTAAGAACAAAAAGTTATTTTTATTATGAAAACAGTAAATAGATGTTGCATCAACATCTATTATCATCTGGTTGGGTTTTTAATTTACTATTATTTTTTGCTTGTTTCATTGTTTTTGTTGTTGTTGTTGTGTAGTTTTGTAAAGTAATTCAGATATATTTTTGTGTGTTTTAAAGTTAATATTTATTTTAATTACGGTCAAGTCAATATTTCTGTGTTTCATATTTCCAAACAAAGTCGGTTGTTATTGTATTGACTGCAACGTCCGCAGCAAACTGACTTGTGGAAGGAACTGCTTCGGTTGTGGTTTTCCATTGTCTGCAGTTGTTATTTAAATATGAGGAAGCAGATGATGAGGAATGAAATATTTTAGAGAAAAGCCAAAGGTATTTAGTGCAGACTTCAGATATCATTTTGAGTTGAGGAAAGGAAGGCGCGTTGGAAGATATCAAAATCTAAGCAGGTGAGTGAAGGACGTTTAAATTCACTGCTAATGAAAACCTGCAATTGACGTGGTTTTAATGATTTCAGGGTTTTAACTCTAAAATGAAGTGTTAACACCTGGTTGTACCATAAAAAATAATCTTGTTAAAACTAAATCAATTTAATTTTCGAATCGATTTCAACTAGGTTTTATGAAATGCAACCTCGTTTTTGGCTGAGTGCTGCCAAGTTTTGTAGGGAAAACAGCTGATAACATGTGAAGACTGCAATTGTTTCATTGTTTTGATTCAAAACTTTTATGATTTAAAAAAAAACAATATATTTTGAAAGTTTTTATTCGTTCGATTGAAGTGTTTTCATACTTTTAAATTAAATAATTTTAATATATAAAATAATATCTCTTTAAAACTGCAAAAAAAAACTGGTTCTACTTTTTTATAAAAAACAGAAACAGCTGCAGTACAGCTGGTGCATTAAGTGTTACAATATGCAGTGAAAAATACGAGGACAAGTATGCTTATTTCTTGGTTATAGTCAATTTGTTGTGAATAAATTTATAGGAAACCCTGCGTGTTAGAATATGAATTTATTAAATCTGCAGTGTGAATGCAAAATCACTTGTTTGTGTTTTTAATGCCGAAATCAGGTCTTAACTTTCAGTGTGAAAGAACTCTCGGATGAAATATTTTTAAATGTCAATCGATACCGATAGTTTCAATTTACAATTCCAACTGCATATTCATACAAAACGACGGACTGCAGAAATTTTGTTCCACTCAAAAAAGAATTTCAATAAAAAGGATATAATTTTAAAAAAATTTAGAACTTTTAAAATAAATTTATAAAACAAAACCATAAAACTTATGAAATAACAAAAACTTGATTGCATTTAATTAATAATAATAAATATATTTGGACCCCTAATTTAAACTGCAGGTTTAATAATAAAATCGGGTTAAAACTGCGATTTTCATAATCGCAATTTTATTTAAAATTAAAGTGAAAGATAATTTCAGGGCATCTTCAACTCTTCTGTTTGGTTAGAGCCACGTTGTAAAACTTTTCATAAGACCTACAAAATCCTACTTTTAAATAACCCGTAGTCTTAATTGTGGCCCCTAGAAATATATTCAAGATATGCTTTCAACACTGTTGGGTGTGTTCTGACACTCGCCTGAATGTCAAATCGCACGGGACTGTGTTGTGCTTGCTCCGCAACTGATGCGGTTTGACAAATAGTTAAATGTTACTGGTGGATTGGAAATGAATTTAAATAGGGTGGTGCTGAAATTCAGAAAAATCGGAAACACGATTTCAGAGCTGGGAAGCTGATACCTATTTCTCGACGCAAAATCAACACCAAAAACCAACTATTTTTTTTGTTAATTTGTAAATTTAACCGATTTCATGCTTTGAGAAGCCTCAATTGTCTATTTAAAACTAAGAAAATAACAATTTTTTTCCAGGGATGGAAGATAGAATTTTTTTTGGCACATTCGGTATTTTGTGGTACATATAATAACTAAAATATTAAAAAATTTCAAGTTTTTCTTAAATAAAACCGTTTTATACGTCATAAAGATTTGCATTGATGAAAAAAGTTTTAAAAATTAAAAATTCTCATCCAGGGTTAGGAAGTTAATTTTTTTTTTATACACTAACATCACCGGAAAGCAACTAAGGTCGTTTTTTCTTGGTTCAAATTATTGTTACTCTGGCAAAACAAAATTAGTATCAAAAATTTAAAAAAAAATCAAAATTTTGATTCCAGGGTTGGACAACTGCGATATATTGGGATACATGAGAGTGCCAAGTTTAAGGGTTTTCTTAAATAAAACTAGTTTATGCCTTATTAAGAGTTGCGTTGGTAAAAAACTAAAAAAAAAATTAATTTTCGCTTCCAGGGATCGGAAATTTTTATTTTTTAAGCATAAAAGTAACCAAAAAGACAACTAACGTCGTTTATTCACTAATTAGAACCATATTTTAATTTAGAAAACACAAACTTGGCTTACAAATTTTTAAAAATTCAAAATTTTGATTCCCGGTTTGGATAACTAAAATACTTTATGATAAATGAAAGTGACTAGGATGACTACAAATTTTAATTTTTTAATCAAACTATTTCAGGCGTCGTAACAAGTTGCATTGGCAAATTATAATTTCAATTCAGGGGTGGAAAATTGGGACAAAAAATTAACCAAAAAGGACACTAAATAAAACTATTTTTTAATTCAGGTTAAAGAAAATTCGTATCATATATTTAAAATAAATAAAACTTTTGATTCCAGGGTTGGATATTTGCAATATTTTGTATCACATGAAAGTTACCTAAATAGTTTTATTAAAAAGATTTGTATTGGTAAAAAAAATTTGAAAAATTAAAATTCCGTTTCCAGGGGAGGGAAATTTTGAATATTTTTTATTCATAAAAGTAACCCAAAAATGCCACTGAAGTTGTTTATTTTTTTCGCTAATTGAAACTATTTTATAAATTAGAAAGCACAAAATTGGTACTTAAAAATATATGAAATGCCAGACGTACGTTGGTGAAGGGTATATAAGATTCGGCACAGCCGAATATAGCAATTTTACTTGTTTTTAACATTAATCTCGACTCTCTTAAAAAACTGTTTCTGAAAAGTAAAAAATTATTTTTTATATGTCCTTCAGGATTTGCAAATTTGAGGTTAGGAAATAAATTGGTTATCAAATATTTAAATGCCAAGAGTTTTGTTGTCGTCTTTCGGCGTTTATTTAGTAAAAAGTGGGAAAAATTTAATTATGGGACGCTACACTATCTTCCAAAGAATTTTAGTTATTATATTAGTTACATTTACTATTAAAAAGATGAAAATGTTACTGCACCTCTGTGTAGTTTCAGCAGATTTGCGTCACAATCAGGCTCCTGCTGAGGCCGCTGCTCGTAATCGAGTCGCTACATTCGAGGCTCACGCTACTGTGACTGGCAATAGATCAAAGCAATACACTCGCAGTGCCCGTGGTGATATAAACATCGTCGTTGTTTGGTAAAGTGTTGAGAGTGCGACTGTAACATCATCTCGTTCGTCGTCATTACCGGAGGTTCGTTACACGACATTTCGCATAAAGATTTTCATCTTCACGGTTATAAAGTTAAATCCGTTTAAGAATTAAAGCCGGCCGTCCGTTGCTTTTTTGAAACTTTCGCGAGTTGTGTTTTCCAAAAACCAAACGAACAGCGCATTTTCCAATAAAATAAACTCTAGTGAGGAGGAGGCGGCCCATTTTCAATTAGACGGTTTTGTAAACAAACAAAATTGTCGCTTATGGGGCTTACAAAATCCACAAATAGACCTCGGAAAACCACTACATCTAAAGAAAAAGATCGTATGCAGCGAGTAGAGTTCAGACATCGCCAGCCCATATTTTTTTGAAAATGAGCCAGGAAACGCCGTCACCGTGAGCGCTCTGAGCTATCAAACCAGTTCAACCAATTTTTTGTTGCCCCAAGTGGTAAGTGTTGGCATGAGTTACATTTTCCTTTCAGTAAGACAGCGCCAAAAGCCACACAGCCTGCCAAACAATTCATTCAATTGGCCGCCTCGTTCTTGCTATTTAACGCCATTGGATTATTTATTATGACGCTGTTTGAAAAACCGGGCTTACATGACCAAACCTTAAATAGCTGATGCTCCAAAAGTTTAAAGTCGACGCTGCATTGACGAGATAAGCGAAGCTTTGACGCTAAAAGAGGTTAAAAATTTTATTAAAAAAGCGGATGTCTAACGCCGTGTTAGAGGTGGACATTTTTGCCCGACATCATCTTGCATTATTAAAATCTGTGATCAAATTAAACTCAATTAAGTGTAAAAATTCAATAGTGTATGATAAGTGTTGCAGATATTCTCTTAAACACATCTCAGCAACATTCTGTGTAACTTAACGAAACAAAATTCTCGTTTTATAGCAACATGTTTTGTGTGTTTCAAGAGTTTAGTTCCTTGGACTTAATTTCAATACAACAGTTTGTTAAACTACTCTTCTCAGTGAATCTAAATCACGTGCCTGACAATCTCTTAAAACAGGTTTTTATCACACGTGAATGCATTTGAAGCTCTTTGTCATCTGTTGTCAGCTCTTTCAATATGCACGAAGTTGTGGAAGCTAAAATGCACTGCGCATGACGGCTTGAAAAATGTTTACCTTTTAATTTCAGTTTGAAAGCTCGTCGAAGACAATACATTCACAGAATATCTCTACTCTATTCTCATTTAAATTCGAGAGAGAGAGAGATAGAGAGAAATACATGTTTGTTGCTTGCATGCTCTGCCTTATTTTCGCTTCTTTCTGCACACAGTTTGACAGTTTCGCCAAAAACAGCTGTAAGCTGGACGTAGTAAAACATAAATCATGTTGTGAACTTGTTTTATTAATGGAAATAAACGTGAAATCAATATATAAAACATGTAATTAATTATAAAAACAACATAATTTGGCCGCTAAAAGTATAAAGAAATTTGTTTCAAATCGATATTCATGGAAATTATTGTGAATACAATATATGGCGTATTTGCAACTACAATTTTCCTGGTGCAAAAGAAGAACTATGAAATACTATATCTGTAGGCTCATACGTATGTTTGCATGTGTGTGTATGTTTGTATTTGGATATCATATCCAGAGTGTGTTTGCTTCTTTGCGTTTATGTAAGTGTTTATTTACGGGAGTGATTGCTTTTACAATAAATAAAATATACATTTAGATGTGTATGTGTGTGTGTAAGTTTTGGGGGAAATTCTTGTTTCTTTGTGTAATTTTTCCCCTGATTTAAATATAGATTAATTATATTGTGATTCTGTGTATTTTAAAAGACTTTCAATGCGGTTTGTGTGCTGTTTTTAAAATAACGCAGTAATAATATGTGATTCCCACACACACACACAAACGTATAAGTGTGTGTGTGTGTATATATACGGAAAAAGAAAGGAAAAACAAAATAACAAACAAAAGCTTCCTGCTTTTTTGTGTTAAAATATAGAAGAAGAAATAACTGGTTTATTAAAAAAAACAACAAAAACACAAACAAACCACAGCAAAAAACCACTTGCTGCTGCTCGTCCCACTAATTTTTATTGTTGTAATGCCAGCATGATTATCAGGTTGCACCGAACGCTTTAAGCACAAAATATGTAGTCGGCGACATTTGCAGTTGTAATATTGATTATGTGAGTGCGTGCATTCAATTATTTATTTATTATGAAATTGAAACTTCTAAGATTTAGTAAACGCATCATGCATGTGGTATGTGTGTGTGTGTGTGTGTGTGCATAATAGAGTATTCATTTTTATGGCTTGTTTTTGCTCGAGACGGTCTGACTATTCAGCCGTTTAGCCATTCAGCTATTCAGCCAGGCAGGTAGCCAGCCAGCCACTTTCAGCCAGCCACGTTCACAATGCGAAATCACGTCGATCCCAGGTAACCTTGAACGAGAAAAGAAAATTGGAAAAATTGAATATTTTAAAAAAAGTCTGAATTTATATATCTGATATATTTTAGTTGTAGATTGCAGGTTGCCCAAGTCAGGCAGAAAATCAGAGCCCAGTGGACGGCTACGTTTGCGTTAGTCAGGGTAGGGCTCTGGGCACAGAACATGGAGCACCAGAAATGGCTAATAATTGACTTACTCAATTCTTACCCCTGCCTGGCCATTCCGTTCGCAATATAATTGCAACGACAGCCCGAGTGTTTCGATATCCATGCCAGTGTCACCCTCGATTAACTCGCTGTCTCGTTGATAGACAGACAGTCACCATTTGCCCACACTTATGAACGTACTGTACCATTAATAACAACAGAAATGGCCCGCTTTACTGTCGGGAGCGATGACTTTTCGTTTAAAATTAGAATTACAGGGATGGATCTTAGGTCCAACTGTTTTACATATTTTCTATATATTATTTTATGTTGATTTCTTTTCTAGAAAAGAGTGTAAAATTTTTTGCACTTTTCAACAGGAAATGGCAACATGCTGTCATTTGAATATAAAGAATTTATTAGAAAATATTTCAACATAGTTTAGGAAAAATAATCTCTGTCTTGAAACTCCTTCAAACTGCCACAACTTGGAAAAGATGTGAAAAAATTTTACACATTTTCCAGAAAAGGAAATGACTTTATTACTTATTATAGGGGTACTTCGGACTTTGCCTACGCCTTTCGTTTTCCATAATTCTAAAAGTTATTGAAAACAGGCACACTTCGTTTGCTGCATGAAAAAAGAATTTCATTTAGAACGCAACTAAGCAGGTAGCGCCAATAATATTGCAATTTGAAGAAAAAAATATTATAAAAACTAAAAACCAAAACATTGAGCGACAAAAACGCTGCTTTTTCCTTAGGCAGCCACGTTAGAAGATCAGAAATGGAAACAATTTTCATAAAAATCATATTCAAAAATGGTGCGAAAACACTCAACGTTTTTTGTTTGTTTTTGATTCTAAAAGATGTTTAAAATATTGTCGTCGTTTGCAACATGTTTGGAATGGCGATGGCCTTTAATTTCAAAGTGCTTTTTGCCAAAAAAAAGAATTAATTAAAAGTTTCCTTTTTGTAGTTTCGAGTGACATTTTTCCTTATAAAAATTTGATATAAAATTGTTTCTAAAAACTATCGCAAGTGGAAGCCTCTCCCAGAAGAAAATAATCCATGTAGAGTTTTCATTTAGCCACAGAAACAAAATATATTGTAAAATTTCCAAGTTTGTAAAACGTTAGTAAAACCGCCTTCAGTTCCACAACTCCAATTCACAACCGAAAGCCTTGAAAAAGATTACAAGGAAGTGAAGTTATATGAAGAAGAATTTTAACGTTTATCGCTTGATAAATATTTACATGCCTTCAATTTTATTGCTTCAGATCCGACCATATCGGCAAAAATCATTTCGAGCCATTTGCCTGAAAACCCAAAACTGCAGCAGATGCCAACTTTTATGGGACTTTCTTTTCTAAAAAAGAATGCAACATTTGTTACACTTTTCAACAGAAAACGGGCACATCAAGTCATTTAAAAACACAGAATTCATTAGAAATTATTTCAAGATGTCTTATAAATAATTATTTCTGTTTTAGAACTCCTTCAAACTGCCAATTTTCAGAGAATAAGTGAAAAAATTTTACATATTTTTCAGAAAAGAGAACGCCTTATTTTCCACCTCATCGCAGACGATCAACTCCTGGACTGTTTGTACAATAATTTAGCTTCCATATACGGCAGTTAATCTATCGTAATGCCTCTCCCTGTCAAATTAAGACCACCGTGGGGCTAACCAACCATGTGCTGTCATTCAACTTATCAATTTCATAATTAATTTGGCCAAGTGTTATCACAATAAAATTTATTGTCCTTTTATCAGCAATTGTTGTGACAGTATCTGTTTTTATATCCTGCAATTAAAGGTTATCCTATTAATTTAAATTAGTTTTTCTACCAGAACTCTACTTGACTTAATTGATGGCCTGCCTGCCTGCTTGCCTGGTGTGCTCGTCTGAAGTGGTTAACATATAAAACAACCAATTGAACGTATCCACTGATTACGGGGCTATTGCATGTTGATACATTTGCCCCAGTCTAAATGGCTACACAGTTCCTTTACACCATTAGTGTGTATGTGTTTATGTATGCATGTTTGTGTGTGTTCAGTATGTGTGTGTACAATCGTAGTGTCCCTGTTCTGCTGCACTTTTGTCGTTTTGTTGGAGTGTGGAAAACTGAAGTTAAACCCAAATACCGGCTGAATAGTTTGCACCCAACGATGCTTCCATTTTAGCCTCCCCGCATTTGCTTTTATTTTTTAGAAAACTGTGAGTGTCTCTATTTTTTTTTAAGTTTTATAAATGATTGCTTCCGAATGTGTGTCTCTGTGTGTGTGTGTGTGTGTGTGTGTGTGTATATCTGTGCGTTATAGATATCAATTTTCCTCAAATACCCTTTTGTATTCATTTTGTTGGTTTTCTTTTTGTTCGCTTGCTTTCGCGTTTTCACTGCTGACAGTTTTTGAGTGACGACAATGATGGCGATGACTTTGAAGCCCGCACTAACTACATTTAAATGATACGTTTTTTCCACCCTCGGATTCGTCATACCGAAAGGACATTTACTGTGACAATGCGTTGGCAAATACAGGGGGAACAAATTTGGGAACTATTTTTCAAACTGGATTTGTTATCAACATGTTTAATTATTTTTGTGCAAAGAATCGTTTAAAATAAATTTTTTTTTAAAGAAGTTGTAGTTGAGAGTATGTGATGTTCAATGGGTTCGCTGGTTAAATGCTACCCGATTAACCAACCGTTCGTTAGATTGAAAGTTGGCTGATTTCGCTTAATAATTAATTTAAATTTAAATTATCTCGTTGAACCAGTTGAATGAAATTTAACTTTTAACTTCCCGCTAAAAAACTTGTGAAGTTCCGAAACTCGGGATTGTTGGTTGTACCTGCAGTTTTGCAAAAATTTAGTTGTCATCGGATCTCCACGCTTTGAGGTCCCAGAAATCGTTTTCGAATAATATTAAGAGGTTGTGCACAAACATGTCACCCGCTTATAACTTTTCAACGATTTAAACTGAACGCCATGTCTGTAACTTCTCGCTTATATCAACCGCAAATGTACCGTTACCTGGGGACAAATTAGCGCATCCGATATCGATCGAAATCTTATACAATTTAAATGGAAATTTCGATAGACATCAAGGGCTTGGGATCACATGGATCTAAAACATAATTATTTTAACTTTCAAATCAACCGATTGCCACTTGATAAGCCTTGATTGTTAGAGTTTTCGATTACTCACCGATCACATATATAATTTAGGAGTTTCTTAAAAAAATCATTTCCTTTCCAAGACTTTCCTTCACGATATCTCACTAACGGACTAAACGATTTAAAAACGCTTAATTATGGTCGGCTTGACTTTAAATGGAATAGTTATTCCAACACAAAAACTGCTTGAAAAATATTTTCAAATACCTTGAAATTTATCGGTTTGTATCGATTCAAGTTCAAGAAGTTTCTTCAGAATTTGTTTAGGCATTCAAAAGTTATACGCGGGGCACATACTAACACACACACGCACCTGCTTAAACACAAATACAGTGAGCGACTTTCAGAATTAGTCGGGGAAGCTTCTAGGAAAACGTGGACGTCTGATAAGAACCAATAAATTTCCAATTTCTTAAAATCTTAATCTGCCGTAAAAGCTAATCCGAAGGAAGTGGGTGTGAAAATTTAAAGTTCTATTTCTCTTATTATTTATAATAAAAGACTTCAAAATTTATCAAATTAAAAAAAAAAAAAATTTATATATTTTCTGATAACGGGTCCCTAAAGGGACTACCCCATTCGCCTTAGAAAAACTAAAAGGGTTAATGTGATAAAGCGAAAGTTTTGCAAAGAATTGTTTATTAATAGTTTTTTGTTAAAATTTTGTTAATAATTGTTAATGAAAAAAAAACTGGTCACACTTTCAATTCTCGAAAAGGTGTAACATTTTTTCTGTCTTCTGTAAAAATTTGCAGTTTGTAGGAGTTCGAAAATAAAAATAATTTTTTGTAACTGATGTTGGATTAATTTCTAGTCGATTAAGTATTTTCAATTGTCAATGTGGGCTTTTTCTATTAAAAAGTGTAAAAAATGTTGCACTTTATTTTAGAAAAGAAAACAACATAATCTTTTGATTTAAAATTTTTGTCGAGCAAGTAGTGCAACTTCTTGTTGTTAGCGAAGAACGCTCTATACGTCCATGGTGTTGTGGCAAATTGTACTTAATAAATGACAAGTACTTGGGAAGATGTAGGTCCAACAGGATGTTCGCGTTATCAGGTGCCAAAGCTTGGCAGTCCCTGTTGGAAGACCCCTTAGAAATTGTATTCATCAAAGCAAATGCTTTTCAGTTTAAAGATTTCTCAGAATTGTAAAATAATTATACAATTTACACTCTACACGCCGCCTATTATTTCTGTGTCCTTTAAACATATTAGAATAGACAACCACAACAACAACAACAACAACAAAACTTTTAAAAACAAATCTCATATGAATGAAGCAAGAAAGCAAACAAGTTGCCATCTGTGCTTTTGCCATTCGAAAGTTCTCTGGCTGCCATCAATTAAATTCGCTCCCCTACATTTTCATTCATTTATTCAGTCAGCCGTTTTAAGGATTTTGTAGCAGAAGGACTGGCCGGGTTGTTGGTTTGGATGGCCGGTTAGATTTAGTGGGTTCGGTTGCAAATAAGCCCATCTATTTTGTTGGTTCGAATATTAAAGGGACATAAAGTTAATGTTGGGGTGGGGAAAGTACCTTCATGGACGTGCGAGCACTTTTACATTATTCCGATTTGCCAGGACCTAATAGTTGTTGTAGCGATGCTCCAACAATTGCTTCGTTAGTGCCGACGATAATATTACACACGATACACACGAACACAATAATGATGAGAAAGCGAACTGGCTGAGCTGAGGATGACTGAAGATGATGCTGATTTTGATACACTTCTACGTTTCCATTTATAATTATGATGATATAAAATGTGGACATGAGTGCACGAATTATAACTGATAAAAGGATGGCAAACTGTTGTTTGTGATTGATATCAAACAACTGATATTTTTTTTTTGGAAAATGTTTTACACTTTCAGCAGTCGTAAGTGGATATTTTTCATGTGAATTTATTTGATAAGAAATATGTAGTTGATTGACAATCTTGAGTGTTGATTCTTTTATTCCTTTTATGCACTTCAAAGATGCTTTTTCTATATAATGAAATAAAAAATTAGGGTTTCATTCTATTAAATTAACTGCCCTGTAAAATATTTTAACGAAATTTATTTTAATTTGCTACCACTTATATATTGCTTATATGAAAATTGCATACGAGAATTGTATCGATACTAAATTAATTTGAAAACATATAAAACTTCTGTGTTACTGTTGAATTATTTTCTTCATGTCTTAGATGTTTTAAAAGTGTAATTCGAATTATCGCATTCAATATCGAACGAAATTTCCAGGCAAATTTCGAACGATATCGAATGCCGTAATTTGCCTTCTGAGTCGCAGCAATAACGGATGTCATGCAGGTCATCCTCTAAGATTTTGCAATAGAAAATTGCTGCTTTACAATTTCGTTCTCCAAAAATATCTGCGGCTGTCCTTTTAAAATATCAAGCAGTTTTTAAATATTATTAAGCCCATTTTCCCCAAAGCACCTGGTCTTCTACCCTCCCTCATGAGTTCCCTTGAAAAGTTGGAATACGAAAAATTCTTAACTGCGGTCGTAAACTTGATTTGAAAATCCAAACAAAAAACCATGAGAAAACACATGACATGCGAAATGTCACAAAAAACGAACAGCAAAATTACTAAAACTCATATTCGTAAAAGAGAATATCTGCACTTGAAATAAGAGAAAACTACAGCAGAGATTAAAGAGAGAGAGCAAAAGCTTTTGTGAGTATAAAAAAGAAAAACTGCAACATGCGCCATAACAAATAACTAACAACACCCATGTAAAACGCTGGCAGATGATACAAAAACAAACCAAAAAATATTTACAGGATATTTAAAATATTTTTATTATGATTGACAGATGGAAATGTTGATGATGTTTTCTTTGTTATGGAATTTATAGAGAAAGATTTTTGCCCTAAATCAGGCGGCACATGAAGCAAAACAATGTTTACGCTCTCCAACACACACACACACACACACACACACGCACACACGCATACCCATCAATCATTTATTAAAATAATAACTGACATACACTCCCGGCATCCATGTGTGCGTGCAGATGTATCGGCATACGTACGTGTGTTCTTAAGGATGTGCATGTGCGTTTCAAGCATCTTTCAGCCAGTTTTTTGCCTCTGTCAGTGTTATAAATTTGGCTAAAGATTTAAACCAAAAAAGTTTTGATATTTAAGACACCTCTTGGATTCGAAACATATAAATTAGCTTGTATGTGTGTGTGTGCATTTAAGGACTTGATTTCATAAACAGGCTCAGGGTCATGCATACAGAATTTACATCCTTTTTAAGAATTTTTTTCTTATCAATTTTTAAAATTATTGTTATCGCAAGGCAGCTTAAGGAACAACAACATAAACCCATTTGAAACGAATTTAATTTATAGTGGATTTAACTGGTTTGGATTTTTTTTAAATTTCAAAAGTCCAGGAAACTTTTTAAAGGTTTTATTCTTTTAAAGGATAGTCCTTAAAATGATTTTAATTTGTTCGTTAGAAGAACTAGTTCTTGGCAAAACGATTGTCTGAAACTACTTCTTTGGCCATTCGCGGTGTTTGTTTTGAGTCGAAAAATTAAATAAGGAAAAGCATTAACAAGGAAAAGCTTTTCCTATTAAAACTCGCAAAGAATGTAACTCGAAGAACTTATGAATTTAGTGCCAGTGTTTTTTGCCTGTAAAACGATAAATCGGACTCAATTTCCTCATGCTGGAAGCGCAACCGTAACAAAAGACGCCCACTGTCCCAACATGATGAGGAGGTTAGTAAAAATGTGTGCTGTAACTTGGTTGTACGAAATACAATCACTTTTACAACCGATAAGACTTTCAATTGTAAAATATTATGGCCAACAATTAACAAACTTTCTTTGATACACTTCTCGTATTCTTGTTCATAATAAAATTGTTTGAAATAGAAACAATTATCACGTTTATTTCAGACACTTAACAAGCGTTAATAAATAAAAATAAACATGACTAATGATGATTAAAGTGTAGTGGCTTTCGAAAACGGTTGCTTTTCTCTTCAACTTTGTCATTTATATAATTTAAGCTGCTGTTGACTTTCTCTTTGTGCTGTGGAATATTTAACATTGTCTTTGAGAATTAAAAATGCAATTACAATTCTGAAAGTTATGTTGATTTCTTTTCTAGAAAAGAGTGCAACATTTTTTACACTTTTTAACAGAAAATGACAAAATTTCGTTATATAAGATTGAAGAATTTATTAGGCCTTAAAATGCCACATTGTAGAAAAGATGTGATAAAATGTTACATTTTTCCACAAAAGGAAACGCCTGTAGTTTTTTTTTTTTTTTTTTATTTATAGAGAAAATGTTTTTATTTACAGAAATAAAGTTCAACTGAAAGTCATTAATGAAAGTTGTTTATAAAATAATTAGACAAACATAAGCTGTCAATAATTATTTGCATAAATCGGCGTTATTTGTTAGAGATCTGCGGTTGATTTAATATATAAAAATCTATTATGTTCCCGGGCCTGCAGAGGATTTAAGTTGAATTGCAAAACTTATTAGAAACGCCATAAACAAAAATCAGATTTAATTAACGTCAGAAACATGACTTCGGTTTCCCAGAGAAGGTGACAAAAAGCAGAGGACTTCTGGCCATGACAATCTGCTATAAAAAGGGTTAGAAAATATTCAGATTCGCACTACTTCCGGATCATAAGTTTGGGATTTTATAGACTTCTTTGGAGGGGTTTTTTAAATATAATTTAAAGGGGGCTGCTTTTAGTCTCAAATTTTACTGAGAGCTTAAAGCGATAATTGGGGATTTTTACTTAGTTTTTATGGGCATTTTACCGGGGCTACGGCTTAAAATTAAAAAATTGGTTTTCAACATCTGTGAAAAGTTTCATAAATTTTGGTATTTTGATATGATTTCAATCCTCAATTGAAATCGAAATGGAAACGTCTGTATAAATAAATACTATTTAAAATTTAATAAGTTAATTAGTGTGCTTTTTGGCAGATTTAGGAAAAAATTAAATAAAAAATTGCTTTTTTTCCGTTTAAATGTTAATAGTGCTTGGCCAAAAAACTCACATCGACTTTTAATAACAAAATATTTTTTTCAACTGATGGTTTTTTTTAGAAATTAATTCAATTTGACTTAAATATTTCCAAATGCAACCTTGGACCTCTGCAACAGTAACAAAAAAAGAAAAAAAATTCAGAATTTCCTTGCTGCCAGATAAAATAAATACACACTTAATCAAATTTCTAGGATAACACAGAGACGAACAAGGCTGCTGACGTTCGTTAGAGACGTGTTGTTGCAGGTGGCGACGGGTGTGTGTGTGTGTGTGTGTGTGTGTGTGTGTGTGTGTGTGTGTGTGTGTGTGTGTGGGTGTTGGCCTGTCATTGCTGCTTATAAATAAAGTTTGAAACCAAAAGTGATGCAAATTTGACCTAATTTTTGTACTTCTCTTGTGCACACAACTCGATGCAAAACTAAAACGAGGGATAGTAGAATTGGATACTGTTGCTAAAGTTGTCGAGAAAAAAATCATTTTGCATAAAAAAAAACATTTATAATACAAACAAAAATAAATAGTTTATAAAAATTTTATACTTCCAGGCTTATTTGTCATTTATTGTTGTTTTGGGCCAGCTTTATGTGTCTGCCCAGCTCCTTTGCCGCCTCACTTTTTGTTACAGCCCCTAATAAAAATAAAAAAAAAGTGTTTTTCATTAAACAAACAATTTATATCCGCATTCATTTTGTAAAAGTATCAAAAAGTATTGTTTCCTGTTGAGCAGGGTCAGTGGAGTGGCCGCTTTGTGCCTTTTCATTGAGTTTGTTAGGCTCCAAATAAACGGATATCTAATTGGTCAAAGGTTTTCTGCCATTTCAAATAGAATTCTATCATGATGATATTAACCACTCGTATACGTTTGCTTTTATCTATTAAATTCATTTATATGAAGTGGAATAATAAAGAAAAGAACTTAAACATTGAAATAATGCAGGAGCAGTGTTGCCGCTGTTGGAAGTCACATGAACTGGAAATCGTGTTGCCTGTATCAGTTGCAGCTTATTTTAATATTAGGAACGTCTTGAGGAAGTCCAGTTATATGTTACTCTAAGTAAATAAGTGTATTTTATTAAAAGCAAATCTGAGGAAAATTCTAATCCCCAAAGTGGGGAAAACAGATGGCGAAAGTTGGCCAACAGACAATCGCTGTCGGTACTGGTCCATGATCACTTCCTGCGTTGTATGATCAGGCCAATAAAAATTATTATATTCTCACACAAATTCAGTCCCATAGTCAAGTCTGAAACGGGTAAGTGACCGAACTTAACGCTTGTGACTACCGTCAATACCTTCAATTCTGTATTTGCAAAATTATTACAAGTTTGTATAATTAAATTTAATTTCTACACGTTATTTGTTCGTAAAAAAAGCTCACAAAAGGAAGTCAACATCAGTTTGAAATATTCAACTTACACAGCAGAACAGAAAAGCAGCCGTTTTCGAAAGCCGCTGCACTTGCAGCATCACTAGTCACGTGTATTTTTAATTATTATCGCTTGGTAAGTGACATAAATGTACGTGATAATTGTTTCTATTTGCAACAATTTTATTATGAACAAGAATACGAGAAGTGTATTACAACGATGCTAAAACACATGTGTCAAGTGTTGCCATCTGACAATCTTCTTCTTGTTTCTAAAGTCAACTTTTTAATTTTGTTAAGCACATTTGAACGGTTTTAGCTCTTTAATTGGATTACAGGAAGTCACAAGTCTACAATATTATTGAAATTATTTTGAATGAAACTATTTTTTTCCATACGAAATTAAATATCGATGGACTAATAATATTAAGTTACAACGGTTTTCAATCTTCCTAAATTAAATTGAGTCCGGTTTCAGATAAAATGGGCTTGTTCGTTGTATTCAGTGTTCTCTTTCATAGTGATCAGAAGGAGAAGAGAACCTGGATGTGAAAGAGAATAGTGAAGCAGGTTTGGTAAATTGCGTTTTTAAATTTATACTTAATTCAGTAAAAAAAAGTTGCACAATTTAGACACAAGTTGTACTGGATGTTAACGCAAATATCATATATTTCATTCCGAGACTAGTTTTCGAAACTAAATACGCCACTGTGCGTAGGTTGGGTTAGATTTAAAGTGCTGCTTGGAAAGGCAACGAGATAACGGTCGGTGGCCATGTTAACCCATTGTAATGCTCAGAAGAGTACACCCTACACAATCCTTACAAATGAAGTACTGGTTCCTGAGAACCCCCCAGAACTTCTCACACACAACCTACCAGGGCAGCCAGGGGTGTATAACTTAGTCAGTTAGTATAGGAGCCTAAATGTCTACGCTTATGGTCCTGCAGGTTTGGGAGTAACACACAAAATGGCTCGTCTTCTTTTTCATCAGAGTAGATCCTGCATTGACTATCGTGGGGAAAGCCTTAACTCTGACATGTGGCCGACCACGCAGTGCCCCGCATTGACTCCCATGCCTTCCTCCATAAAATCAGATGCAGTAAAGTATTAAGGCCGTTAAGTGAGGACCATCGTGTTTGGTATTTATTGACCACCTGATTGTTGTCTTCCTCCCTGCCCACTCCTTAATAACGTTTAACAACTCAACGGAGAGCATATCAATAACCCTACGTGGGACTGTTCTACACAAAGCCGATATTGCGCACTCGTTCGCCATATCATTTCCCTGAAGGCCCTGCAACCCAAAATCACTTAACGTTGTGTCAAGTCGATCTGGCGATTGAATGCATGCCAGCACAGATTTCAATTTTATCACATCCATATGAAAATACACTCTAACAAATTTTTGGTACAATCTTAATTGCATGTGTTTTGCTAATGTTACTGGCCTCGCTACGGCACCAAATTCTATAAGCGGGTCAATTATCCACACACATACAAAGATGTAGTGACGGGCTCTCAGAGCTAGTAAGAGAAGCTTTCTGGGACCTCAACACGTGGAGATCTGATAAGAACTCGATTTTTTTCAAAACTGAGTAGAACCAATAACTTCCCGATTTTTAAATATTAAATTTTCCTAGTGGGTACTTTAAAAGTCATGATGTCCACTCATGCATTTAAATCATCGTATGAAAATACAGAAAAAAAAAATTATTTTAAAATAATCGAAAATAGTGAAAAGTTGTGGAACTACTGCCCAATAAATCAGTGAATATATAAAAAAATTTCAGTAATTTTTCAAATTTATTTAGCAAAATTTTATCAATATCACAATCACATATTTAGCAAACGTGAAATTCACCAGCTGACATGGCAAATGTTCAATCATGTTTAAACGTATTTAAATCTTGTTTAATGTTGCATTGAGATTATCCACTGATTCATTGTTGCGCCCAAGTCCCAGTGTGTTGCTAAAGTATTTAAAGTTTAGGATAATTAACTAAAAACTATTTCAACAATATGAATACCATGAGCACAATATCCACAATTACAACTTGCGTAGGGCAAAAACTGGTTTATTTTGGTTGTCTAATATTTTTATTAAATATGAAATTTTAGAATCTTTTAATGGAAGTTTGCTTGTTGCATATTGTTTGGAGATTTAAAGGGCTTTCATGTTGACTTATAATTAATACTCTTTTATTATTTAGAAAATTTATTTCTCTTAATAAGTTCCTACTTTTTATAGCATCTAATTGAAACAAAATTCACAGAGTTTTAGGGAAGTTTGAGCAAACATGTTCGTTTGCAACAAATTCCTGGTAGTAACAAAAACAGTGTGCCCATCGTAGCATATTTTTAACTACATAAATTGTGACGTTTTCGACGATGCATTTTGTTCTCCAGTCATTTATTAAATACATTTTAACATTTTACTTAAATAGTTGATACAATTTGTAATAATAATTTACACAATTTTTATATAAAAGGAGTAGTAATTGAATAAAAGAAGACGTAAATTCTGATGTAACTTGTGCCACATGTGTGCCACAAATTTCATATCAACTTCTGCAATGTTTGGGAAGATAAGATTTTTATGTAAAGGGTGTTTTTTATAGTTATCGAACTCTGAAATGGAATACAATAGAGATGAAATTTTTAAATTTCACATAAATTAATTTGTTTGAAAGATAATTAATTATTCTCTTGAATTTTAATTTGATAATCTTGAATTTTGAAGGACGCATATGCTGGCTCGGAAGTAGTGTAATCTGAAGGTCCATTTATTATTGTTTTTTTTTTTTGTAAAATATGTTGACATGCATATATCAGCAAACCGCCGCCAACGTTTTCCCTAAAGCGACTTCAAATACCACCACAGAAAATATTCTTGCAGTGTTACATCGCACAAGGCCATTTCTATGGTTCGAAAATGTAAAACTATGGGTTTACCAAAAGTTGCCTTCAATAAATCAGCTGTGACAAGAGCTGTGTGACATGTTGAGCCGTCTTGGTCAAATCAGAGCTCCTGCACATCAGTTTTGTTCAATTGATTAATCACTAAGATAGGAAATATATGAAAGAAAATAAATAAAAGGGGTTAGGGTGTCAAATTACGGCATCCCATATCGATCGAAACTTTTGCAAAAGTTCTGTTGAAATTTAAGTTGATATCGATTTGTGCTCTAAATATTTATTTATTTATAATTAATATAAAAACATATATTGATGCATAATAAATAATATTTTAATTGTATATAAATATGTATTAAAATGCATATATACACATTTTTATAACAAAAGAAGGGTTGTGCTACTCTTGTATAACAGTTTCCCTTCAGTTCTTAACACCCTACTCTAGTGCACTAATTTCTTTTCCATAATGCATGATTTAGTTGCACAACGTTCACACTTAAAGGCATGATTTTCAACTGTTTAATTCATATTATATTTCTCTTCTGAAATAAATACTATTCCCTTTTGCTCTTCTCTTTTAATGTTGCAACCTTCCAACCATTGCAACATTTTATTGTTATACAACGGAAAAATATTCTCTTCCTAATTACATATAAATTCATATACTCAATGTCATTTAAAAAATGTTTAGGATCTGGTCATACTGCATGCAACCAAGCATACGCGCTCCACCTACTGGTTTGACCAAACCGGAAGTAAACAACAATATGTTTAGATCTTGTTGTTATGATTATTTGTAAACGTTTTTGTTGTACAATAAGAAGAATATCTTCCGGTCCATACATTGTTGCAACCGATGCAGCCAAACATCTTTTAAGAGTGAACAAACAAGTAAACCAAACAGCAGGCAGGATAAGCAGATTTTTATATACATTTTTTTATTATTTTCCATATCGCAATTTCTTATTGATATACAAAATAGTTAAAATATTTATGACACTGGATTGCACGGAGAGTATGTATTTAATATTATCAAAATAACAAAATTAAGAAGAGAATAATTTTCTGTTGTATAACAATAAAATGTTGCAGTGATTGGAAGGTTGCAACATTAAAAGAGAAGAGCAAAAGGGAATAGTATTTATTTCAGAAGAGATAAATAATATGAATTAAACAATTGAAATTCATGCCTTTAAATATGAACCTTGTGCAACTAAATCATGCATTATATATAAGAAATTAATGCACTTGAGTAGGGCATTCAAAACTGCAGGGAAACTGTTATACAAGAGTAGCACAACCCTTCTCTTGTTATAAAAATTTAGCTCACAACGATTTTACTCCAAAAAGCATTTAATACAACTAAGAAAAAAAAATGAAATGGACAATGGTTGGACCTAAAAGCCATGCCCATATTTTATAAAAACTATCATTGTGGGGTTTATTAATCCGCTTTTTTGTGCTTTTGAGTTATTCGAGCCAAAACTGCTATAAATATTTAATAAATCCACCGATTCCTTCTTTATAAGAGGGAAATATTGTAGTTTTCGGGCCTTCGTCAGATAAATAAATTCATATATAATATAAAAGTTGCTGGTTTTGATATATCTCGTTCAAGATATCTCACAAACAGACTTAAACCAGGAATCGATCAGGAAAAACGTTTTAAATTATTAAAAAAAAAAGACCACCAACGAAAAAGTATATCCGAGTATCTCGATTTGAAATTTAAGTCCGCTAGACGGTAGAACGTGAACAGGCTGGTCTGGTTCAATTCCTTTAAGCCATTCCAAAGATATAAATGGGGCATATACTCAGTCATAAGCACTTACAGACGTAATGAGTGGTTCTTGGAAGTAGTCAGGGTATTTCTCTAGGACATCAAAGCATCGACATCTGTTGATAACTCGATTCTTACAATACGGGGGACAACCAATAACTTCTCAATAGTAAATCAAAATTTTTGATTTTTTGTTTTTGACCAGCACTCAGAGGGTTAACCCCTATATCTGGCATGCTGTGTGCCAGAACAAGAAAGGAGGGGATTTATTAAAACATATTTGACTTGTTACTTCGCCGATAAATTTTTTTCCTTCAAGTACCGACGAAGCAGGGTGCTGTACTCTGCTCTTTATTGCATGACGGTGTTAATCACTGCTGGTAATGTTGAGCGACCTGAGCTACGGCTTCTTCATTGAGACAGGTCGACACTGTAGTAATGCAAATCGGAAAAATTCGATACAATATTTCATATGCGGAGTCGAAGTCGCGTCTCAGAAATCGTGGACTTGTGCTCACTACCTTAACTTTCATATAGCGGGAAGCTAAAAACTATTTCAGGCTGTTCTCCGTAAAATAAAATGCACAGAAGTTGAAATTAATACGATCGTGTTTTATTCGTGATGCACAATTTTTTTATCCCATTTAAGAAAGTGTTTTTGTGGACCGATAAAATATTGAGAGATTTTTCATGAGCCCTTAAATATTATTTTAGAAAGAACTGCAAATTTTTAAAATATACAGCGATAAGAATATATTATTTGGTGAAATATTAGCCTTAATCTTACCGTACATATCCAATCCAGTCGTTTGCACCATAATAATATTTTTATAATAGAGAATATTTTGATACACAATCCTCAAAGCCGTGTAGATTAAACACGACTATTAATAATTTATAGAAAAATTAAGGTCTGACATACTATTCAACTACAATTAGAACAGAATTGCATTTGCGTCACTTCAAAAATATTATCGCTCACGTGGACACCCTGTTTGGTATCTCTTCTGTAGTGATTCTGTTTTCAACATTTTTCTTTTAATTTGTTTGCTTTTAATTCAGTTTATTTGAGTGCGTTTGATGGAAAAAGGGCCTTGAAAACACTTTATGGGCAAATGTATGCATTCTTGTGTGTGTGTGTGTGTGTGTGTGTAAATGTTTGTATTGCAAGTTTTCTTTTTATGTTCTTAAACGGGTTATCTCTTAAGCTCTTTGTTTTTGCATTTGCATTTAGTTTGCTATTCCAACGCAACTCAGTAGTTGCATTTGTCTACTCAATACGAGTGCATGTTGAACTCTTGATTCAATTCAAAAAGAGAATGTTTCTCTTATACTCTGGAAATGAATTCTCTTCTTGAATTGCATAGAAATAGCAGCACTCCATAAACATTTTCGTTAAATCGGTGCCTATTCAAAATCGTTTTGGATTGTACTTTATTTGCTTTACTGGAGACCACAATAACATTATAATCATTGGGAACTTCATTATCGTTTCAAATTGCATACAAACTGGCAGCAAAAGCAAAAGCAAACGTTTATACCGAATCACGATTGAACATGGAGTATGTTAATGAAAATGTTATTGCTGTTGTTGCTGTATTTTTGGGGTATTTGCCTGACCAAAAGTGATAGCGGATGTGTGCGAGTGTGTGTGTGTGTGTGTATTACAGAGTGTAGAGCTGTTTTGTGACAGACACCAACCGAATGAAATCCAATTTGAAAACTTCAGTTATAGTTGGAGCGTATAGCCAAACGGTACGTTTTGAAAGCGTCGCTTGCAATCCGATTTAAATATATATATATATATATATATATTTTTTTTTTTTAAATTAAAACCTCTATAACGTTTTCTTCTTCTAAGTGTAGTTGCTTCTACTTTGTACAACAACAAAAATCATTACGGCCGGACATATTTACAAAATATAAAAAAGTGTTAAATCGTTTGTCGTGCTGCGAGAATAAAATCGCGTTAGAAATTATTTAATTAATTTTTAATACATAAAGAAAATTTATATGGGAAAAAATTTATATATAAAAGTTTAATAAATAAATGAAAGAAAAGCTATTCAAGTGTTTTGTCGTGTCTGAGTTTAACATAAAATCGTGATTTCCTCGTTTTTTTCTGTTGATTTTGCCTGCCTTCTTTAACGTCTACGGCCACTTTGTAGTGCTCTCGCTTGGGTTCAGTCCTGTGTCAAGAAGCAATTCGTAATAATAAAACGAGTTGTTTTTGTTTTTTCGTTTACGTTTTCCTTTCTTGATTCGTTTCTGTGTGTATGATTATTATTATTATTATTTTTTTTTGCCACTACACCTGGAGTTGCGAAAAAAGAGTGTTCCTTAAACAAAAATTTATATCGTGATTTTCAACAGCAAGTGAAGATAAACATATTGTAAGTGTTTTTCCCCCCCGATAATTAACTAAATATCTGCTAGTTAAACTTTAATAAAACCTGAGGAAAATAAATATGTGTTTTTGATAATAAAAAAATATATATATATATTGTGTACGAAATCTAAAGTCGTCTTCTTTTCTAAAAAACATGCAAAATTTTTTCACTTCTTTTGTAAAAAGGGGCAGTTTGGAGGAGTTTTAAAATAGAAGTGATCTGTTGTGCAGGATGCTGGCTTAGTTTTCAATAAATTCTTGTTTTGCAAATGACATAATGTTGCCCTTTTCTAATAAAAAGTGCAAGAAATGTGGCATTATTATATTTTTTTTTAAGAAAACAGCATAAGTGATGGTTTTAATATGTTTCAACTGAAATACTTGTACTTGAGTGCATTTTGAACACAATGGAAAACATTGTTTGCAGTGCAACTTTCAAAATGTTGTTTACAAAATTGGAATTGTTCTGTTTATAATTGAATATGAAAACTTGATTGTATTTATGATTTACTCGGATGACAGTAGCCGCTATGGGTAGTTCCCAACACACCAACTTTGTGTTCATTTAAAGTTATTTTCTAAAAGAATTATAATAATAAAAGAACGTTTGAATGTTTAATTCGTGGTTTTTTAAGCGGTTAAATATAAACCCCTAATATTTTATAATAAATTAAAAAATTTGAATTGAATTAAAAACGGGATACAATTAGTTGATGGTATTGCCAGGGTCTTGTTGTGGAAGACTGTAGCCAAAATTTTCGTGGTTGTCAACTGGACAGTTCATCTCTAACAATATCGCTTAACAGAAATGGAATTGTTTACTCATTCAAAATATTGTATGGAGATATTAAGCCTTATCGTGTTTGGCGTTTGCGACTTCAAATTGTACATTTTGTAGTGGATTAAAGAAAAATGTTGCTACTTTCACTTTAATGTTTTACAAACTGTCGAATTCGAAGGCAAAAAAGCTAAACACGATAAGGCCTTTTATTCTACCTGCCAAATACTTTTAATTTTCTTAGATCTTGTCCATTTTATTCGTTGTTGGAAATTTTATAACCAAGAACAACTCAACAACAACAGCTCTGTGAACGAAAATGAAGTGCTAGAACTCCAGCAATCAATTCCATTAACCAGCTGTTCTGGGTATCGAAAGTTGTCATTCCGGGGCAAAGTAATCGAAGGCACAGACAGGCCACAAAAAATCTGAATATTTTTATATATTTTAAATCTATGGATTATGAAAATTTTAAACATATTTCTTCCCACTTTGAAAATATTTATTTGCTTGTCCATTATACGGCAGCCGAATCTGATATATATTTTGACAAATCGAGAATAAATTTTTGATGCTTCAAAGCAAAACTGGTAGCATTCCAAGCGCAAAAAAAAAGTAAATAAATATAAAGAATGTGCTAGAAAACTACATATATCCATTATTTCGAAACAAGATTCAACAATTAAATTTTATTTTATAAACAAAAAACTCAACAAAAAAAGTCTGTTAACAAAAATGAAGTGCCAGAACTTCGGCAATCAATTTCATTAACCAGCTGTGCCGGGTCTCAGAAGTTGTCATTCCCGGGCAAAGTAATCACAACACAGGCCACAGAAAATCTTTTTAAATTTTTGATATATTAAATCTAGTCCTCCATATATCGTTAGTACATGAAGTAGCGGTGTTGCTATTTGGGAAATTTTCTTTGCTTCAAATATTATCGCTCATTTACTTCAATAGTGTCATAACTCAAAAAAAAGAAAAAAAATATTTATTTGTAAATTTTAATTAAAATTAAAGAGTTAAAAAAAACAGTTTTGCCTTAAACGCTGTTAAAGTTTTCAATTTACCAACAGTTTAAAGGAAATCTAAAAACTAATTTTTCTCTCAGGCCTCAAGTATAAAAGAGATTTCAATGAAATTTTTACACAAAATAATAAGAACGATTAAATCTACTTCATTAGCTTTGAAAATGCATTTATGGAGTTATGACGTTGTAGCAGTAAATGAGCGATATGATAGATATACATAGTTTTCAAAACGATTTGAGTTTATGGATCTCATAACTGTCTCATAGAAGAGAAATCCAAACAATTAGAAGCCTCTATAGAAAACTAATTATTGTAATTGCAACTTAATTGCGTTGCAATTAATGTTGGTCATGTTCATTTAATTAACGACATGTCAAATTTTTTTATATTAATTAAGGCTTCAAGCAAAGTTATTTATTTTATACACACACACACACACACATGTTTTTTATATCAATTAGTGAGGGTGTGTGCCAGTTGGTCACACAATTGGTGTTCTTATCTGCTCGTACTGCAGGGCTTTTGATTGATAACAACTCTTTCGATTACTCATAATTAATATGAAGTGGAGTTTTCACTTGCACGTGGTTATTAGCGCACGCTTCAATTACGCATTTTTCGATAAATCTTAAATATAATTTAAGTTTTTTTTATATTATTTTTATGTTAAGTGGAGGTTATTCTTATACTGCGTGGAGTTAGACTAACTAATTTTTAATTGAGCTAAGAAAAGAGGGAAGGAGGCTATTAATGTGTGCGTGTGTGTTTTTCTTTACCTGATGTGACTGCAATTAAAAAACGATTTGGCGTATTTATAGCACGTCCACATTATCGCTACTGTTAAATATTTTTCATTTCTTATCACACTATTGTTTTTGCTAAATGAATTTAATTATAAAATTTCGGATTTGACTGCCGCTTGTTTTTCATATTTTTTTTAATATTCGGGTGTCGCACATCACATTAGCCCGCCTATTTTTCTTCAAACGATTTTTGTTACACTTTGTGTTTTGAAAATCATTTTTTTTTTATATTCAAAATATGTCTTAAATTATAAATCAAATATATTTAGAAATATGATATGAAATGTGAACGTAAAATAAAATTTCTGATATATTTCGGGAATTGAAATCTTAATACGTTCAAGCATGGCCAAATTAGAAGAAATATTTTAAGAAATTTATTTCAAATGTCTCTATTATAAATTGATTATGAATTTACTAAAAATTTATGGCTAAAAAATAAAGTGCTCAACGGTGCAGTCACACTGGAGAAGTATTTGCTCAATGGTGCCGTCACACTGGAGAAGTATTTGCCCAATGCAGCGTTAGCAATAATGAAAAATATTTTGACTCAGTTACACTTGTTTCTTAAGTCAAGCAGTTTCTTTCAGAACTAATAGACAGAGTCTTGTATAACCCAATATTATTGGAGAGGGTTTAACTGCACAAATTATTTGTATGTGTGGTGGCGTTCTAATGTGTGTTTGTGATTTGCTGTGAGTTCGAAATAATTCGACTTTGTCTCAAGCTGGAATTTAAAACGTCTCAAAAAAAAAAAAACAGAAAAAGAAATCTTTTTTCAAGTGGTTTTTAAGAAATCGATCGTGAAAAGCACGTCGATCCTAGTGAATCGGGTCCAAAGCGGTTAATCCATTTGCGAGATGTCATGAACGAGATAATTAAAAAACTCCGAAATTATATATCAAGGGCCAAATTACCGCATTCCATATCGAACGAAATTTCAATACAATTTATATATAAATTTCGAACGATATTGAGTTTTGTAATTTGCCCCCTGATCAATTAATGCTCTCGATTCTTTTATAATAATAAAAAATTATATCAATCACCACTCTCCACGTGGAAAGTTTAATGATATTAAAGTTCAAATGATATTGTTTTACCTCGCAGAGCTTTACGGTTAAAGTTAGCGGGCTGTTACAGGGCTGCCTTTTAGGGTTAACCGCTTTCCAACTCAAATATATTTCGCTGCTACTTTCCGCTTCGTTTAACTTAGATGGCTAAAATCTGGGGTCATCTTCGTATAATTAATTCTTCTTCTTGATAACAATAATAACATTGAAATATTATTTATCTTGACCTCTGCCCCTGCCTCGACAACTCTATAACGTTTTAAATTATACAGCTCCCGTATTAAGTCTATATTGTTAAGGTTGTTGTTGTTGTTGCTTATGTTACTTAAGCCGCTGTTTAATCATTTAACTTTTTTTTTTTTTGTGAAATACTTCTCCCCACTTTCGTACAAGTATAACAGCGATTTAACATGAGCGATTTTAAAGCATTAAAGAAACTAAAAACTTGTTTCTCTTTTTCTCTTTCCAATCAACTAACCTTTAAATATGTTGTTGTTGTTGTTGCAAGAAGACATTAAAATAGTTGAGCGACTTAATTAAAGAAACCAGTTACCGGTTGAATGAATTATTTCAAAACGTTTGAAACTTTTGTTGGTTCTCTTAAATAATAATTTGCATTTATTTAAAATTATGTTGTTTAAAAAATATGTGTTTTTCTGATAAAGTTGTTTCATATTATGACACATAAGATATATAAAATACAAAATGTTTCCAATGTTATGTCTTAAATGGAGGGCTTGCAGTTTGTTGAATAACCATCATACAATTTAATAACTCATAAAAAGTGTTAATGACATCAATATTCCTACTAAAACTGATTTTAATAATAATAAATAAATAATACTTTTCGTTGTTATAGATACTTATCATAATCATGACTTAATAAAAGTTTGACTTTTCATCAGCTTACATGAAAATATATATCTTTTTATTATAATTGGCCGTGTAACTTTTATGAGCCAGCAATGGAGTTTCAATAATTATAATTGCATTAATTTCCATTTCACTTAAGCGAAGCTCATAGTTGTTTACAAATCGTATGCCAACTATTGGGAAGAAGTATTCCAAATATCTTGCGGAAATATTATAATTATTTCCATTCAATATTATTGCAACTGTTAAAGTCAAATATATTTGGAGTTATCAGAATGTGGGTATAAGCGTGACTTACTTTATATTTAACTACGAAGCGCACAATTGTGGTGCACTTTTAATTGCCTTAAACTCAATCAATATTAATGAAACATGAATTGTTTCAAAGGCATTTTTGTGCAGAAACGCACAATATAAAACAAATCTATTGTCAATCAAGAAGATATATATCAAAAAGATACATTCTTCGGAAATGTTATACCTACAATTATTTCTTTTAATGTTATTGTTATACTATTAGAGTCAAATATATTTTGAATCATCAAAATATGATTTTCAAAGCGTGGCGTGCTTTATCTATAACTACGGCACACACTTGTGGTACACTTTTATGTACTTTAACATCTACGAATATTAATGAAACATAAATTCATTGAAAGGTGTTTTTTTGTAGACACGCATAATATGAAAACAAAATTAATAAGATATACTTTTCGAAATATTCTGCGGAAGTGTTATACTTGCAATTATTTCCGTTAATGTTGTTTGAACTGGTGAAGTGAAATTGTGTGTTTTTATTTATCGGAATATGATTTTTAAGGCGTGGCGTACTTTATATATAATCGGGGCGCACACTTGTGGTACACTTTTATGTACTTTAAGATCTACGAATAGAAATGAAACATGTTTTGTTTTGCAGGTATTCTTATGTAGATACGTTAAATATAAAAACAAATCTTTTGCCAAAAATGTTTGAAATATTTATTTCGGAAATGTTATACTTACAATTATTTATTTCAATGTTGCTTTTACTATTAAAGTCAAATATATTTTTAATCATCAGAATGTGATTTTTAAAGCGTGTCGTACTATATATATAATCGAGGCGCAAATTTGTGGAACACTTTTATATGTCGTAAAATCTACGAATATGAATGAAACATTATTTGTTTTAAAGGCATTTTCGTGTAGATACGCAGAATGTAAACATTGTATCTTGCTGTTAAGTTCCTTAACTATTACAATCATAAAGAGAGTTGGAAGAAAAAGCCAGCCAATCTAGAACAACACTTTCTTATTTGAAAAATGATCGTTGAGTTCTTGTTACGACTTTGATATTTTGTTAAACTTCTGGAAGTTTTAAATAATAAATTGAAATGTTTTAAAAAAGTTTGGTTAAAGGTTTTTTGGTTGGTTTGGCATTAGTCTTAGGGAAATGTGCAGAGGACCATCGTTTAAATATATTTTTTTTTCAAATAATTGCTCTAGTACTAAATTTAAGAGGTTAAAGGCTGAGTTGGCAGACTGGAATTGGAAGTATGTGTAATGGAATGACCTGGACATTGCCGTTTGAAAGTGTGGACAAATAAAAACGATTTCCTTACTAAAACTATGACTGAGAAACACAACATTTTAAAAATAGCAATAATAATAATAATAATAATAATAATAATAATAATAATAATAATAATAATAATAATAATAATAATAATAATAATAATAATAACATAAATAAAAACAATAATAAACAAAACAAGCAACATATAATTATAAAACCAGTCTATTGTTTTTGTACTTTCGTGTCTTTAAAGAATAATTTATAATAATAATTGTTATTGTACAAAAAAAAAAAAAGAAGTTATTCTTTATTATCTTGTGGCTGAAGTCATGCCAACGATGCCACAGAAAATCATAATTAATGAATTTCAATCAGATTGTGAATACGATCTGATTGAAATTATTACAAATAATACAGACCTTCCAAAACAGTTTCTAATTCGTTTAGCAGTTGGTAATACTCCAAAATGTTTGTCTTCTTGAAAAACTCTTTAAGAGGAAGTTCAAGTACCCACTAGTTCGATAGATAACCCATCGGTTTTGGGCCTTAAAATGTGAAATAATTTTTTCAACATGTACCGGCTCAAGAAACTTATAGTTCTTTTTGAGCGAATAAAAGTGTTTGAAAATCGGTCCCAAGAAATAACTAAAAGTATTTGATTTTATTTAAGCGATTTTACACTATTCGATGTTACAATTTTCGGTTTGTTAGACAACGTTTGCTATTAAATTTGTTAGACCAGCAAATTCTAGTCATCTTCCAAAAGGTATAATTAAAAAAAATTAAAAGTCATGTTCGATGCATTAAATTGTTCAAAAAAAAAAAAACTTTCCCGACTGTGTGACGCAAACCACCATTAAAAATTCTTATAACTAAAACTGCTGTTCATGTGCAACGATGGATTTTAATGACCGTCATTAAGTTGACATAAGAAATCTGTTGGATGCAAATTTTAATTACATAAAATCATTAAATGAAATTTTATTCACAAGCGAATAATAATAAAAAATTAAATTGAGAAACTCGTTTGTTTTCAGAAACTTTTCCATGCACTTGAAATTTCAATGGAACAAATTATCTACAACGAAAAAAGTTTGTCAAAAAGAAACTAAAAATTTTATTTAACAAAAAAATGATTTTGCAAAAAATTTATAAGCAATTCGTAAATTTAAAATATTAATTTAAATTTAAATTTAAAAATATAAAATACACTCGCAGGTACATAAAGAAAAAATTTAAGGATTTTTTCGCTTAATTTCTGTTGTGGCTTTGGCCAGTATTGTCAACTCTGTGTCTTTAGCACTGTTCTTATTGCTTTTCCAATTCCTCGACGCAAAAAAATGTTAAGCTCGTGTTCGGCACTTCTTAAAATTACTTTTGGCGCTTTATTTTTGATTATGACGGTGGCATTAGAAACAAAAATTCAAACTGAAACTTTTTATTAAAAAAATAAATTAATTTTTTGGGATTTAGTTACTTAAGTCATCGTTTTTACAGCGGCAGCTAACTTTGCCTAAGTCGTTTCAATACTCTTCCAAAATTTCATTTCATAATAAGCAGCCGGCCAAGTGCGTCTATGCGTTGAAAGACGAAGTGTGCAATCACACTGTGGTTTTTTGGCTGCGCTTAAACGGTGATAACTTTCGTAAATGCACACAAACACTGACGATGGGAACTTGTTGGCTTCCGAGAGCTTCAATTTCCTCTCGTGCTGAAAGTCTTGAATAACGAAATTATTATTAATTTTCTTCTGTTCAATTTCAATATCTTAATAAAGGATTCAATTCTATATATTTTGTTTTCGCTTAAATTTTTTTTGCTAAAACTTTAGTATTATTTTTCAAAAAGTACGCTCTACTTTATTAGTTTCAGTGCTTTTAGCAAATAAAAAGTTGACAACACTGCTATTCATATACAGAAAATTTTATTCCTTAAGATATGCAACAACAAAGATTAAATGCTGTTGTTGTTTCGCTTGCTACCTGTAAGATATACTAATTTATTCTGTTGCTGGCGTCCTGGTTATTTATCTTGACTATAATCAAATAAATTTGCATAACTTTAGGCTGTTGAAATTTTTGGAAATAAATGAGAGAAATAAGCCGCCTTGATTATGCGTCAGTCAGGTTTAATTAGTTCGAATCGGTTACAAATTTACAGTCAAATTAGATATTTAATTTCTGGTGCCCTGCGAAAATGTAAAATTTTTTTAAGTTCTTAAATCATAAAAATATATTAAATTATCTACTTCCTGTTTCAATGCTGTTCTGTGGTATTTAATTCAACTCTTTTTTAAGGCTCCCATATATAATTCCAAGTTCGTTCGTACTTAAATCTATTAAACCTAAAAGTATGCAATAACAACTGGATATATATATTTTAATCAAATTTTCGTTAGCACTACCTGCTGAGCCCATTAAATGACTCTATAGTAAATTAATTTATGCTGCTGCTGCCTGTCGTTAACTCAATAGTAATAACAGGAATAAATTTGCATATCTTAAGGCGCTTAAACTAGTAAATTTTGACAATGAGCCAGCCAAGCTTGATTAATTTGATTACATCAGGGATTTATGATCAAACAAAGTGCTTACGTATATTTTTGGGCGGCTGATTTGCATTTCGTTTTTAATTAAATAAGTGAAAGCATTATTTTTTTCGATTGCAACAATTACGCGCACAGTTTAACTTGTTGTTTATAAAAGAAATTAATTTTTAGTACAGAAAAATTTTTAACAGGCGTTCATAGTTAAGAAAATATTTGCCCAAAAAAAAAAAAAACACTAAAATTCGAACGAAGAACATTTTATTTCCAACAAGTTTTAGTTGCACTTGAACAGTTGCCAAAAATAATTTGTTCGATGGCACAGACTGTTAATTATGCCTGCAACTGTTTTTCTTAGGAACCATGTTCCTTATTTATAAAGATTATGAGTGGCTTATAAGAGTGTAATAAAGCAAATGTTATATGAAATTTTGCTTTATAACGCTGTTATTAGACTTTTATATATTTTTTATGAATAAGGGGCTTTACACTTATTTAAGCAAATATTTGCCAAGTGCTGCCATACTTTTACACTTGGACTGATAAAGTTTCTTAACTTCTAGTTTCATTTGAGTTCCACGCGCCATTAATATTCATAATTTGAATTGAAAGAAATATCTTTATTGATATATAAAATTCTTGGCCATTTTTCCACTCCGCACGAATTTATTTGTGGTGCTTGAGATATCCATCGAAAAACTTGTTTTTATGTTAATAAACTGGCGATTTTATCAAGTTGTAGAAACACCATGAATTAGTTAGCGAAATAATATCCAGCATTCTATGAGAGAGGATCATATTATGATCCCCTGTCAATATCAAGTGTACTGTAAATAGCAGGTGTTTTTTATAGAGTGATATAACTTTGAGTTGGCATCACTGCTTTATTTGAGCAGCCATTTAACAGCTGATAGTTTGCTTTGACATTTCATAATGAATCGACTTACATTAGAGCAACTCGTGCGAATTGTGGAAATTTTTTATCAAAATAATGGACTTGTTCGTCAAACTTATCGTGCACTTCGTCCGTTCAAAATTTTATTTTCCGATGAAGCCCATTTCTGGTGGAAGGGGCACGTAAAAAAGCTGAATTGTCACATTTGGAGTGAAGAGAATCCACAAGCTCTTGTCGAAACACCATTATATCAACAGAAAATTACTGTTTGCTGCGCTTTATGGGCTGGCGGAGTCATTGGCCCACATGTCTTCAAAAACGATGATGGTCAGAATGTTACTGTTTGTGAAAATTGGTGTTGCAGATTGCGTCTTGTACGCGCCAGCCGTGACGGCCACATGGCCGAACTCATATTTAAACATTAATGTCATAAAATGTTCTATCCAATAAAGCCCATTTCATTGATATCAAAAATATATTACTATGATCTATTTTGATTTAAACTTGTATCACTCTATAAAAAAAACACCCATTATACCGATCTTAAAGTTGTTCTATAAATCAATGAAAACAACATTAATTACAGATTTATAATCTCTTTTTACCTGAATAAAAATACAAAAAAGGAACGAACTAATTTAGCGCAAGTCAACTTCAATAATATTTTTTTAAATTAAAATATTTTAGAAAGGAATTTAAAAAAAAATCTAAAAGTTACTAAATATTTTTTTCTAAAATAAATTTTTTTGAAAACTAATTTATTTACTTATAAAAGGTAGTTTCATAATTCTTTTTCTTTTTTTGCACTGAAAGATGAAAAATTAATAGTTCCGTTCATGATAATCAAAATTAATTCCTTTCCCAAAAAAATTTTGCGTTTTCTGAAGAGTCAAACTACTTAAAGAAACTGGTTTCCGCATGGAATTGAACTCTGAATACTCGGAATTTAATAGATTGAAAAAGAAAAGATTGAGTGAAGCTACTTTCACATCTAGCAAATATTTGATGAAATAAGTGTATCTACTATTTTTTAGTCAAACCCTTCTTCAATATATCCCCCTGCTAGGCCTAACTAATGAAACGATAAAAGCTAATAGCGATTGTATTTTTTACAAAATAAAAACATTTTCCTGAAATAAAAATATTAAACCAGAAATTATTGGTAACGGTCAAGGCGAATTTATAACTGGTGGCCCGTAGCGGTCAGGTGTTTAGAAGTCGTTCTTTATTTACCCTGACAAACATGAAATATAAAAGTTTTTTTTATAATTTTTTTCGAAAAATTAAAATTCCTCAACAACAGATTTTTTCTAAACTGGATAATAGAGTCCTCCAACAAAGACTTACATGTTTTTGGAGTCATTTTGTTTCATTTGTTGTGAACAATAAATTGTTAAAATAAAATTATGTTTCTATTTATATACAGTGGAACCTCGTAAAGACTAACTGAAATTTTCCAAGTGCTGTTATTATTTCTACGTTTTTATAAATATAAAAAATTAGTAAATAACTTAATGAGCATTCTTTTTTTTTCAGAATTCGTGTTAATTTTTTATAATTTTTATGCACCATAACTCAACGCTAATCCTTTTACCAGAATACCTCCTTGAAATTATTGAAAAAAACCTCCACTTTCGGCTGAAAATTTAATCTGGTTTCTTGTTGTTGCAGCTCAAGCCAAAATAAATCTAGAAATGCCATAAGAAAATTTCAGGCTTAACGTTTGTCAGTGGGAGCATTTTAAAAGTACCAGAATTGTGACTATTAATTTCTAAAAATTAATTTTTTTTTCTCAAACAATTAAACACTCAGAAGTTAGAAGTTTTTAGAGCTGCACGTTTGATACTGAAACCCTGTTGACTTGTTCAATCGTTTACATTTTTCCCGAGACAAATATTTCAATTGTATTAGTTTATATTATATTTATTATTATTATTTATATTATCTAATTTCATTAAATATTGGACAGATGTGAACGTAGCTAAAGTGGTTTTTATCCATTCCATGGTTTCCGATACAAAAAAAAATGTCTTAAAACTTTCAGCATCAAAATGATATAAAATTAACACGAATTCTGGAAAAAACACAGAGAACCCACCGTCAATTTAATTCTAAACTTCCATAGCGTAGTTGAACGTGTGGTGTTTTAGAAAGCCACTGCACTCTCAGTTGAATTGAAAAACGGTTTCCATTTATACACATTTCTTAGGAGGTAATTGCATTCTAAAAATACTTTAATACCTGGTGAGGTTAGAGGAGGGGGAGGGGCGGGACAGAGTAAAGGGCATGGCTCAATAAATTTTACTTAAACAAATGGTCATTAGCAAATTGCAGTGAATTCTACAAAGTTCAAACGCTAAAGCGGGATGTAAGCCTGGTTGGTACACTCTGCTGTGTGAGTTCCAAATTAAATTGGTGCCGATTCCGGTATTAAGCCCTGGACCATTTGTCAAGCCTTACGAATGAAAGCCGATTAATTGTAATTTAATTTTGTTATTCATAATTTAAAAAATAATTATTTGCAAATGTGGTTAAGCTTTTTTGTTAATACAATTAATAATTTAATTGAAACATTGTATAGAAATTTCTCTTATAAAAAGCTTATAAGCTTGACATATTTTTTTTATGAATAAGCGGGATCCGTGGTTGTTCAACACTAAGCCGACAAAATGCTGTGGCATACTATGCTGTATGTAGTTGAAATTTCGTATAGAAATTTATGTTATAACAAGCTTATAAACTCAATATATTTTTTATGAATAAGACCTTATATGTTTACTTAATGCCTGGCAATGCTTTAGCTTTCAGACCTGTTTTTTTTTTTAATTTATTGCCATTTCGGTCCGAATTATGCAATATTCAGACGTTGTTGCTCAGCGAAGTCATAGATATTTGAGTTCTTATTTTATGTCATACGACTTTATGACCTTCGTTTGAAACCCCTAAATTAAGTCATAAAAATCGTTCAGGTTAAGTGGCATATTTTGCCCTTCGTCTTTTCTATTTAACGCAAACAATTCACTGTGTGGTTGATTACAACCGAAAGTGGCTTCCAATAATGTAGAAGAAGGTTTATTTAAATTATAACTTCGTGGAAACGGTGCATTCAATAATCACCCCCATCGTGAGTGCTTTTACCCTCAAAATGTTTCTTCTTTAGCTAAATTTGCAATCGTTAATTAATTCCCCTTATAAAATTCAATATTAATATAATTAAAGTAATTTCCCCTAAATGCGAATTATTTTTTTTCCCGCGAGATCTTCCACTTTTACTTTTAATTTATTAACAAATTTTCCTGGGGTATTAAATAATTAAATAACTTTTTTTATATTTCTACAATATTCTAAATCAGCAACCGCGTATAATTTTGAAGAGAAGTTTCTTTATCCTTCTTTTTTACATTCACTGAGAACTAAGGGAATGACAAATTTTCCCCTTTCAGGTTAATACAAATTTAATGGGAACAAAAATAACACTTTCTAGTCCCGGTAGGGCTGAGTATATATAAAAAAGTGTATTAATTGCAGAATTAATTTGTAAATTAATACGAATAAACAATAAATAAATTATGAATTTTCATGTGTTACTTTAATAATTAAAACGAACGTTGTGAGACTTTGCAAATTCTCTTACACTCCGGTTGAATCTGCTCTCAATAAATTATATAGAATCTGTTGAAATATTTTCAAATCACATTTACTCTCTGCTGATTGCCGGACCGTGACTATATAATTATTTAGTTTGTTTTTTTTCCAGCCGTTGTGATAATCATCTTAATTAATAATTTAAAAATATCATTCATGTTTCGTAATTTATTTACGACTATCATTTTTACACTTTTCAAATGTCTGGTTTAATTAGGAAAAAGTATTAGTATTGTTGTTGTTATTCCAAGTCTATTTAAAAGTTTATTCTCAGCCACTGATTAAGAAAAGCTTTTTTTTTATAAGATTTTAATTTGTTTACACTACCCTGACCATTTTCGCTTGAATTATTATCAAAATTTATTATCACATTTTATTTTAGATTCACAACAACAATATTTGAATGTTGTTCCAACAGATACGCGCTACAAATTAAATCCCGCAGCATTTTTGTTGCTCAATTGAAGAGAATTTCCATATAAGAAATTAAAATGTTTGTGCGCTCTTCCGCTAAATCTTTTGTTTGTTTGTTTGTTTTCAATTGAGGAATTATTGAGAAAATTTTATATGAATGAAAATTATGATGCGAATGAAATTTCATTTAAGATTATTCCCAAGTTGTTTGTTGGCCTTTAAGCCTAAATAACAATTAATTTTAGTGCCATGAGAAATTGAGAGTACCAGTGAAGAAAGAAAGAATTTTAAAAATATTTCCAAAGTTTTCCCTTTTCTGCACAAAAATTTTGATGAAAGTTTTGATTTATAGAACGGAGAATTAATTGTGAAGGATTGATTACACAATAATTTCGAGTGTGATTAAACATAAAAAACAGTTACACATTTAAAATGTTTTCAAGGTCAAGCCACTGCTGTGTGATGGGCCTTTCGTTCTAAATTAAAAGGTGGGCCACCTCTGCTGCTTTTATACGTTTGTCTGCTTTTGCTTTGTGTGTGTCTGCTTCTAAATCATATTCAGTCATGCGATTAAATGCATTTTTTATAAAATGTATCTGCATGTTTTTTATTTTTTGTTATATTTATTTGAATGTTTTATATTTTTATGGTCTTGTTTTTGAAATTTTTTTAAATAAAAAACTGACTTTTTTGTTGCCAATTACATAGTGTTTCATATAACAACTAAAATAAATACGCCAGTCAGCAAAAGTAACTGCGAATTTCGATGTGTATCATGTAAACTTTCATAAGATATTTAATTTGTTTTTTTAAATTCTCTCTTTGTTATTTCTGCAAGTCAAGTGTTCTACGAAACCAGATGTACTAACAAAAAGTGTTTTATTCCAACAAAAAAAAAAAAAAAAAATCCCGCATCAATGACGTTCAACTTGTTGCATTTTTTTTAAAATTTGTTTTTTATAACATGAATTTCTTGATAAAGTGTGATCATTTTGCTGCCAGAGATAAAAGGTATCATGCGTTTTAGTTAATTAAAAGTGTTTTAATTAAACGAAAACAATTATGAACAAAAACAAATAAAAAAGTGTTGAATAATTTTAAAAGTTATTTGCAGGTCCAACCATCGATGTACTACGAATATATTGTTTCTTGATAAATACTTTTTTGCTATTTCGTGTTATTCGAGTGATTCAGTGTGATGAACAATTTTCAGCGAATAATTTCACTGGAAAGCAAAAATATTTGCCAATTAAAAACTTGATATAAAATTAAAAGGAAAAACAAAAATTTTAAAAATGTATCAGCTATTCCGAAAATAAAAGAAACACCGAAAAGGGAACGAAGTTTGGAAAACTTTCTGTTTCTCAGACTTGTAAAATTGGATAAAAGACAAGTTGAAATTGATGAGTGCAATTTTTAAAGTTTTTGCTACTTTTATGTTCTCTTGTATTGTGTAAACTTACACCGTTTTCTTTTCTAAAAAAATGCAACATTTCTTACACTTTTTAATGGAAAATGCTAGCATGATGTCATTAAAAATATGCAGTTTTTATTTAAAATTTATCCCACATCTCTTACGAAAAATTTTTTCTCCTTTTAGACTCCTGCAAAGTGCCACTTTTAAGAAAAGAACTGAAAGAATGTTACACGTTTTTCAGAAAAGAAAACGCCATTAAAAACGAAAAGTGTAATAAGCAGAGATTTTGCTAATACCTGTACTGTTCGGTTCCGTTCCATATTTACAAAGCATATTTTGATAAGCTGGCCAAAAACTACATAAAAAAGTTATTGGTTAATCTAACCAATTCTAGTTGTAAATTAACTGTTAAATCAAAAGTTCCCGTCGAAGTTTTTATATCCAGAATATCACTGTTGGTTAAATTAACTGTGTTACAGTAGAAACGGAATTGATACTATAAATTGTTTTTAGCAAACTGATTTTCTTGATTAAAACAACAATTTAATGTAGTAACTTTTGAGATTATACAAACTGTTGCTGCAATTTGTTAACTCTAACAATTTTTGATGGTTAAAACAACCATAAAAAGTGGTTTCAGTACTTTCACTGTACAATCTCTCTATTGGAATTTAGTAAAGATATTTTTATTACGAATTAGTTTTTGATAAAATTTATTTAATTGTAGTATTTACCAATTAATAAGTTGGAATAAAATTTTTAATTTTTCTGGGATGCTGTTGGTTGAAGCCGTTAACACCAGACTACGCAGCAAAACATTCTGAGTTCTGCCCCACACTCAGCCATGAATGTGGTATGGAATTTTGGTGATCTGCTCGCTTGTTTTAATTATAGTGGGCTCGCGTCTATAAAAAAAAATATACTGTATAAAATGTTACTTAACAATTATAATAGTAAACGAACTATTTATTGATGGTACATTGAGCACTTTTATTTGTAACCCAACCACGAACATTTCACCGTTCACATGTTCCTTGTAAATTTTCATTTTTACTAATTTTGTTGTTTGAGTAAGAACTAGATAAAAACCCCGCCATGATATACTGAAATTTCGAAAACTATTTGCGAAAAAATAATCACCACGATTGAAATTATATCGACGAGAGGCATTAAATAAATTTTATTGAATTCGAAAATAGTTTTTGCGTACTTGTTTCCTCGCAATTGCAAAAGTTTTATAATGCGAGAACTTAAAATCTTTTCGGTTGGATTAAAAAAGTTATTATAGACCCTGCTACTGCAATTGGGCTCGAGGGAATTATTAAATCCATGATAAACTTTCTAGTTGAAATAACTGATTGAAATTATTTAAGAAACTTTTATTATAAATTCTTATTTCATCTTAACCAATTGAATTGTAATTTTTACCAATTAAAATGTTTAAATAAAATGAACTATTTATTTCTCTGAGTGCTGTTGGCTGAAGCGATTAACACCAGACCAGAAGTCAACTTCCCACGCTGTCATGAATATAATTTGGAAGTTTGCTGATTTTAATAGGTCATGATTTTGTTACTGATTTCGGCGTGTCTCAATATGAAAAGATGCTAAAATAAAAAAAAAATATGTTACTTAACAATTATAATTGTAAACAAACTGTTATTGATGGTAAATTTAACAGTTTTATTTTGTAGACTAACCGCGAAAGTTGTATTGTAACGATGTTTCCTGGAAATTTTTATTTTACAATTACTTGTAGGTTATTCTTACCATTTTTGTTTGTTTGGTTAGATGTTTGGTGCCTAACCACGAAGTTTGTACTGCTGGGATGTTTTCTGCAAATTGTTATTTTACAATTACACTCTGCTGTTGGCGCAACTTTAACCAACAGAATTGGTTAGATCTACTCATTTATTTTATTTTATTATATATTTCAATGTACTGATGTTTTCACAATATGAAGCCGTGAGTTTTTGTCGATTATGATGGTGACGCTTTTTTTTAGCTGGAATTATAGACTTAATTTATTAGGTTTAATAAATTTCTTGGGACCACAAAATTTTATTTCAAAGAGCACTTTTAATACTTGCAATTGGATTTTTCACATCATAAATTTTACCACATCTGCATAGTATTTTTTGCGAATCTGCTTGATTTTATGATTTTAAAGTATTCATTTGCAAAATGTAAAATAATATTCTTAAGAGAGCGCACTGTAAAATATCCTGAATATTCATACCAACGAAAATACGTTAAAAAATACACTGAGTCTTATGAAAAATTTGAGTTGCGAATTTCAGCGAGCTTAAATCTAACCCCCTTATTAAGAAGAATTATGTGCGTCTAATAACAGCATAATAAAACAAAATTTCATATGAAATTTGCTTTATTACACTCTTATAAGCCCGTCATAATTTTTATGAATACAAAGGAAATTTAACAAATTTTACAATCACAAAGTTTGTGAATGCAAAATCACACGCTTTTGGTTTAGTGTTGAAAAAAAACCCCATTTAAATTAATTTATATTTAAACTTCATTAGCTTTTCTTTATGACTTAATCATAACCCTTAATTAAAATTAACGTTAATCTAACCGCATGATGTTAAAATTAGCGCTACTGATTTCCTCAGAAGTAGACTTAAATCTCTTCCAAAAATAGCCCAAATAAGTTTGTTATTTAAAGCAGAAATTCTCAGTTATTTCATAAAATTTTTTCCATTATATTCCGGTATTTTAAAGCGTTTTTATTGATAAACTTTTTATATCAAAATGTGGTTACATCTGCGCAAGTGTTTGCTCAAAATAACGTAACCACTAAAAATTCATGAGAAACACTTTAATTCTTACAAGTTTCTATTATTTTATTTTGTCCAATAATATTTTATTCGATGACTTTAACTATTAGTTTTTTATAAGACTGTTTTACTTAAAAAACATGTATCTTAACTAAAATATATTTCGTTACTGTTTAGTGGTCACGCTTTATTTTGGAAAATTTTTGACAAAATTTATAAAAAAGAAGTTGAAGTGATTATTCAAACGGTTCTTTAGTTTGTTAGGTTAGCTTAGGTTGTTAGGGCCATTGCCTAAGCACTGCACTTGGGTCCGTTGATTCAGTCCCGTTGTGATACCCTAAAGCAAGGACCACTCACGAGTCGTCCTCTACCGCATTAAGCCATCCCGTGGACCTTAGGAAGGCCGATATTCTAGTCAGCTCCAGACTCGCCAGGCTGTCCAAGTCCGGCAGGAAGCTGGAGCGCAGCGCCACTGCCCTTAAGCCGCCCAGGGTAGGACACTGGCATTTCTTTAGTTTGTTACTTTGCGGGTAATTTTGATTTTTAAAAATAGGCATTTAAGAAATAAATTTAATTTTTTAGTAAATTACAACTCCCCAAAAAATCTTGATATATACTCGTAAAATTATATGTGATAAAATCTCGAAAATGTGGAAAATTATTTCAAAATCAAATACTTGGAAAGACTTCAATAAAAATATTAACCGTGACTTATAAAAAATCGATTCACACGTAACAAGTATTTTGCCAACTATTTATTATCAATTAACACTCAAGTGAGTTGGAAAAAAAAACCAGTCAAACAAAATATCAACGTGTGCTCTCATTTAATAGATAATTTCCTAATGAAATGTTTTTAGTAAATTTTATAGGGTTTAAGAAAGTGTGTTTTTTTCTTTTCTTATAATTTGTAAATGTCATTGTTTTCAATGAAGAACTTTGTAAAAGTAATAATTATAAAAAAAATCTGTTCTGCAAATTAAAATCATGTTGTTGCGGGCAGAGAATTCAATACACACGTTAAGTGTTTTTGCATGTTCTTCTCCAAGATAAGTTTGAGAGCTGTTTTTCTTGGAATATAGAATCACAATTGTAAATTAAGAAAACGATTGTGAAAATTTTCTACGTTCTTTAATTGAAATGATGTTAATTAAAAACATGTGTTTTTAATTACAAAGTTTCTATTAAAATTAAACTGAGCACCAATTAAACCGGGCAACGGACATAAAAACAAAGTTTATTTTGTGGCAAAAAAAAAGAGAAAAAAGGAGAAGAGCAAAGGTTCCACAAAATTATCTGCTCAAAAATATTTGTAGATTTTATTCAAAAAGAAAAATTAGTAGTAATAATAACAACAACAATAGCAACAACAACAATAGCAACAACAATAATAATAATAATAATAATAATAATAATAATAATAATAATAATAATCATAATAATAATAATAATAATAATAATAATAATAATAATAATAATAATAATAATAATAATAATAACAATAAAAAAAAACAACAAGAACAACAACAATAATAATAATAATAATAATAATAATAATAATAATAAATAAGTAAATAAAAATAACAAAAACAATAACAATATTAAAAATTACAAAATGGTTGACCCTCAAGACCACCCTTTTAACTTTCTGCTTTCTGGTTTGAGTCTAATGAAAGTTTGAGGGAACACGAAGGGCTTCATTTTATAAATCACTTTGAGCTAGTGAAATAAGTTTCAAATACTTTCACTCTCTTTATTCTCTTTTATTCAATTCAATAGTATTTTTTATAAAATTTTTGTACAAAAGACAAATTTTTCATACATTTTTACAAAATATATTTCTGCTGTTCATTAACGCAAAGTGATTTACAAAATCAGGAGCTAATTTTCGAACTTTTGAACGAATTAACCGATTGTCATGTGGCAAGTGGTGATTGAGGCAGTCTTGCGAGTCCCACCAAATAATCAGGAAGACTAATTGTTCAGATATATAATTTTAGAGCCTCTAATTGTAAATATTTTTGTTTAAGACATTTCGTGAAAAAATCAACCGATTTTGAACCGTTTCGATGAGAGTGTCAAGAGGAGACAGGAAAGGCCTTTAAAAGTTATTGAACAAAACAAATTACAGACATATTTTTTAGTTGATTTGACATCTCTCGAAATCTACCGGTTCGAATCGGTTTCAATTTACAGAAAATCTAATTGAAATATATATGCAACCGATTTCAAACCGTTTCAATGTGACTGATGAGAGCACAAAGGAAAGCCCTTTAAAAGTTATTGAACAATACAAATAAAAATATTTTTTAGTTGGTTTGACGTCTCTCGAAGTCTACCGGTTCGAATCGGTTTTAATTTACAGAAAATCTAATTGAAATATATTTGCAACCGATTTCGAACCGTTTCAATGTGACTGATGAGAGCACAAAGGAACGCCCTTTAAAAGTTATTGAACAAAACAAATAACAAAAATATTTTTTAGTTGATTTGACATCTCTCGAAATCTACCGGTTCGAATCGGTTTTAATTTACAGAAAATCTAATTGAAATATATTTGCAACCGATTTCGAACCGTTTCAATGTGACTGATGAGAGCACAAAGGAACGCCCTTTAAAAGTTATTGAACAAAACAAATAACAAAAATATTTTTTAGTTGGTTTGACGTCTCTAGAAATCTACCGGTTCGAATCGGTTTAAATTTACAGAAAATCTAATTGAAATATATTTGCAACCGACTTAAAACCGTTTCGATGCGACTGATGAGAGCAGACAGGAAAGACCTTTAAAAGTTATTGAACAAAACAAATAACAAAAATATTTTTTAGTTGGTTTGACGTCTTTCGAAAATTACCGGTTCGAATCGGTTTAAATTTACAGAAAATCTAAGATGAATAGAACTCTTAGAAGCATTAATTCGAGTCGATGAAGCCTTTCAATATGAAACGTTTAAAACAGTTAATATAAAACCACACAAACAAATTTACATGCACACACATTCACAAACACATACACACACATGCGCGTATATGCATACACTCCTTCAGGAGTAATCAGAGAAGCTTCCTAGAATGTCGAGATCTGATGAGTAGGCAATAAAATTATTTTTATAAATATTGAAATTTTTGTAAATATTAAATAAAGAAACACAATGTAAAGACTAGTAAATTCCTTAAAGATTTTTATTTTGCATCCGATTATTACAAAATAAAAATTAATCTGAAACTGTTTTACCTCTTCAAATCAAACCAGAATGAACAAAATAAATATATGAAATCAAACACACACATACACACGCATTTGATACATTCTAATATTTTCAGTCTAAAAAAAATTATATTAAAAGTTATTTCTATAATATTTTCAAAAGTCTGTTAGAGCGTTCCAACAACAACTAAACACTGGCGGTCTAACAATAAGCCGAATTGCTTAAGTAGTTGTTTGGTTTATTGGCAAATATTTGACTAGTTTTTAAAATACATTTTGCTTTCGAATTTATAAAAATAATAAACAAACAATAAATAACAAAAGCTATTGTTCGAATCCAAAGTGTTGTTTGTTATTGAATGTTGTTAATAATTTCAGTTATTTGATTTGAGATTTAAAGCAGGAGTTGAAATTAGATGTAACACTCGTATCTCTAGATTTGTTTTGTGGCCTTGAAATGCTGGTTTAAAAAAAATATTATTGGAGATTATTTCGCAATATCCTGGAGTCCTGGTAACCGCTGTAGCAATTAAATTAAACAACAGCAGATATGAGATCACTGAAAGGAGAGAAAAAAACGGAAAATTTTATATCAAAACTAAAATCGAATCGATATCAGATATTAAAATTAATAATATGGAGTCCTCAAGAAAAAGAAAATAGATTCAAATCGAATAAAAATTAGTATTACAAATATTGGGATTTTAAAAAATCATTTGTAAACTTCTCAAATGGTTAAAAAGTCTTTGGGATTTTTAAAAATCGTTTGTACAATTCTCAAATAGTTTAAAAAGTCTTTGCACGAGATTGAAGGTTTGTGATTCTTAAAAATCGTTTATAAACTTCTCAAATTGCTTAAAAAGTCTTTGTGACTTTTAAAAATCATTTATAAACTTCTCAAATGGTTTCAAAAGTCTTTGCATGAGATTTAAGGTTTGCGATTCTTAAAAATCGTTTTTAAAATTCTCAAATTGTTTGAAAAGTCTTGGTGATTTTATAAAATCGTTTGAAGAATTCTCAAATGGTTTAAAAAGTCTTTGCATAAGATGACATGTTTGAAACTTTTCGAAACTCTGGTTAAAGTCTACTGACGGTTTGGTGAACTACCCATGAAATGCATTATAAACGTTGCTTAGCCACCAACAAATAAATTTCATTGCTCATAATTTTAGTTTATAACGATCATTTGGAATGTGATCAGCCTTCATTAGGGCAGAATCGAATATAAATTTTACTACGCTGACAATATATTAAGAAATATATTCATCAATTGCCCTATTTTGCGTATCGCTCAGATATTTTGCAAAATGAGTAAAATAATTTTGAAAGTGTTTCACCTCTTGAAACAGTTCCAGAAGTCATTCATGGAAAAACATTTTTAATTATTGTGATATGAATTTTAGTTGTTTATAAAAATATCAGGACTTCGAAGTTATTTTTAGGAGTCTGCAAAAACATTGAATGCAAAGTTGACTTCTTCTTCTAAGTTTGCTTTTAGACAGGAAAATTTTTAGAAGAAAAAAAAAACAATTTTTTTTATTCTCCTTCAGGGAGGCGAGCATATCCCTGGCTCCATTTCCTTATTATTTTGAAAAGTCCAAAGAAAATGTCAGCGAAGAAAATGTTAATAAATCGTATTGCCGTGTATCCCTTTCAAAATTAAGGGGTCTAAAAATTTATATAACTCTTTTTAGTAAAACGCGCATTTCACACTTTCATATCAAACTAAAGAATATCAAAATCGGATTAGTTTCAACAAACAAAATTTTCTTTCTAAATTCTATATCATGGAAGTTACAAAATGAGGGAAAGCGAAGGACGGTGATAAGGGAAATTGCATTTGATAGAGAAGGCTTAAAATTATATATAAATGTCGGCGGAGTAGTTTAAGTATCACATTAATTGTAGCTCACTGTTAGAATAAATCGGTGTAAGAAAGATTGTAATCAAAATATTATTTCTGCGAAGGGCAAATTAGCAGTTTGAAATGTTCTGAAAAAATTAAGTTTCAAAGTTGGATTTTATATCGAAAGCTAATTAGAAATTATTTTTAAACTATATTTCGTTTAAATTCCTTATCATAGAATTACTGGGCAATTTACTACAATCTAGTGTTATGATATATTTTATAATATCTCATATACAAAGAAGACACTGTTATATTTGTGGTACACTTTTAAGTATCGTATAGTCCACCAATATTGACCAAAGTTCTGTTATTTAAAAGATATTCTTGTGCAGATAAGCAAACTGTGGATAAATTTGAGGATTTTTCTTAATGGCCATGGCATAGTTCTCCCTGTTGGAGATAACCAACCATGCAGGAATCGGTGAATTTGAAAATCAAAATGATAGAATTTAAGCTCGAAGATTTGGGGTTGAAATTAGTGGGAATTTGTGGGAAGTTGAGACAACCCATTTTTTTATTTAATTGATAAATTAATTGAATTATTTCAAAAGGTGCAGACGTTGCTCCGTCATTATTCCATTCATTATTATGTACCCGGTGTAACGAATTAATTATAAAGCAAATCGCCTAGCAACTGTCAAAACGGTTGCCAAAACAGGACGCTGTTTTCAATGTCAAAATACCATTCGCTGTATTTTTGGCCGAGCTGAAGTGACAAAACTATTCATGTTTAATGTTTTGTGTTCATTCCTAAATTTGTGTTATTATAATATTAATTCCATTATTCTATTAATTTGAAATTTTTTTAAATTTATAATTTAGTAACTGGATTGCATATAATTTAATACGGTTTAAAATTCAAATTCAATTCCAGTTATTTTAGTTTTTTGTTTTGCCAAGAAGTTGGTCAAGTTCGTTTGGTTAGTTATTCTTAAGAGTTTGTGTGTTTTAGAACCAGTTTTCATTTAACTACAAGATTTTAAAATAAATATTATGACTACAAAAACTCAAAGTTCAATCGTGTCAACAAACTGTGAAACATCGAAAGAAAAAAAACAAAGACTTGAAATTTTCAGAAAATTTCAATCTAAAAATTTCAAGGTTTTTCAAAGGCTAAAAATAGTATTTGAGATGCAACTGGGAGAGTAACAAGAGAATAAACTGATTTATTAAAAATGTGAACATGAATGAGAAAATTTAAGTTTAATATTTTTTAAATTAAGTTATAAAAAAATTATTGAGTTTACAGTTTCCAAGAGCAGCCCTTTTAAAATAATCATTTGGCAGTTTAAATAGTCTTTTTGAACTACTCAGTAAATGTTACGCTGATAATTACTTAGGAGTTGCACTGCGTATAAGTAGTACTTCTAAGCTGCCCAATAATATAAATTTTTCATTCTGTGCAACATAGTATTTTAAGGGTGGAAAAGCAGGTACTTTCATTCATACGATGATTTAAAAATCATGTTGTATTTTTCAAGCGTTTTAGAAGTTGCTTGCAAAAATATTTTAGATTCACACGATGACGTGAAAGTCACGTTGTATATTTCGTTTGTTTTAAGAGTTGCTTGAAAAAATATTATAGATTCATACGATGATGTAAAAGTCGCGTTGTGTTTTTCATGCGTTTTAGAAGTTGCTTGAAAATATATAATACGTTCATACGATGAGGTAAAAGTCGCATTGTATTTTTCTTTCGCTTAAAAAGTTGCTTGCAAAAATATTATAGATTCAAACGATGATATAAAAATCACGTTGCATTTTTTATGCGTCTTAGAAGTTGCTTGAAAAAAATATTATACATGCATACGATGATGTAAAAGTCGCGTTGTATTTTTCTTTCGCTTAAAAAGTTGCTTGCAAAAATATTATAGATTAAAACGATGATGTAAAAGTCACGATGCATTTTTCATTCGCTTAAAAGGTTGCTTGCGAAAATATTATACATTCACACGATGACGTGAAAGTCACGTTGTATATTTCGTTTGTTTTAAAAGTTGTTGCAAAAATATTATAGATCCAACCGATTATGTAAAAATCACGTTGCATTTTTCATGCGTTTTAGAAGTTGTTTGCAAAAATATTATAGATTCAAACGATGATGTAAAAATCACGTTGCATTTTTCATGCGATTTAGAAGTTGCTTGCAAAAATATTATACATTCATACGATGATGTAAAAGTCGCGTTGTATTTTTGTTTGTTTTAAAAGTTGCTTTCAAAAACTGTATACATTTACACGATGATTTAATGGCGTATCGCGAAAAAGAATAAAGCGATGCAACAACAAAAATAAAAAAAAACATCTACAGACTAGAATATATGAATTTGTCCACTTCATTTGGTATTCCACATCGTTGGCCCACACCTAAAAAAATCTCCTTGAAAAAGTTTAAAAAAATCATGGTGTAAATTACGTGAAAATTTCCCAAACGAACTGTAAGAGTCACTTTTTTCGAGGTGAAGAAGTTTACTGGTGCGAGTGAGAGGCAAAACACTCGAAAGAGAGCAAACGATCACAAGTCTATTGCCAACGAGTGATGACGTTGGCTAACTCAGACTTGTTTTGGAATTGAGACAATTATAATTATTGAATTAAAAGTTTATAACAAAAGTTGTACACCTGAAATAGGCACAGAGACTTGGAGAAATAATTCCGCATTTTTGGCTTAACAGTCGCATTTTTTGTGAGTTCAATTGACGTCGAGGCAAATCTGCGAATGAATGATCGTTTCAAAAATTCTAAATTTCAACAAAAGTCACGTTGCGCACGAAATATTTCATAAATAAAGTTTTAATGCATGTTTTTTTTATCACATTAATTATAATTTTTTATTATTATTGTTATTTTTTTTATGAATAAGACTTCATTGTTCATCTAAATTTTCGCTGTTAAGCAGTTAAGGTCGGACCAGACGTAGAATTGTTTATTACAAAAGCTTCATTGTTGTTTAGCCGAACAACAATTTGCAAAATAAAAAGCTTCAATTTCATACAAAATAACAAAATATTTAAAACAAATAACATGAGTTTGTATGTGTGCTACTTATTTCATTTTCAAACTCACACACACCAACAGCTACTTTTTTCTTTTAACTGAAAATCATCAGGTTGTTATTTAAAAGCGTTAAGATTTCTTGTCACATTCAGTGCTTTTCTTGTAGCTGATTAATTGTGCTATTTTGCCGATACTTCAGTGAGGCGTTACTGACAATGACTGCGATCTGTACTGAAGGATTGAACGCATTTGCTAGCGAAATAGGCCAACGATTATTATAAAATTAAAAAATTTATTTTATTTACTATTCTTCCTTCTTTTCCAATTATTTGGCCAAGCCATTTGAAATGATTGAAATCAATCATGAATTACGGCACGCGATATTGAACGAATTTTGTATTTAAGTTGTATTGAAATTTCCATCGATATCGAATTACGGCCTAGACTTTGTTAGTTCAACAAAAAAATTTGTTTATCTAAAAGAAAAAAGTTAATTAACAGTTTTCTTCAACCATGTCATATAAATTTGATATACAGGTGGAAACAAAATAATTCTCACATAATTTTGTGACAATATTCGGCTTGACTACGGTAGGCGTTGCTCGCCTTCTGATGCGACAATTTGTAATCAGCGTTGTTGCTTTTTATCGGCTACAAATTAATAAATTGGATGGCTAAAACGCCGATCGTAATCAGTGTGATTATCAAGCAAAATCCGTTGTTGACTGGCATTTTTATTTTATCTGCTAATTTAGTTTAAAAAAGTAAAAACAATTGACTATATTAACCCAGCATAGTAAGAGAGGGTGACCCCTGAAGCTGAAAATAACACACACGTTTTCATCTCTGTTTTTCTTTCAGTCATCCCCCATAAAAATTTCTTGTCCGTTAAGAAAATTAAAATTTGAAAAAAAAACAATCGGAATGTTTTACAAAATTCGAGTTCTCATCAGATCTCGACGATTTAAAGTCCTACGCAGCTTCCATGACAACTTCTATAAGCCGCTATGTTCGTATGTATGTGTGTGTGTGTGTGTATGACTCTGTGTGTATGTGATCCACTTATAACTCTTCAACGGTTTGACACAATCGAACAAAACTGCCACTAGTTTTCATTTCTAAGAAAATTTTTAAAAAGTCGATTTTTTGAATCAATTTTCGCTTCGGTCCTATAAAATGAAAAATATGCTTCTAAGCATTCAAAATCGATTTGTTATGGAATCAATTCGGAAAAATAAGGGTGCAAACAAAAAATTTGCCATTTCTAAGAAAATTTCTAAAAAGTCGATTTTTAAAAAAAGAAATTTTCTTTAAATTTTCGCTTCGGTCCTATAAAATGAGTTTACAATGGGTTCTGCCAACGTGAGATTTCTTGGGAGTTCCGCAGTTTTTAAGAAATAAAATATTTAAAAAAATATTGTTAAACTTTTTTTTTAATTTAAAATAACCTTTCAATGGGTTTTCCCATCGATACCACAAATAGCCGGGATGGACGTGATTTTAAATGTCAAAAGGTGGAAGCCGTTCAAAAGTTAACTTAAGAAAGTCCACTGAAAATTGCAAACCAATAAAAACGTAAGAAAAAAAAAAAATAATAATAAAAGTGATCAGTGGGTTCTTTTTATGACTTTGATATTTATTTTTTAGACTTCTCACTTATTAAAGTGGAAGTTTGAAGTAAATATCTTTTGTTGTTTTAAGAAATGCTGGGTAAAGGTTCCCTGATGATCGGCATTAGCCCCAGAGAAATGAGCATACTAAAATGCTCTAGCAATCAATTGATCACTTTGAATTTTTTGGTACCATTTTGGGGGCAAAAAAAATCAGCACGAAATTAAAATCAAAGAGAAAAAAAAGGAAAAAAAAAACGTTCACATATACTTAAGTATAAAATTCAAACCATAAAAGTTTGACTTAATGTATAATGGAGCAAAAAAGTCACAAAAATGGGACATGAAGAAAATAATCAAACGGTAACACGGGTATTAAAACAAAAACGTGTTAACATCAGGTGGGTACAGTTCTCGGATTCCTTTTCATAATAAATTTGTGTAAATAGGAACTGTTATCATATTCAATTAAGCCACCTAAACAGTGGTGATAAACACAATATACACATGAGCACTGAAGATGAAAGTGTAGCGACTTTCGAAAACAGCTGTTCTGCTCTGCTGTGTAAGTTGAATAAAACTGATGTTGACTTCCTTTGAGCCTAGGAATATTTATCATCATGTCTTTCTGAGATTTTAACTAAGTTAGAACAATTTAGCCTGTATAAATATTATATAGCAAAATAAAAATGTTCAATAAAAATAAAATCACAGAGAAAAATGCAATTTTTCTAAGTTCTTTTGAATTATTTAAAAATCTTCCGGTATGAATCGGGTTACTATAACAGGAACGCTGTTCAATACGCCATTTTGGTTTAATTCCATTCGGACGTTCAAAAGTTATAAGCATGTCTTACACACACATACGCACACACACACACACACATACACACGCATGTGCTGTTATTTGACAAGTTCTCAGAATTAGCCAGGGCGCTTTTTCTGGCTTCTTATATAATTCCAATTTGATTGTTCGAATTCTCGTTTTAATTCAGCAAAATAAAACTCTTCCGTTAAAATATTTTACACAAACTTGTTTCCAGATTAACTAAACCTCGTTTAACTGAGATCTCGAAAACCCTGCCCAAATAATACTAAAGCCATTTTTGTTAAATCTTTCTTTATTTATAAAAAATTGAACTCCCAAATAAATAGATTGAAACCGTAAAACTCCTATCGAACAGAGTTATTGAGCAGTAACGTGATTAAGTATTCTGTTGGATTTTCAACGGTATTCGATATCGTTGGAAGTCAGCTGATTTCGTTGTCTTATTTACTTGACGACAATCTAACGAAAATAATTTTTTAAATGAATACTTTTTTTTGGAAATTTTCTTTAAAACTTTTTGATTTTTGGTTTTTAAAAAATTGAAAGTGATCATAATTTTTTAGCTGTTAATTTTAACGATTTGCCTCCTGTTGAGGCAGCATGAAAATAACTATCGGGTGTTTCTTATAGAGTGATACAACTTTGAGTTGGCATCACTGCTTTATTTGAGCACCCATTTAACAGCTGATAAATGCTTTTTGTTTAGTTTGCTTTGACATTTCATAATGGATCGACTTACACTAGAGCAACACGTACAAATTGTGGAAATTTTTAATCAAAATAATGCTTCTGTTCCTCAAACTTATCGTGCACGACGTCCATTTAAACTTTTATCTTCCGATGAAGCCCATTTTTGGTTGAATGGGTACGTAAATAAACAGAATTGTCGCTTTTGGAGTGAGGGGAATCCACAAGCTTTTGTCGCAACACCATTGAATCCACAGAAAATTAATCTTTGGTGCGGGGGAGTGATTCTCTCCTGTGGCTTCAAAAACGATTACTTTCCTGAGGAATCACAGAACGAATTTCTCTGTCAATTGAAATAACATATTTGAACTTCAATTGTTGAGTTCTCTTGAAGCCTTTAGACATCGGGTACTTCAGGGCAGTTAAATCAAAACTACCAAATCTTTAACATCAAGTTTACTTTAAAGCCAACAAAAAAACCTTGTTTGGAATCAACCACTGACCGAAACTTTTTATTCTACTTCACGAATCGGGTGTTTTTTTATAGTGATACAGCTTTGTGTTGGCATCACTGCTTTATTTGAACTCCTATTTAACAGCTGATAGTTGCTTTTTGTTTAGTTTGACATTTCATTATGGATCGACTTATACCACAGCAACTCGTGCCTGCATCGGAAAATAAAATTTTCCGATGCAGCCCATTTTTGGTTGAATGAGCACGTAAATCAACAGAATTGTCGCATTTGGAGCGAGGAGAATCCACAAGCTTTTGTCGAAACCCTACTAAATCCACTAAAAATTGCTATTTGGTGCGCTTTATGGGCTGACGGAGTCATTGGCCCATGTCTTCAAAAACGATGATGGTCAGAATGTTACTGTCAATAGTGAACGGTATGGGAACATAATTCGAAGTTTTTTCGTACCTCAGTTAGCTGGCATTAATCTTGCTGATATGTGGTTCCAACAGGATGGTGCCACATGCCACACAGCGGGCACTGCAATTGATTTAATCCAAGAAACTTTTGACGAAAAAATAATTTCATGAAATGGCCCAATTAATTGGCCCCCAAGATCGTGTGAATTAACCCCATTGGATTATTTTTGATATATTGGATATATAAAGCCACTTGTGTACGCCGATAAACGACAAACAATTGAACACCTGGAAAACGACATTCGAAGAGTTATGGGCGAGATGCGGCCGCAAATGCTGCAAAAAGTTTGTAAAAATTGGTGTTCCAAATTGCGCCTTGTACGCGCCTAGTACGCGCCAGCCGTGGTGGCCACATGACCAAAATCACATTTAAACGTTGATGTCATAAAATTTCCTTTCTAATAAAGATTGTTTCATTGATAGCAAAGGTATATTACTATGTTTTATGATGATTTAAACTTGTATCACTCTATAAAAAACACCCGATAGATTCGAGGGATTTCCTTTAGAAATATTTTGATCATCACTGTACAAATACACGACCATAGATTTTCCTTAATACACACATGCGATACATTTAGAACGTTACCAAAGCAAATGAAAAAATTATAAAAAAGAAATAAGAAAAAAAAAATAAAATAAAATAAAAGAATTCAAAAACTGTCATTATGGTTTCGTTCATTTGTTAAGAAACTATTGAAGTTTTTTATTCCTTTTGCTTGAGTTTTGTTGCTAATGTTGTTGTTGTTGTTGTTGTCGTATCTCTATTGTTTTGAAAACATGCAACTTGCACCACTTGCCGCTAAAGCTAAACCCAGTAAGACAGAAAAAAAAGAAAAAAAAGAAACGAAAATCAGTTGCATATTGAGTTGTTTGCCATAGAAAACGAAAAAGTAAAATAAAAACGCTACGAATATCTGGTTTTGTAGAACAGATATTTCTGTTACAAAACGAAAAAATTCACAGAATTATTTGCAATTTTTTTTGCTACTTTTCTATTAGCTTTTTGTTGTTTGTGCCGGAGTACGACTGTAATTGCATTTATGTGTGTGTGTACGTGTTAGTGCGATTGTGTGTGTTCTGCTGAAGTGAAGTAAAATCTATGTTGTCGAGGTCATGCACCAGTTTCTATTTCTTCTTTTTTTTTCTGCTTCGTCTTCTCTACGTCTGCATGTTGCATATAATTTGCACAAAATTGCAACTTCTACCTTTTAATTTTCTTCAGTGAATATTTTGTTTTCTTTTCTCCGCTCCGCTCCGTTCGACTTTAAACTTTGAACAGTTTAAAAATTCAGGGCATTTGAAAAAGAAATTTCAATAGCGGATTTTTCAAATAGCAACGAGTATTTACCGTTATGCTAATTAACTTTAAATTTCTAAATCCATTAATAATGAATTAAACTGCGCAATTCGATGTAGAATTATTTAAAGTTTGTAGCAACTGAGTGCTTGCTGCTGCATGTCCAAGCCAACGACATGTAAATAACCAGCAGTTTATTTTCACAACATGGAAAAATTAAATATTTAAAGCTGATTTCTTTTCTCGTAAAGAGTGCAACATTTTTTACACTTTTTAGCAGAAGATGGCAACATTTCGATATTTTAAATTAAGGAATTTATTAGAAATTCATCAACATCACTTTCGAAAAGTAATTTCTGTTTTAAAACTCCTCCAAACTTCTACTATTTACAAAACAAGTGAAAAAATGTTACATGTTTTCCAGAAAAGAAAACGTCAATAGTGAATTTGTAACATTTTACCAACGATGTTCTGGTAGTTTAATTAATTGCCTGGCAGTGCAAAATGATGTGGGAACTTCTATTACTGAATAGACTGGAAGCTATTTTTAAGTCGTATTTGGACTTTATAATGATATAAAAATAAGATCGAAGAGGTTGAAGATTTAAAAACGTTGAAATAAGACAAGTAAAAGTGCTATATTTGACTATGCCGAATTTTCTATACCCTACACCAACTTTTGTCTGGCGTTACATATATTTTTAAGAACCATTTTTTTTCTTCCTGATTTATAAAATAGTTTTAGTTAGCAAAATAACAACGTTTGTTTGCCCTTTTGGTTACTTCTATTAATTAAAAAATAAATCAATTTCCCACCCCTGGAAACGAAATATTAATATTTTTTGTTTTTTTTTCTATCAATGCAAGCCTTCATGATGTATAAAGCGGTTTTATTTAAGAAAGACTTAACATTTTTAAATATTTTAGTTATCACATGTACTACAAAATACTGAAGTACTTAATTTTCCATCCCTGGAAAACAAATTTTAATATTTTAGCTTTTAATAGAGAATTGAGGCATCCAAAAGCATGAAATAGATTCAGTTTACAAACAAACAAGAATATGATTAATTTTTGTTGTTAATTTTGCGTCGAGAAATAGGTGTAGGCTTCCCAGCTCTGGAACCGTAAGTCGAATTTTTTCTTAAATTTCAACTCTATTTAAGTTCATTTCCAGTCCATAAGTCCAAAAATGAAGTCTCTAGCTCTTTTTACGATTTCTCGTACAGAAAGACGGACATCGCTCAATCGTAATCGCTACTCATAAGAATACAGAATATAAATACTTTTTGGGGTCCCATTTTAATATCGAAGAAATTACACGCGGAATGACAAACCCATATATACCCCTTCACTTTCTTGTGAAGGGTTTAAAAAGGGATACAAATAGCTTTAGTTAAATATTTTGACGGCAGGCGATAGCACCAAGAATCAACTCCTCAAAATTCAATATGAGTGAAAACTCCAAAAACTGGGGCTTTTTTAATTCTCAATTTTGAAAGTTAAAAAAAGACGCCTAAAAAACGAAATAATACCTCGTGGTTGGGGTTTTTTCATGTGAATTTAAAGACCCAACATTTTTTAAAAGAAATCTCAATTATTATATATTTTATAAAAAATTATAGAATGAAATTTTATAAAATTTATTCATATATATAAAAAAAATTATTTACATACGAAGGAAGTCGGTAACATTCCGAATTCCAATTAAAGCTTCTTCCGTTTGGTTCCATTTTGCTTCTTTTCCACCTTTTCTGGTGAAGTGCTTCACCACCTTTACACTTGTGAAAACTTCTTTCTTCCGAATAAGTCATATAAATTTAAAAAAAATTGTAAAAAGTAAATAAAAATAACTTCCCGATAATTTTAACCGCAAATCTATCGTAACCTCTAAATTTAATTTTCAACTCAACCGATTCCCACATGATAAACTGTGATTGATTATTAATATTTATATAGGCAAGTTGTTCTAACTTAGTTAAAATCTCAGAAAGACATGATGATAAATATTCCTAGGCACAAAGGAAGTCAACATCAGTTTTATTCAACTTACACAGCAGAACAGAACAGCTGTTTTCGAAAGTCGCAACACTTTCATTTTCAGTGCTCATGTGTATATTGTGTTTGATTGATTTATTTTTAATTACTATCAAAGAATCGAGAGCTTTAACCGATCAGATATATAATAAAGGAGTTTTCCAAATACATTACACATTCCGAACTTTTACGGTCGCGACATCTCATGAACCGTTTAAAGGATTTAACTCTTTTTACTTTGATCGACGTGGCTCGCAAAGTCAAAGAACTAAATTGTTTTGAGATTCAATCAGTAAAGCTGCTGAAAATTTGTTCTAAGAAATCAATTTAAAGAAAGATTTTTATCTAAGATTTTCTGATTTTTTTCAAAATCTACCGCTTCGAATCGGTTTGAACTCAGAAACGCCTCTCTTTTGATTTTTCTACAAAAATTTGAAACACTAACTCGTCAGATATATAATTTTATAATTAAAAAAATCAGTTTTCTCAAATTCAGATTAACCGATTTTGCACCGTTTGGCGGTGATCAACGTCATTTTGAAATATGGAATCAATTGGTGAAGTCGTTTAAAAGTTATTCTAAAAAACCACGCTGGAAAGCACTTTTCTCTAAATTTTTTTATCTCGAAATCTTCCGTTTTGAATCGGTTCAAATTCACCGGAAGTTATAAGCGGGTCTTTTTCTTACATACACACACATGCACAAATACACAGACACACACAAACATTTGCACACGCACATGCATATAGTGACAAAGCGACGGACTCTCATAATTAGTCAGGAATGCTTCCTATGGACCTCAAAACCTCAAAATCTAATGATATTTCAATATTTTCAGAACGGCGCATAATCAATAACTTCCCGTTTTTTTAAATCTTCAACTTTTCTAGCGAAAAGCTAAAAATCTGTCAAAAAGTTCCATATTTAGGCCAAACTATCATAATTTTTTTAGCAGACTTGACATCTTTGGCAGATGGAACGATTCTGTATGATGGCGGGAGTTGGTCTTAAATATTGTTTTGGCCCAAAATTTTATTAAGAAAAAAAACAAATTCTCCAATAATTTTCAAAAATGAGTGACGATATATTGAAAAATAAATAAATTTTTAAATATAAAATAAAGAGGCCTAAAACTTTAAAATATTAGAGAATATTATTTCTTAAAGAATTTAAAAAATAAATTTTAGACTTTTAGTCTGAAGGGTATGAACTTCACAAAAAAGTGAAAGGGTAGATCTGACATTCCGTGTGTAATTTCTTCGATATTAATATGGGACCCCATAGAGTATATATATTCCCGATTCTTATAAATAACGGTGACGGTTGAGTGACGTCAGTCTCTCCGTCTATATGTACACGAAATCTGGTTTCCTAAGCCCCAAGAAGAGATGGAGATTTTGTTGTTGGACTGAAGGATTGGAAATGAAATTATATAGAATGGTATTAAAATACGGTTCCAGAGCTGGAAAGTTTACAACTATTTCTCGAAGCAAAATTAACACCAAAAACCCATAATTTTTTTTGTTTGTTTGTAAATTGAAGATATTTCATGATTTGAGAAGCCTCAATTGTCTATTAAAAACTAAAATAATAAAATTTGTTTTCCAGGGATGGGAAGTCAAGTATTTCAGTATTTTGTAGTACATGTAATAATTAAAAAACTTAAAAACTTTAAGTTTTTCTTAAACAAAACCGCTTTATACATCATGAAGGGTTGTACTGATACAAAAAAAATATTAAAATCTCGTTTCCAGGGGTGGGAAATTGATTTATTTTTTTATTCATATAAGTAACCAAAAGGGCAAACTAACGTTGTTATATTGCTAACTAAAACTATTTTATAACTCAGGAAGAAAAAAATTGGTTCCTAAAAATATATGTAACGCCAGACAAACGTTGGTGTAGGGTATATAAGAATCGGCATAGCCCAATATAGCACTTTTGCTTGTTTTCATGTATAATTAATTGTAATTGTGCAATTTGTTAATTAGTGAAGCCAGGGGCTGTACAGATTTTCTTGAAGGAAGTTTGCGTTTGTAGAAGTGGGAAAAGAAGAAAGAAGAGGGTTCCTGACTCGCACCGAAAAAGTTACTTTCATTCATTCTTCTTTCTTATTTCATTCTCTTATTATCGAGAACAAGACTCAGTGTCGTCTCATAAACCCGTCTTTTAAACGATCTTTTATAATTAGTGTTTGTTTTTCATTCATTTTATTTATATATATATATATATATATATATATATATATATATATATATATATAATATTTCACACATTAACACCTAAATAAGCACAATTAGGTACAACAGCTGATGGTTAGCGTTGTTGTTAGATAAAACGATCGTATGACCGAACCGCGGCAATTATTGTTACAAAGTCAGTGGCGAACTTTCGGCAAATCAAAATTATGTTAATTTAAGGCCATCATGTGACTGAATAATATCTGTGATGGGAAAAATATTATTATTGTTACTCGAATGCAGCACAACCAAAATTGGGTCGGTCACATTGTCGATTATGCGGCAAACGTGTGAACACAGTTTTAGAAAAGAATTCCACAAATTTTTGTTAATGATTCAAACACGTGGGTTGTCAATATAACAACTCTACGAAACATATTTTTTATCGAATATGCAAAAATAATTATGACAGAAAATTAAAAATTTTTTGATTGAAACCACCGGATTCGGTTGTTCATGTATTGCATTAACTTTTTTTTTTTTTTCTGTGTAACTAATGAAATATTATTTTATTGAAATTCCCTTTTCACACACATCAAGTGGAACTCATCAAGTCTTGACTTTATAGGAGAAAGAGCAGAAAAGAAGAGTTTAAGTAAACTTTACACTTGAAGTTGGCTGCAGAATATCAAAAAGCAGAGACAATGAAACCTGATGAAACAAAATGTTCGTGTATGAACGTAAATGCAGGTTTAAATGAAAATTTAAGAAAAACCGATCCAGAAAACTTGATGTGTGTGAAAGAGGACTTGTATATTTATAGTTTTACATGTTATTTATTAACTAACAAAAGAATTTATTTATATTTTTTCAGGTGTATTTGTCTTCGCTCAGCCAAATACTCGGCAACTCTATTATCTCCATCAATTCAATAAACTGGTGTGTCAAAAAAATTTTTGTGTGCAAGAAATATAATCCAAAATAAATTCAAGCATAAATAAAACTTTTATATAATAACAGACAGATAGACGGACAACAAAAGCAAAATAGAGAAAGAAAAAAAAACAAACCCCAGCGTTAACAACAAAATCAAATTTAAATTAAGAAATAAATTTTTATATTTTGCATGCGAAAATAAAATTTGTGAAAGCAAAAGCCATGATATTCAAATTGTGTTAAGCACGCAAATAAAACAATTTAAATAAATAAGTGAAAATCAAAAAATAATGCAAAATAGAAGTAATTCCCTGAATTCTGGGCAAACTAATTAAAAAATAAAAAGAAAAGCTCTAAAGCACGAAGTCAACAGCAGCACCAGAGGCTTCTTTTGGGCTGGCATCAAAATAACAAAAAAGGTTAGTAAACGATTTCATAACAAATTCTATATCTTTCTGTGGGTCCAATTGATCCACACACATACATACACTCGTCCATATGTGTGTATGTAAGTATACGTTTCATAATCACACTAAAATATGCTGCCTGATTTTATTAAATTTGTTAACCTTAAACGTGTTTATGTTGTTGTTTGTTTTTGTATATTTAAAATTATGCGCCTTTTTGTTTAGCAGTTTAGAAAAGCATCTGCTGAAATCTATATTCCATTAACGTTTTTGTTTATGTGCTTTCCTTTATGCCATTTGGCATTGCTGGTGGTAAATTCTTGGTGGAAAAGCATGTAAGAGGAGGGAAGAAATTCAGCACAAAAGAATTGCTTTTTTAAAGGAAACTACTACCACCAGAATCTTGACTAATTTTTGACACCGGAAATATGACTGTTTTAGATGTTAAGCAGGGGAGGGGCAGGTGCGAGATCGCTGTCTATAGAAAAATTTTTCAATGATTAACAGCGGAAAGAAGCTTTTATAAAGTCGCAGAAACTGCCAAAAAATTTTACGGATGTCAACTTTATAAAGTTGGCTAAAGATTAGAAACTATATTTTAAGATAATGAGAGTTTTACGTGGAATTCTATATATTTTTCAGCCGGTTCTCATTCCCAAATGAAGCTGCTTGAGGATTAATTCTTTTTTTTACCAACTTAATTCAATTGATTTGAAATGGAAGCAAAATTTTAGGATTTTAAATTTTTATATACATTTTCTTTCTCACGATTCTTAAAAATTTGTCAACATTTTAAATTCTACTAAAGGGTGTTTTTTATAGAGTGATACAAGTTTGAATCATAATAAATCCTAGTAATATATTTTTGATATCAATGAAGTGGTCTTTATTGGATAGAATATTTTATGACATTAATGTTTGAATATAATTTTGGCCATGTGGCCGCCACGGCTGGCGCGTACAAGGCGCAATCTAGAACACAAATTTTTACAAACTTTTTGCAGCATTTGCGGACGCATCTCGCCCATAACTCTTCGAATGTAGATTTCCAGGTGTTCAATTGTTTGTGGTTTATCGGCATACACAAGTGGCTTTATATAACCCCAAAGAAAATAATCCAATGGCATTAATTCACATGATCTTGGGGGCCAATTAATTGGGCCATTTCGTGAAATTATTTTTCTGAGTAAATCAATCGTAGCGCCCGCTGTGTGGCATGTGGCTCCGTTCTGTTGGAACCACATATCAGCAAGATTAATGCCAGCTGATTGAGGTACAAAAAAACTTCGAATCATGTTCCTATACCTTTCAATATTGACAGTAACGTTCTGACCATCATCGTTTTTGAAGCCACAGGGGAGAATGACTCCCCCGCACCAAACATTAATTTTCTTTGGATGTATTCGTGTTGCGACAAAAGCTTGTAGATTCCCCTCACTCCAAAAGCGACAATTCTATTTCTTTACGTACCCATACAACCAAAAATGGGCTTGATCGGAAAATAAAATTTTTAATGGAAATTCAAAATCAATATCAATTTGTGCTTCAGCCCATTCGCCTAATTGGTGGCGCATACGATGGTCGTTTGGCTTTAATTCCTGCACAAGTTGAATCTTGAAATCTTTGAAGCCAAGATTTTTGAGTAAAATCTTCCATAAAAGGGAAGGACACAACCTCAGTTGCTGAGAACGGCGACGAATTGATTGATTAGGATCATCTTCAATGCTTTCCTGTACAGCGGCTATAGATTCTTCAGTGCGTACTGTTCGGCGTCTCTCAGTAACAGTAAATATGGTCCGAAAACGATCTATTGTTCTTCGGATTAGCAGCTCTCAAGGACAATTATGTACGCCATTAAATGGACGAAGTGCACGATAAGTTTGATGAACAGAACCATTATTTTGATTAAAAATTTCCACAATTTGCACGCGTTGCTCTACTGTAAGTCTATCCATAATAATATGCCAAAGCAAACTAAGCAAGAAGCGACTATCAGCTGTTAAATGCCTGGTCAAATAAAGCAGTGATGCCAACTCAAAGTTGTATCACTCTATAAAAAACACCCTATACTTGATGGCCATCAGTTGCAGAAATCCAATCTTTACAACGTCTGCCACAGTGCTGTCAACTCGTTGCTTTTATCTCCAATTTTAGTGCTTTTCAATTTACTGAAGCGAACAATTTTGAAGTTGGCTCTTGCATTTTTTTCGTCAAAACGTTGGCATAACACTGAAATTTTACATTAACTTTTTCTAAAATATATATGAAAACTTTGAGGACAAGAAATAATGCCCCATTTTTAGCTTCTCCTTAAATTTGAAAGTGAAATAAGAAATAAAAAATTTAGCAGAATATTTTCTTTGAAGAATACATTCAGATCTCGCTGATGCTTTTTTGTATTAACTTTAAAGCAGTCAAAATTAAAAACTAACCTGCAAATCAACTCAATTTAGATATGGAAAATTTCAAAAGAACTAAAAAGTAATTTCAAAATTTTTGTTATTACAAAAGTCGTGCCTTAAAACGAATCAAGTGTCTAAAAATAACTGATTGGCTAATCTTAATTTAAAAAAAGTACTTATTTTTAATCAAAAAATCACTTCCACCAGGAGGTTAACCATTTCTTCAGATAACTACCAGCATTTTTGTGTATAATTTATTCGCAATTTTGTTGTTGTTTGTTTTATTAAAAAACGTTTCTTGTGTGTACGTCATTATCACCGTTTACTTTATGTACATTTTATTGCCGTAGCTTTCGGCCCTTTCACTTTTCTTACGTGACACCGTTTTAACGCGCAAATGAATGAAAACATTTTGGAAAAAAACGACGATTCGAAAAAAGATTTGTCTTGTTGTTTTTTTTTTTTTTTTTTTGTTAGTGGGTTCTATCGTCAATCAAAGTCGTTTGCCAGCCAACTCAGTTGAAGCCATTTCGTATTATTTGTTAGACAGAAATTTTAAATACGAGGGTAATTGCGTGCAGCAGGTATTTTCAGTCCTGTTATTTTCTGTTAAAGAGTGTTTGTTTTTTATAGAGATATTAAACTTTGAAATGGCAGACAAAAAAGATGAATTTACTTTCATCGAAAGACAATTTTCTGGCATAATAATTTCAATATGATATCTGGCATATGACTGATGCGGCTGGTTTGGATGTGGTCCAATCTGGAGCCCCAATCGTTCGATGACTTTTTCCAACATTTGGGGTTCTATAACGGCAATAACACCCCGAATTTTAATCGGTTTATCGGTTGGGGCGAATTGGTTTACCTTCACATAATCGCGGGACTGAAACAAGGTTCAATGAATTAAATTATCCATGAGCTGTGTGACATGTTGCGCCGTTCTTTTGAGACTGCAGCTCCTACACGTCGTGGTCAACGAAAAAGTCAGTAATTAGCGCTCTATAGCGGCCATTCTCACTAGGTACGGACCAGTGACTCCACCAGCCCGTAAAATATAACAAACAGTTAGTTTTTTTAATGCAATGGTGTCCCCCAACATACACTTGAGGACTAACATCACTCCCTCCAACTACGGCAGTTTTGTTTGCTGACTTATCCATTGAAACAAAAGAGAGTTTCAACGTTAAAATAAAATTCACGCGGTATATATTTAAAACGGAAACATAATTTTCAAAATAAATAAATACAATTCCTATTCACTTCGTGAAATAGAAATTCCACGAATTCTAGCTACCGGGGAAAGACTGTAACAAATTGACTGATTTATTGCGAAATATAGGCATATTATTTTACTTATTCCCTACTTATTTTACCTATTCTGTAGCTGTTCGTCAAGGTCACGTCAAGACGATATCAAAAATGAAACACTTGTGTTCTATTTTTCTCCAGTAATCGAGTATTTTTAACAATCTTTTAATATATATTCAAGGCTGTCCACAAGGAGTACGTTAGTATCCAGTCTTTGATATTGTCGTGAAGTGACGTTGACAATTACTTACAGAATAAAGATTGAGCCATTTTACCTCTACAGCGAATTTGCTACAATAGCGGCAGGGAAGTGCTATTTTTCGTACATGATAATGATACCGTAACGTAGATTAGAAAAATTCCATCCAACATTTACGACTGAGAGCGGGATAAAACTCATCGTGACCTTCGTCCTGGCAGTGAACGAGGTGCTGAGGCTACAGCAGTTTTCGTTATTGAAGTTAGATGGAGGAGTACTCAATAAAATAAGCAACGCGGAGAAACTCTTCTTTAATTGTCACTTATAAAATATTTAAGACTCTAGAACCAGGCAGTTGCAAATATCTAGAAAAAGCACGCAGTGTAGCGCTCTGAAGCCTTTTCTTTCCCGCAATGTTATCAGATATAATTCCGTCGTGGGATTACGTTTTAATTAATATAAAATTAAATCATTTTAGTTTCATATGTTCATGGGTTATTCCCCTAAATGCCTTCTAGGCCCGGCACTTAAACTATACACGCACACCAACTGCCTGGCCTGAAAAGTCACTCGGTACCGTTCCGACAAACGCGTACATTTGAAGCAGAATTTAAAATTTGTTTATGTTCTAAATGTGAGACATGGAACCATGGAAATTCAGAAAATTTCACATGAAGAAAATAATCAAACGGCAACACTCCCTGTGTGTTACCATCGGTTTGATATAACTTTTTGTAAGTTTTTTCATAATAAAATTGCTACAAATAGACGGCAACTGAGCCTTGTAATATGTGGTTATAAAAAGAAATGCACCTGAATACTGTTGAGAAAAGTGTAGCGGCTTTCGAAAACAACTGTTCTGCTCTGCTCTTTAAGTTGAATATATAAACAGTGATATTGTTTTTCCCTTATGCCTTAGAATATTCATCATGTCTTTCCGAATCCCGAAACTATATTTAATTTAATGTTTTATAATTCTTTCCAAACATTCCACAATTCTTCTTTTGGTTGGACAAGAATAATAAAAAGTTGTGTGAATTTATGCAACATTTTGTGTCGAAAAACATTATAATGCACACAGAAAATTTCATTGCACAATAATATTCCAAATGTTTTCTGTTAAAAAAGTATTCGCATATCAGCCGTCCTTGTGCGGGTACAACCCTCGTGGAATTGGTGGTGCCTCTCTTTTTTTTTTATTAGCACCGAATCGTTTGCGTTTTATTTTTTATTTCAAATTTTTCATTCTCAATTTTACTTGAAGTGCGTACGTGATTCTTACAAAACGTTCTACTAACAAATTTAATATTCTTGTGTATTTAAAAACGTTTAAAGGAATAACCCACAACGAAAAGAAAAAAATATATAATTTCATTGATTGATGATCGTCATCATTATCATTGAAGTTGTATTTATTGGCTTTAAAATGGAATCGCAAATAAAATTTCAATACGAGACAAACGATTCAGTTCATTGTGATTATTCATTAATCACGAGTTGTCAAACATGGTGGGCCAAATTCTCAAAGAAAAAGTTGGGGAGAGAGCAGTCAATTGTTTGGCGAAGCGCGCTAAACTGAATATTAACTTTACAAGTCATGCTTGAAAATAACAAATTTAATTATTGTTTGCTATCGGATTCCACCGTATTCATAAAATAGATAACGTTCGTACACGATGTTTATTTGAAAATGTATTTTTTTTTTACTCGTTGCTGTCGAGGGGGCTTTTTTTGTATTAAAATTGTTTTTGTCCCAACGAGATTTCTTAGAATTTTTGCCATTTCGCAAATAAAAAATCTGTGTATTATTTTTCTGGTTGGGTTCTAACGAAACGTTGCACATAAATTTAGCAGTAACCCAGTAAAAAAAATGGGCATGTCTACTTACCTGAACGAAAGGGTGTAGTAAGAAGAGATGCAAATATGACGTGACGTATTCTCGACACGCGTGACTGCAAACGATTTAAATAACGTAACGTAAGTGCCAAGACTACATTACAACTTGTTGCTGGAAAATAGTCCAGCCCATTATTATTTCTATTTAATATTTCGTGTCTCCTCACGGAGCTTCATAAAAAGTATGGCAGCTTCTTTACCCAGCAAACATTGCGGTCCTCACGGAAGCAGGTTTGTAAGTGAGAGATACTCAGGTCTCGCTTGTCATATCTTTGCTGTAGAAAAAAAGTCACTTCCTTAAACAGTTGCAGCCTCTTAAGCGAGAGAACAGTGTTAAAAAAAATAATTTTTACTTTCCATCATCAGTTATTCTGTAAGACGTGATCATAATTTATTAAATTTTATTTTAAAGACTGATTGTTCGAAAAGTGTTTTAAATTCAAAAAGATACGATAAATATTATCAAGCACAAGGGAAACTCATCAACAGTTTATAAAGATACAACCTACACAGCAAAGCAAAGCAACTGTTTTCGAAAGCCGCTACACTTTTATCATCAGTTCTCCTGTCTAATATTATCTATTATCTCTTGTCATATTGTTTTATTTTTCTCTCAATAAGATATACTGCAGCATTTTTTAGAAGTGCATACATTCGAGGTCTGTTCAAAAATTAATTTATTTCAGAAAATATTTATTTAGTGATCAGTTGCTCTTTTATTCCCTTTAAAGTATTCTGCCTTAATTTTTGAATTTTGGCCTTGAGCTTATCGCCTCAATCACAATCGATCACATTAATAAGTTAAATAGAAACAAATATTTTCTTAAAAATAAACAATAAAATAACAATTCATTTGCACCTTGCAAATAATGTTCTACACGAAAAAAAAGTGTTGGATTTAATATCAACAATTCTAATTGTAAACCAACTGCTGATGCAAATTGTTGCTGCAATTTTTAATTGACTGCAATGTTGGTTAAATTCATTGACTTGATCGTGTGAGTTAATTTTGAAATTTGTTTTTAATAAATTAACAATTTGATGTAGTAAACTTTGCGATTACGTTGTTTGCAATATGCTAAACTTATAATTTTTGTTAGTTCAAATAACCATAACAAGTGGTTACAAAATCTTCGTTGTAAAAATCCTTGCCTATTTAGCAAATATCTATTAGAAATTAGTTAAGACACTTTTGTTACACATTCTTTTTTTATTTCAACTAATTCAATTACAGTTTTTACCAATTAAAAAGTTAAAATAAAATTATTAATTTTTCTGGGTACTGTTGGTTGAAGCCGTTAACACCAGACTACGCAGCAAAACATTGTGAGTTCTGCCCCACACTCAGCCATGAATGTGGTATGGAATTTTGGTGATCGGCTCGGTTATTTTAATTAAAGTGGTTTCGCGTCTATAAAAAAAATCTACTGCCAAAAATGTTACTTTACAATTATAATAGTAAACGAACTATTTATTGATGGTACATTGAGCACTTTTATTTGTAACCCAACCACGAAAATTGCACCGTTCACATGTTCATTGCAAATTTTCATTTTTACTAATTTTGTTGTTTGACTCAATTTTAACCAGATAACTTTGAATATAAGAACTAGATAAAAACCCCTCCGTGATATACGGAAACTTTGCAAACTATTTGCGAAAAAATAATCACCACGATTGGAATTATATCGACGAAAGGCATTAAATAAATTTTATTGAATTCGAAAAAAGTTTTTGCGTACTTGTTTCCTCGCAATTGCAAAAGTTTTATGACGCGAGAGCTTAAAATCTTTTCGGTTGGATTAAAAAAGTTATTATAGACCCTGCTACTGTAATTCGGCTCGAGGGAATTATTAAATCCATGATAAACTTTCTAGTTGAAATAACTAATTGAAATTATTTAATAGACTTTTATTATAAATTCTTATTTTATCTTAACCAATTGAATTGTAATTTTTACCAATTAAAATGTTAAAATAAAATGAACTATTTATTTCTCTGATTGCTGGTGGCTGAAGCGATTAACACCAGACCAGAAGTCAACTTCGCACGCTGTCTTGAATATAATTTGAAACTTTTCTGATTTTAATAGGTCATGATTTTTTTACTGATTTCGGCGTGTCTCAATATTCTACAATAAAATAAAAAAAATATGTTACTTAACAATTATAATTGTAAGCAAACTGTTATTGATGGTAAATTTAACAGTTTTATTTTGTAGACTAACCACGAAATTTGTACTGTTGGGATGTTTTCTGCAAATTGTTATTTTACAATTCGTTGTTGGTTGCTTTTACCATTTTGTTTGGTGCAACTTTAACCAACGAAATTGGTTAGATCTACTAAATATTTTTTTTATATAAAAGCTATGAAAAATTGCCTTCGTTAGAGGGAGTTGGTGCATGCAGTAGTTTAGCAATTCGAGCTATCATCCAGGTATAATTATGAAATGCAAGTGAATATATTATGGAAAATATATCTGGCTAAACTGCATTTAGTTTTGTGCCACTAAAACTGGTCGTATTGCACTACAACACAATTGTATCAATCGGTTGCGTTTAATTGTATTATAAAGTTTTACTGCAAGAGACTATATAATTTATATTCGATTTGTTACCATTTTAATATTTTATGTTATCTGATGGCTTCCACTTTAATATATGGGTTTCTAAATAATGATGGTACTTAACTTTATTATCATGTAACGTTGAGTCTAGTTACAACTTTATACTGCCCGTAATTTGTTACACTCTATCTCTTTTGTTAAATATACAAAAATAAATTAATTTATTATTTATATACGGATTAAAAATATGAGGCGTGTTTATATAAATATTAACTTAAATCACTTTGTTAGTTTATGTTTAACCCTGGACATTGAATGGTAGTCGAATCGTGTACGCTCGTGAAGTACAATTAATTTATGCTGATTTATTTAGAGTTCAGCTACAGAATTGTGTACTCGTGTGAATGATGATGAGTTGTTAATAAGCGGTTTATTTTTCTTTGAAATGTACAGCAGTGTTGCGTGCTGTCAAAACACTAATAGACGGAAAGTGTATAGATTTTAAAGGATTTTATGTGACATATCAATTCGTTTTGTGCTTCATTCAAGGGTATTTCGAATTTTTATTTGTTTTCTTACTTTTCCAGTGAGTAGTTGCTACGACAGAGTAGTTGTATACTAAAATGCTTCGAAACCTTCCAGTGTTAAGTAAACCATAAGAGAACAAATATAAATAAATAACATTTATGTTATTGTTATTGTTGTTTTTACAACACATTTGCTTGTGTTAAATGCAAAAGAAACAAACACAAAAACTACAATCTCTAACACACATTCTCTAATTACACAGTGACATAATTTAAAGTTTAAGATAAACATGTAAACTAAAATGTAGACCAGCAGTGAACACGCACTGTGTGACATGGTCACACATAAACAAATACAAAATTTTAATCTCTTTGGGTCCCTCTAATGGCCAACCAACCAACTTCTGGCTATTGGACAACTTAGTTTGTGTTCATTGTTCCAAATCATCTTATTGTGATACACTCGCCTGCAGTACGTTTGAACGCTCAAAAAATAGATGTTCATAAAATGTTGAACTCAGGCACACTCACAATTCACATGCGCGCCTTATGGTTGGACTACTCTTTAAGTTAGAGATTAATTAAATAAAGTGTTACTGTCATGATTTATGTGGGATTTAATTTTATCACTATGAAAATGATGTGCATGTAAAATTAACAATTTAAATGACATATTCAGAATCATGATGCGTGCTCTGTTTAGAGTGTCACAACTTTGAGTTGGCATCACTGCACCCATTTAACAGCTGATAATTGCTTTTTGTTTGGATCGCTTTGAAATTTAATTATGAATTGCCTTACGTCAGACAAACGCGTGCAAATTTTTGAAGTTCTTAATCAAAATAGTTGTTCTATTCGTCAAATTCATCCATTCAAAATTTTATTTTCCGAAGGAGCCCATTTCTGGTTGAAGGGGAGCGTAAATAATTGGAATCGTGGCATTTGGAATGAGGAAAATCCACAAGCTTTTGTCGAAACACTACTAAATCCACAGAAATTTACAGTCTCGGGCGCTTTATGGGCTGGCCGGGTCATTGGCCCACATTTCTTCAAAAACGATGCTGATCAGAATGTTCCTCTCAGTGGTGAACGGTAGAGGAACATAATTCGAAATGTTTTCGTACCTCAACTACGTGGCCTTCATCTTGCTGATTTGTAGTTCCAACAGGACGGAGCCACATGCCACTTAGCGGGCGCTACAATTGATTTACTCAAAGAAACTTTTGATGAAAAATAATTCCAATTCGCCGCCAAGATCCGTGTGATTTAACCCCATCGGATTATTTTCTTTCGGATTATATTAATTCACTTGTGTACGTCGATAAACCGCAAACAGTTGAACTGCTGCAAATCAACAATCGAAGAGATATGGGCGGAATAAGGCCGGAAATGCTGCGAAAAGTTGTAGAAAATTGGTGTTCCAAGTTGCGCCTTTTACGCGACAGCCGGGGCGGCCACATGCTAGAAATCATATTTAAACATGAATTTCATAAAATTTTCTTTAAAATAAAGCCCGTCTAATTGATATTGAAAATATATATCCTGGTTTTATTATGATTTCAAATTGTGTCACTCTGAAAAAAGCACCCATTTCTGTCAAAATTAATCCATAGACAAATTAAATTATTAATAAAATAAAATGATACAAATTAAATTTCTCTCTTTAACGTTTTATTAGTTTTTCCACGAAACTATTCTTTCGAGTTTATAATTCATGTGCGAAAGTGCACTGCAAAAAAACATGTTGAGCAAAAAAATTTAAGGCTGTTAAAATTAGTAAAATTCTTTCTACCAAAAAGAGTTGTGTTTCCTTTTTCCATTTCCATGTTCGTGTATAAACGAAAGAGTAGGGAGTGGATATGAACTATTTCCATTCTTTGGTTACAAATACAATAACAACAAGACAATAAATAAGCTCCACCCAACCTACGTTACCCTTATATCGTTCTAATTTTGCAATACTTTTCCACTGGCGCTCAGTTCCTGTTCTGTTGTAGTTTTCGTTTCATATCTTTTTTGCTGCTTTTTGTGCGTGTAAAAATACCAGAGACAAACATAAACTGCAACTCCGGTGGAGTGAATTTACAAACTGCTTTGCATTGTCTTTTAGTTTTAATGCCTTTGAAAAGGATGCTGGTGCGACAATATTATCAGTTGCCTGTAGGTATGCTCCCGCTGATGAGCTGAAAAATGTTGTTAAATTTGTGGAATCAAAGTCCCAGGCCACGTAAACTAAATTAGGGCATCAAAATAGTTTCGGCTGCGCCATTCTAACGCCGCGGCTTATCCTCTCTAGAATTTAAAAATCTCTGTACGCAAAAAATAACAACTCATCGGCTTAGCAACACCAAATTATTGATCTATTACGAAAGATAAGGATCTAGTTAAATGCTCGTTAATTTTTTTCAAGCTTGGCCCAAAAATGTGGCCATTATTCCATTTGGAACATATACACTGAGATTTATCATGCTTAACAGAGCTCTGTTAACAGAGGTCCGCTAACATGTCTGGTTTGCGTCTGCGGTTATAAATGTCGGAATTTATCTTCACACGGTTTCGGAAGGAGCCCCTATTTATGCAGTGCTGCAACTTAACGCCCCTCTCAAGGCGTGCGATACGAGTTTAATCAGTTTACCCGGGCATAACTTTTACTCTTCAAAAGTTGTGCGGGCAACAGGAGTGCATGTACGAAATTAAAAAGGAGTAGATTCTTTTACAACAGTCTTGTTGGAGTTATACAGCTACTGAAAGGTTTCCCACAGAGCAAAAAACAATAGAGGGTTAACCTCCAGAAGTGACCTTTCTAGACTCATTTACTTATTCTTTAGTAATTTTTTATATGGCCTCAGGGCTCTCCGCGACTTAAAAATGCTCTTTTTCTCTCTCACTATTCAAACGTGGACAAGAAAAAAATGGTAAGAGGCATCTTCAACCACGTTGCCACTATAACTCGGAAAAATGTCATGTCGAATTTTATACAGTCTCGATCTGAAACAGCCATGCCCACTTAACACTTGCGTTACGTTCCAGTCCAGCTCACCATGCGTACACCTAAGCCATGGAACGATTTTTCTTATAAGAGAATGTGTCCAATATTCTCTTTAAGGTGGAAGACCACCGTGTTTGCTACTCTGCCAATTTCTCCTGTCTTATTTGTATCCGCAGTTTCGAGTCCGATGGGCAGCATTTCTGCTCTTGATCGGAATCTGTTCTTAATGCACAGCTAACGCGAACATACTGGGCTAATATTTCTATGGGCCTCTAAGCTAAGGGCTTGAAATCATACAGGCGCTGGCAACTGATAACGCTCTTTCACACTTCACCCCAAAGCTTTCGAAGAGGATATCTAGGACGCCTAGTATTCGCTATGGTTCTAGACGGGCTTGCAAGTCAGCCTAAAACTGATTCAGCGTACGGATTACGGTACGCCCTGTAGAGGGTAAAGTACTGAAGCTCGCTGGCAAATACCATGCATTTTTTGTTTGGGCTCGTATACGCACATGATGTCGTGTACGGCCTTCGTTGCGTCCTAAACGAAAAATTTGGATGATTGTGTGTTCGGATATTAGTTGGGGTCTCTTTCAACAGTGCACGTGGTGGCTGTGGCTTCTTGCTCAGGTCCGCTAATAGGAATAACGTTCGATGCGCAGTTATGACCGGGCAGTGCTTGGACCTCGATTTAACCATTATTTGCTGTTATAAATTATATAGCAGCTAAAAAGGTGGATCTGCAAAGTCGGCACTAAAGAAGCCCATGTAGCTCTCGTCTGCTGGTTATATCTTGGTAAGTGGGGTTATGGCATATAACTAGTAGAGAAGTATGGGTTTAAGGTAGGTCCGAGGCCCTCAACAAGTTGTTTGTGTATGGTCTGTGACGGTCCGTTTATATGCCTGATAAATCGCTTTGGTGTAGGACCCGAGTACACTCGGGGCGGGTGGTGGCCTCCCAACTTGACAGAGTGTTGAGAAAACTGTGAAGGTAGTCCGTCATGACGAGAACTGATCCAAATCTTGAATGTCTCTGTGCCGCAGCTATTAAAGGAGGGTTTCGGAAATTGAATTTATGCTAAGAGTGTTATTAACTATTTTACCTCGGAAATCGTTGTAATACCGGGAAAGGGTGTTACCCATTGCCTCACTTGTTTACAGTTCTGTTAAGTGGCCAGTGATATCTCTCGGTCATATAAACAACCCGCCAAGCACTACCACAGATCAGAAAAATTCGATCTTATATCCCCGACTATGGGATCGTGTTAACGCTATTCCTTTTTGTAACCAGCGCGTTAAATCTTTCAGCCACCCGCTTTTCTATATGATTCACCGCATGTGACTTTTTATATGAAAACCTTAAAATATTTGCCGCATTTATTGCGGGTCAATAAAAATATAAATTCTAGTTTTAAGAACTTTTACTGTTTGTTGTTAGTTGGCGTGTTCGCTCAGGTCTTTGTTTTGGTAATAAAATTCTGCAAACAACAAGAACTACATTTACAACTCTTTTGTAACAGGGGCAAAATAAAGTAGAATTCTCTAAAGGCCCATATATAAAAACTATGAGTGTGTGTGTGTGCTGGGTTTTGTTACAAAGATTAAATGACGCTACCCATTTTCCCATATACGCACACACACTTTTGTGTGTGTGTGTGTTTAGTTATTTTGTTTTTGTTGTCTTTTGTAGCACATATTTTTGTTTGTTGTTTAGTGCCGATTATTTCTAAATAATAATCATATTTTTATGTCCTCTGCCGCCCTCGACTTGTCTTTTTTTCACTACTTTTTAACAGCGTATGTAATAATTTAGTTGTTGTTTTTGCACTCTTCTTAGTCAGTTGTTAATGCACTGACAGTAAACTTACAAGTATGCGTAGGTGCTCCCAAAATTACTGGACCTACCAGTGCAACATAACCATGGGAAGTCTCTCAAACCCTTTTCTTTGCAAGGCTTTTTTGCGCTTAAGATAATGGGTTTTTTATATAGAAAAATTTTAATCATAATAAAACGAGGAAATATATTTTTAATAACAATGAAATGGTGTTTTTTTTTCAAAGAAAATTTTATGAAATTCATGATTTAATATTTATAAAATATGATTTCTGGCATGTGGCCGCCCCGGCTGACGCGTAAAAGGCGCAATTTTGGACACCAATTTTCTACAACTTTTCGCAGCATTTCCGGCCGTATTCCGCCGATAACTCTTCGATTGTTGATTTTCAGGAGTTCAACTGTTTGCGGTTTATCGACGTACACAAAAGAATTAATATAATCCGAAAGAAAATAATCCGATGGGGTTAAATCACACGGATCTTGGCGGCCAATTGGAATTATTTTTTCATCAAAAGTTTGAGTAAATTAATTGTAGCGCCCGCTTTGTGGCATATGGCTCCGTCCTGTTGGAACTACAAATCAGCAAGATGAAGGCCACGTAGTTGAGGTACGAAAACATTTCGAATTATGTTCCTCTACCGTTCACCACTGAGAGGAACATTCTGATCAGCATCGTTTTTGAAGAAATGTGGGCCAATGACCTGGCCAGCCCATAAAGCGCCCCAGACTGTAAATTTCTGTGGATTTAGTAGTGTTTCGACAAAAGCTTGTGGATTCTCCTCATTCCAAATGCCACGATTCCAATTATTTACGTTCCCCTTCAACCAGAAATGGGCTTCTTCGGAAAATTAAATTTTTAATGGATGAGTTTGACGAATAGAATAATTATATTGATTCAGAACTTCAACAATTTGTACGCGTTGGTCTGATGTAAGTCAGTTCATAATTAAATTTCAAAGCGATCCAAACAAAAAGCAACTATCAGCTGTTAAATGGGTGCAGTGCTGCCAACTGAAAGTTGTGACACTCTAAAAGAGAACGCTTTATTAATTACAATTTTGTAACATGAAAACTTTTTCAGTTCTGGGATGTCGCCAAATTTAAGTGACAATTTTTTAATGTTTTCTTATATATTGCGGCCGACAGGCAGGGTGTGAGCCCTACTCCTACAGTGCGTTGTTATGGAACAATAAAAGTAGGAAATAGTTTTAAGAGGAAAAACGGTGAAATATTAAAAGATAGAGAAGTTTCTGAATTTCACTTTATTTCTTTCGTTAACAAAGAATTTCCATACCGACCAAGCGGGGTGCTATAATGCGCTTTTTTTTGGTACATGAACCGCTCTAAATAATTTTCAGGCGACCAGTGATCTGCCTTCGTCAGCCAACACTTAATTGTGCTGCTTCACACACGTCAGATTTTGCTCTTGAAGTCTGGAAGTTTTTAAGGAGAACAGAGAAGAGAAGAAAAAGGGGTACTCCCTTGATTGTTCAATCAGTTTTTATATTTTCCTCTCTTTCATCAGCCGTATCATATCAAACGAAGACAAAACCTCTCGAAAATTGGAGATAAAAAAAATCCCAAATGTTTCTTGTATGAACGCAAAGGCAGGTTCAAAAGAAGCTCATAAAAACTGATCAGTTAATTTTGGTGCACGAGTATGTGTGATTCGGGGCGTACAATCTTGCACTACTGCAGGCTAAAATGTTACTCCATGTTCATGATTGAGTGAGCAGTCAAACCAGGAATATTCGTTCCATATTTTTCCATCAATTTGCAAATACTTCTTACCTTAACACCCTCATGGTGACCATAAAATGATTGCATGACGTTTTTCAAAATAAACACAAATTTTGTTAAGAGAATTTTATAATTTAATTTGACAAAATACACTGAAAAAATCACATCCGAATGGCTGCCATCGCTTGTCAAAGTTCGGAAGCACCTGTTGGAAGCTGCTCTACAAGTAATTTCATCTTTTCTCAAACTAATGTCGATTTCTTTTCTAGAAAATAATGCAACATTTTTCACACTTTTTAACTGAAAATGCTAACATTTTGCCATTTCAAAATTAGAAATTTATTAGAAATGGATCCTACATCCCGCACCAAAAATAATTTCTGTCTTAAAACTTTTCCAATCCTCCACTTTTTGGAAAATAAGGGAAAACATTTTTACATGTTTCCTAGAGAAGAAAACTCAATAAATGTTTCGAATTTCTATAACTGTTGTGACCACCCTCGAGCACATGCATAATATTTTTATAATAAATTACAACACCAACGAATATTATGTTTTCTCTTTCACAATGTTTTTCCAAAGTTATGACTATATTTTTTTGCTTCTTCTTCCTCTTCCTCTTCTTCTCCTTCATTCTCTTTTTCTGCTTCTTCTTCTTCTTTCAAATATTGTAAGTGCTATAATAATGCAATTTTCCACCAACAATTGCTGTTGCTGCACATGTTGGCTACATGATTAAACGCATCGTTTGTGTATGTGTGTATGTATGGCTGCTGGTAAATTGTTGTCAGTGTTGCTCCGTCCCACTTTGTTGGTTTTGATCATGTTAAAAGCAAAAAGTTATTTGGTTATGGTGTTTGTTATCAGTGTGTAAATTACTTTTTTGGGGTGACACTTTTGGTAACTTGTTTTTTTATTTTTCTTTTTTTCTGAAATGAAAATAGTTTTGAGATTCTAAAGTGCATATCGCATTTATTTATATATTTTGACTAAAAATAGAATTTATGAAGCTGAAAAAAATTATATAATTTTTTGTTTTTTAAGGGCAAAAACTTATTCATTGTGGACCAGTTATTGGAGAACATTTTTGTAATTATTACAAATTTATTTTTAATATGTATTTTTGCTTTTATTTATTATCAATAAATTAAAATCTAAAAATAATGAATAAAACTTTAAATAAAACTATCCAGGCGATTAAAATCAGTCAAAATATTTAGAATCTACACGAAACTCGATTCGATAGAAAATGCTTTCGAAATTCTTTGTGAAAAGCATACATATTCCGATCGAAATACATAAAAGTCCTTTAAAAATATTAAAACTCGAATCTAATGTTACACTGAGAGATATTTTTCTTTGTAGAGAAGTTAGGAAAAGAACTGAGAAATTGTGTATTTTTCTTTTGTCCAAAAATTGTTTGAGATTTCTTCTATTTCTATGATTAGGGAATATATTTTTCCAAGCGATTTTCTGTGAAATATAAACAAGAAATTGAAGGAAATTTAATAATTAAAAATAAATGTTTTTTTTTAGGAAAAATCTTCTTAGAATTTTTACACTGACATGGTCTAAATAAATTCTTGTTTTAACGTTGAAATGGACTTTTCAAATCTGGTTTTATCTTAGAAAATTATTTCCTTACAACAAACCAACTTCAGATAATTTTTTAACAGATTTTAAATAGGCCTTATGAAATGCAACCTTGGGTCTTAGGTTGAGTGCTGCCAAGTTATTTGATTAAGTGTGTTAAACTCTTTCATTTATTCGCTCTGCATAAGTCATTCCATATGTATTATTAATTTGTAAAATGTATAATTTTTTTATACAAGTAAAAATAGTTGCAGTACAGTTTGTGCATGAAGTATTATAAAAAAAGTAGGGAACACACATATTTTTATTTTTGTGATTAAATTTGTAGGTTTTTTTTTGTTTGTTAAAATCTGATTCTGTTAAATCTGTAGTCTGTTAATGGCTTTAATGCCACAACCAGGTTTTAACTTCCAGTGCGAAAACATTATCAAACTATTAAATAGCCTGATGGAAAGATCTCACTTGCTTTAAGTCCCTCTACTGCATAAATTTATTCTAGAATAATTTTGTAAAGTTCTGATAAATTTTTTAATCAATAATTTTCTTTTATTTATAACAATTTGTTAAGCTCTGCGAAATAATTATTAAAATGATTAGCTCGAAATTGACCACTTTAATAGAGAATAATAGAATAACAGATCCATTTAATTGAGCACCACATATACAACTTTTCTTGATCAATAATTTATCTCTCAAATAGTTATAGAAAATTCACACGATAATCGGAATATATTAACTTGGAAAGGATCTATTCCAGACACCCGAAAATAATAGTTATAAGAAAAATTTTGACTCAAAAAATTTTTATGTTTGACCTGCTCTTTTAGAAACTGTTGTGATCTTGGAAAATTCTTTCAATTCCTCATTTAACAGTTATTTTTTTTTTAAGAAAAAACAGATCTCATGAACATTTTAAGCACTTAATTTTATTGTGCCCTCATAAAATGAAAACTTTTTAAGGAAAGTTTCATTGTTCCAGCTAAAACTATCCCAAAAAGAGGCTTTTATTTCTCTAAAAAAAATGTAGAGTTTTATATTTTAAGACATTTTTATTTTTCCTTCTCAGCTTGTTTATTTTTTCCGGTGTTAGTATTATCATTATTATTATTGTTGTTGTTATTATTATTATTATTATTATTATTATTATTATTATTATTATTATTATTATTATTATTATTATTATTATCATTATTATTATTATTATTATTATTATTATTATTATTATTGAGTACATCCAATTTAATGTGTGTATTAATTTATATATTTAATTTAATAAACACTACTTTTATATAATAAATCTGTATTATTAATAATAAATAAATTTTTTATTAATTAATTTATAATCAACGTCCTCAACTATTGGAATCAAACAATAACAAATTATTTTTGTCTTAATGACGATAAATGAAATTGAAAGTGAGTTTTTATTTTCTGCCCAGAAAAATAAAACTTTTTTTTTATAACAGTCTTATGCGGCCTTTAATTTTTTTAGGTGAAAAACAACTTTTTTAAATGGATGTTCTGTTGTCATGACGTCAATAAATAATTATTTTAAAAATATATATTGTTACGTTTTTAGACCTTTTCGTACAAACGGTTTTATTACTTATCCTTCAAGGATTCGTTTTATTGCATCAAATTAAAACACGGACAAATTAATTTTAGAAATATAATGCGGCAACACTATTTATTACTTTATTAACACGAGTATTTGTACTACTCAACACTTAGCGATGTTAACACGTCTATATTTGATATCACACTCACTTACTGAGCTCTGGCAGCGCCTTTATATAGCAAAAATTACGTCGTCTGGTAACTTCGTGAAACTTCTGGGCATGGTTGTTGTTGGTTGTACTTTACTTAACATGTAGCTATATACGTGTGTTTGTATACATGACAATGCTGACTTGTGTGTTTCGCTTATGGTGACTATGAGTGGTTGTATGGATGAGTGTTCTGTGTGCTGTGTGGTTTCGTTTGTTCTATGTGTATATGGCTGTGTATACTTGTGAACCTGTTTAGCTTTATTAGCTGGGAATACTTGCATACAAAATCATTAAGAATAACATCTCTTAGCATTTATGTTGCTAGATTTTTTGTTGTTGTTGTTTACACTTTATGTTGGCACAGCCTCGAATGATCTTGTATATTCTGGAGTATTCCGTTTCCGTTAATTTGAATATTATCTATATTGTATTGACCAGGGTTGTAACATTTTGACAACTAGAGATTAATTGGCAGTGCTGCCAAGTACATATAGCCACATTTTCGTTTTATTTAAATATATTTCTAATCTCTGTAACAATATTTTTAATAACCCTGATAATCTTTACGGTCCTGAACTGTAAATTTGATTGACTGCGTCTTTTTTAACTTTTAGATCTCATCAGATCTCGATGTTTTTAGGTCCCACGAAGCTTCCCTAACTAATAGTTTTCCGATCCATTACGTTTGCAGGACCACATAAATTTCATTAAAAAAGTTGTCCGGGAAGAAAATTGAGTTATTCGATAACAATCCAAATTTTAATTCCAATCAACAGCGAATGAGATATTTTACCCGCTGTTCTTTTAAGTGTTTCGAAAGACTTATTCAATGCAAAATCTTATGGCATTTCTTATAAAGTAAAAACAGTTTAAATATTTTGCATTCTGTAACTTGTAAATAAAAAGAAAATAACAATTTAAAAACTACTTAAATTTCAATAAAAATACTTTTAATACTCTCTCTAACGAAGGTGATGGATTGCCTGCATTAAAATATTGTCAAATTAATGAAAAAGAAGAATTAAAACTACACGATTCCATTTCAAACGTTATAGTTTTTTACCCAAAAATATCTTTCCATTGTTTCGTATAATTTCATATAATTTACTCGGTACATTATTTTAATTGAATCAACCAATTAAAATAAAATGCCAAACAATTTCAATCCATCTGTCATTTTTAATAACGAATCAAATAACGTATGAAAAAATCAATTTTAATTAATATTCTGGAAATGTAAATTAAAAAATCTCTCTTTGCTTAAAATAATTCCATATTGAAAGCAGGATGTGAACGAGTGTATGAAATTCTTTGCATAACCTGCACGTACTGTCAAGGAATTATGAAGTATTGCATACTTTTGGGCGGGTGCAGGTTGTGCTCACTTGTTAAGCCTAATGAATTGTTTACGAGAAAGTTCTTGTCAGTAAAGAAAATATATTTTTAAAGTTTCATACACATCCGTACGTGCATATATCGATCGTTTGCACAAACAACGTCATAACTCAAAATATAAGATTTCCTCATATCCTCGTCCAATTGGTCTAAGAATCTCTTGAAAATATCTTTGCACAGTGATTTTTTGATGTACATGAAATTTTGAATGGACGAGTTTGACGAATAGAACTATTATTTTTACTAAAACTTCAAATATTTGCACGCGTTGCTCTGCAGTAAATCGCTTCATAAGGAAATTTCAAAACAAACTAAACAAAAATTAACCATCAGCTGTTGAATGGGTACCCAAACAAAGCAGTGATGTCAACTGAAAGTTGTGACACTCTTAAGAAACACACTTTTAAATAAAAGTAAACCAGCGTTTTGGAGTTATGACACTGTTAAAGTAAAAGAGTGATAAATTCTAATATAAAATAATATTTTTCCTTCTTTCTCTTATCCTTTTTTTTATCTCCCAGCAAAAAAGCTTAAAATATAAATAATTCATTTATCAAAAAATCATTTGAAAACTTAAACATAAAATCAATATCAATAAGGAGTTGTTGCATAAAAATTAAAATCGAAATAAATCTTTTTCTTCCTAATTACGTTTATACAATTATGTAGAAGCTTTTAAAATATAACTTTGATGACTCGGGATTTCAAATAGGAAAATGGAAACTAATTGGTTTTATGCTTAACATGTCAGCAATCGGCATAAAATCTGCACAAGGATTAGCATATTCGCACAGTGGGATGATACATAAAAATGAATTGTTTTTTTTAAAGATGATTTAAATCTGAAACAAAATGCATTTCGCAACTTATTTTAACTTAAATGAAGTTGGTTTCAAAATGTAAATATTTTGTAGAAAAGAATTCTTCAACTTTTTTATATCCAATTTTTCCTGAAGAAGCCTCTTAAAAGGAGTGGCGATTTATTGAAAACAGCAAAATACGGGGTAGGCAAATTTGAGGTTAGAAACTAAATTGGTAAATTGGCTGTCAAATGATGAAATGTCAACAAATAACCTGTCATTTTTACAAATCTATTTAGTAAAAAGTTGGGAAATTTCAAGCATGGAACACTACACTCTCCAGCAAAGAATTTTAATTGTGAAAATCTCTTATCCTGTGAATTGGCTGTTTGAAAACCTGCATGAAAAGAACGCTATTTGCAGCGAAATCAGCTAAGCCCATTAAAAAAGATATTCCAAAGAATTCGAAACGATCTTGAACGATTTGGATGTAGGGCAAATCCCTATTTTCTCCAATTCTATTTCTAACAGCGGCTCGTCAATGAAAAAAAGTTCTATTTTATCAGCTTTTCACTGAATCTGAAGTCTTGATGTTAATTAAATCTGACTTTTTATGGGATTTGAAATAAATTTTTCAAGTTAATTAAGAAAAGGGGAGATCCCCTACATATGCAGTGCACTGTGCCAGAACTAGCACAGAGGGGATTTTGTTCAGCGGACAGCTGATTGGAGAGTTTTTTTAAACAATTTTTACTTTTCGCTTCGCTGTTTAATTCTTTTTGTTAAAGGTAGCGACGAAGGAGGTTGCTGTCCTCTGCGCTCTTTTAGTACATGACGCTGTTAATCGTTTTCTGTAGTATTCAGGGAGCAGCCTTCGTCATTGAGAGTAGACGACAACAATCAATACAATCCTGCGTTAATGGAACGCAGAAAAGTTCGACACCTGCCTGTCATTCTCTAAGTTATTGAATCGTTAAGATTTAAAAATTTTCTCAAGTAATTCACGGTACCCACGATGTCAGAAATATTAAAAAAGGTAAAATTTTACCACAAACAGTTGACGTCGTGAGAGATAAAATCCGGCGCTGCATTGACGAGATAAGCGAAAGAAATTTATGTAAAAAGCGAGCATCTGTCGACGTATGGACTCATGCTCCACATCATATATAATTATTAATTTCCATATTTATGTCGATTTCTTTTCTAGAAAATAATGCAACATTTTTTACACTTTTTAACCGAAAATGGCAACATTTTACCATTTCTAAATAAGACATTTGCTAGAAATGAATCCAACATAATTCACGAAAAATAATTTCTGTTTTAAGACTTTTCCAAACCGCCACTTTTTAGAAAATAAGTGGAAAAATGTTACCTGTTTTCTAGAAAAGAAAACGCCATTAGATGAACTCATGCCCCACATCATATTTAATTATTAATTTCCATATTTCTTGTTTACACCGGAACCAATAAATCTAAATTTGTCACAAAGAAAAGTTTGTTTCAAAGCAAATTTAATTTTTAACCTCAAGTTTGCCAACCGTTTTTGTTGTTTTATAATAAAGATAATTTAAGATTAAAAAATACTAGAGCGTAATAATTCAAAATAAAATTGTGTTTACTGAATTTGTGTCACTAATTACGTGTCCCCCTGTTGCAGCACCAACATACTTCTCAGTTATAATGCCGCGCATTTATTATTTTGTAAAGTACAAAATTAATTAAAAACCATATGAACTCGTGAGTTTCTTCAAGAGGATACGGATACGAGTAGTTCATAAGGTCGAACATAAAATACACCGTTTCCTAAGCAATACTACAGATGACTTGTGCAACCAATAAAAAGTAAAACGAATGGGATGATTGAATAACACAACTTAAAAAGTTTTTTAATTTGAATAAAATTAATAAATGGAGATATTCAATTTTGAAAATTTTCACTCGGTTCAGCAGTAGCCGAAATTATTAACGATTATTTGTAACCGTAAAAACTTTGCAGTCCGTTAAGGGTTAGAAATCCATATAAAATTTTTAATATCAAAACTAAACTAATAAAATAATTGATCTTCTTTTGTAAAACAATCATTAAAAACATGAAAAAAAGTTAAAGTCAGCTAACAAGTGAGCTCGAAATCCGTGCTGATACGTTCTGCTGGTTTTATGATCATAATAAATATTCTAATTAATCCACTCTTAATAAAAAATAGAATTAAATGAAAATAAAAATAATAATTTATAAACTAAATAAATAAATCTAAATAATAATATTTTTTGTCAGCATTTAAATATGTTTTTTTTTAATATTAAAGAGGAGATAGAATTGAATATCAAATGTAAACTATCGTGGGTAAATTTCAATTTATTAGTCCTGTAAAGAAACCTTCAAGATTCAACCTTAAATCGTGTCAATTTAATCGTGATAACGATAAAAGAAACCAAAACAGGAAGAGCATGTTTGTACAGGGGTAAACTATTCGAGTTTATTTATTCTTTCTGATGAGGATTTTATCTTCTTCTCTTATCCTGGTACTTCATCAAAATGACAGAATGAAGGAATATCTTCCTAATTCTTAATGTATTCTACAGCACACACGCACACTCTAACACAACTACACGTACATATTTCAGTATATAAAAAAGTCATGTGAAATAAGAAATATTTTGGCAAATAAATTTCAAAGTCATTTTAGTTTCGTCTGTTGTGTTGAATTTCTTTCCTTTCCCTCTCTCTTCCCTTCAATTTCAGTTTGTGTGGGGGTAAAATTTTTTCTCATATTACGTGTAGCTGATAAACTAAATAATAATAAGTGCATTTTGTGTATGTGTAAATATGGGTATTTGTTGTTGTGTGCGTGCCATGTTTACATATTCGGTATTTGTGTATCTCATAAAACGTGCTTGGCAAAGCAAAACTATTCTTCTTTCTTCAGATTTGCAACGCAAAGCATACTTTTGTGTATCACTATATTTCTTAGAATGTGCTTTGCAGCCTATTTTGGTGAACGAAAAACTAACGTGTTTTTTTTTCAGAAATATTTTATTTACATTTTTTTCAATGTACACATTCATAACAAAAAAGTGTTGTATTCTTTTAAAACATGAAAACACACAAATTTTTTATATTGTGCTTCGTAATATTGTACATGTGCAACCAAGGAACTGTCTTGTATGTGTAAGTGTGAGAGGAAATTATCACAACACATATGCAATTTGCATCACTACTGAAACGCAAGCACGTGTGAATGCAACAACCAACGATGCATTTACAAGAAATAAATAAAATTGAATGCTTTTAATTTATTTTCAATTATTGTGCTCAGAAAAATTATACATTTTTCTTACAGCCTACTTGTAGGGTGCTTTATGCTGTGATATTAAAGCATATTTTCAGGTATTTTTGTTGCCTTTTTAAATGGAATGTTAATAAAAAATATATGATAACCGTTTTGTTGTAGAGGCTTTTAATTGGTGGCCCATAATTGTATTCAGAGAAATTGTATATATTTTTTACATCTTACCTGTAGGGCGCCTTATGCTGGGATATTAAAGCATATTTTTAGGTGTTTGTTTGTTGAGTTTCCTTAAATTGAGTGCTAATGAAAAATATATTAAAACAGTTCAATTGTGAAGGCTGCTTTATGTTTGAATATTAAAGCATATTTTTATGTTTTTTTTTTTTTTTGTTGAGTTTCCTTAAATTGAAAGCTAATGAAAAATATATTAAAACAGTTCAGTTGTGAAGGTTTTTAACTGGTGGCTCATTATTGTGCTCAAAAATATTATTGTACATATTGTTTTTACAACCTACTTGTAGGCTGCCTTATGCTGTGATATTAAAGCATATTTGCAGGTATTTTTGTTGCCTTTTTAAATAAAATGTTAATGAAAAATATTTAAAAAAAGTTTCGTTGTAGAGTCTTTTAATTGGTGGCCCATAATTGTATTCAGAGAAATTGTATATATATTTTTTTACATCCTACCTGTAGGGGCTGGGATATTAAAGCATATTTTCAGGTTTGTTTCTTGCGTTTTTTAAATTGAATGCTAATGAAAAATATATGAAAATAGTTCAGTTGTAGAGGTTTTTAACTAGTGGCTCATGATTGTGCCCAGCAAAATTGTACATCATTTTACAGCCTACCTGTAGGGCGCCTTATGCTGGGATATTAAAGCATATTTTTAGGTGTTTTTTTGTTGAGTTTCCTTAAATTGAATGCTAATGAAAAATATAGGAAAATAGTTCAGTTGTAAAGGTTTTTAACTAGTGGCTCATGATTGTGCCCAGCAAAATTGTACATCATCTTACAGTCTACCTGTAGGGTAGACTTATTCTAAGATATTAAAGCATAGTTTTAGGTGTTTTTTTTTTTTGTTTGTTGCGTTTTGTAAGCCCTGCTGTTTACTGTGCTGGTTTTTATTGTATTGGACATCATTAAGCAAAAAAAAAGTCTGGAGAAATTTTGTGTGGGTAAACCGATATCATACTAAATGATGTTAATATATTAATATATATTTTACCATTCACATGACTTGAGATCTAAAAAGCATACGGCAGTGCTTCAAAAATACTTAAGTAAACGATCTCCAGAATAAAAACTATCTCGCTCTCTCTCTCTCTCTCTCTCTCTTCTTGTGACTTTTTCTAAATTAATAGTTGTTCTATTTTCATGTCAGCGTTTCACGGAATATACAGATGAAAAATATATGAGTCCGACATAATAATTTACAAAACAAATATTATCTAATCAAACAATAACCGTCATTGAAACTTGATGAAAAGAATGCCTTAACGCTCTTAAACGTTTCAAAATACGACACTAAATTTTAAATTCTAAGTGCAGTGTACTCGCGAATGTATGACTACTCTTAATCAGGAACTTATTGCAAAAGTTTTAAAAAAGAATAGTTTATTTTAAATTATTAACAAATTTTGCGTCATCACACAGTCTTCAAATCAAAATCAGTCAACCCTTTGAGTTTTCATTGAAGTGGATAATAGTTCGGGGATTTGACCCGAAATTATTTATAATAAATTTGAAAAAAGAACTATAATAAAATATTGGAAAAACATTTTAAAGAGAAATAAACTGGCATTTTTAAGTACGAACAATGTTGCAGTTTTGGACAAGCCGGGTTTTGATTAATTTATATTCGGGCGATTCCACTGAATTCCCGTAAATTTAATTTATTTCTCAGATTTACAACTCGTAATATAATTTTTAATTCAACTTATCCACTAAAATCTACACAAACTGCAAAGAAATTGAGGCGGAAAATTATGTTGAAAAGGGACGAGCTGATGACAGCAAATAAAAACAGATTAAAGAACAATTTTTTGGGTGTTTTGGGGTAGTTGATAACAAAAAGTATACCAAAGCAAGACGAATCAAAAACAATCAAAAAAAGTTTTGACAAACAGTGGAAAATGTAGACCTTAAAATTACGAAACTTAATTAAAATTTTAAGGAAGTTGAAAGCAGAAAAGCAAATTGAGTTAATTGGAAAATATGCTAGTGAATAACGTGCAGGACTTTTACCAAAATGTCATCGCAGGACAATATAATAAGTACAAGATAAACAAACAGCAGCAGGAAAAACAATAATAGAGATAAGGAAATGAGTAGGACATCAAAAGGCCGAGTTGCGGATTAAACTTTCCCTGGTGTTAAATTAGGGTCGACGATGTCAAAGGTGATGCTGTACCTCTTCCAACAAGGCAAAGTGTCAATGTAAAAATATCTTAAACTTCAGATTGTAGACAGCAAAAGTAAATAAATATTTATGCTTTGAGAGATAAAATCTTGGCCACAGGCTTAGGGAAACAGATGAACAGGGATAAATATTTAAATCAACAACCTCTTCTTTTGCTTGCGAAGACATTTGAATTGAGGACAAGGCAAAAAGTGTTTCCTTATGACCACAAAATTAAACGTAATTGCGAAACAACAATAACAACAACAACAACATTCCTCCCGCTGCTACTGGCAACACAATAATTTTAGCACCAGATAAAACAGCATAAAACGAAATGGCTTTTGTGTTTCTATCAAACTATTGTTGGAATGAAAAGGGTTCAACTTTCGTTTCCTTGTACAGGACAGAGGGTTTTGTGCTGCCAGAGATTTTACTTGCTGCCTTCATCTGTAACATCAGAAATATTATTTGACTGGCAACCAAAAAAAGATATTTAGCAAAATCTTATTGTGGGTCAATGCTGAGTTTTTTTTCTTTTACTGGGAACTCTCAGAAACTTTTCAAAGTAAAATAAAGACTAGAAAATTTAAAATTTTTATTTTGAAATAATATTTTTTTATCTTTTGAGTGCGAGTGTTGATTCCCGCCGCAATCTCTTTGTATTTATCAAATGGCAGGCTGTATTTGTTATATTTTAAAATTTATATAGACTCAACCGGAATGCAGAGCTGGTCTTCTAAGCCTGGAAAGAGTAGCGACTGGTACTTCCAATGCACAACTCTAGAATTTAACAAAAATATTTAAGGCCTTATTAAAAAAAAATATTTTCGGCTTATAAGCTGCTTATAAGACACATTTTCTATACGAAATTTGTCATATAAAGAAGTTATTAGTATAAAATAATTTTTTCTCAATCAGGCCCTGGGTCCAATAGTCCAAAGGTACCCTCAGTAGCATGCCGACTGTCCACATAATCTTGGCTATTTTAATTGAAATTCTAAAAAAATAAACACACATCGAGTAAAAACACAAAGTCAAACAAACAAGTTGGACTAAAAAGACATGAAAGAAAAATTTCAGAAAATAGGACCTTAAGAAAAATAATCAAGCGACAGCGCCAGGGATTTAGGGAAAGTGCGTTACCATCGGTTTAACACAGTTTTCCTATCCTTTTGCATAATGAAACTTTTGCAAATAGAAACTGTTATAACACTCAACTGGTCCAACGATCAAGTGAAAATAAACAAAAATACCCATGGGTTGTGATAATGGAAGTGTAGTGGCTTTCGAAAACGGCTTCTTATGGTTTATAAGAACCCAAACCCAAACACACTGGGAAAACACGTCCGTATGTAAATAAAAAACAAGTTTGGCTTAAAAACCAGGGCATGTAAAATAAGACATTAAGAAAATATGTCGTACGGCAAGTCACGGGTTGCGAATGTACCACCTCCAAAAGGACAATGAATTTTTTTCTCGGATATAACTATCACTAGCAACTCTTAAAACTTATTTTTTTCTGCCCAACCTCTGAACTAACAGACCAACGGCAAGGTATGTAAGCAATTTCAAATCAAAACGTTCGCCTTATCTATGAGGAAGAGCCGGGGCACCCTTCCACTTAGATGGAAACCAAAGTCAATAGAAAGTCCTAAACCTATAATAGTTTGGCTTTCTGAGCTCCGCCAATACAACCTTCGATCTTCCGCTTTGAAACCTTAACTATAAAGCAGAACAGCTGTTTTCAAAAGCCACTACGCCTTCATCATCAGTCCTTATGAGTACTTTTATTTATTATCTTTTGTTAAGTGGCTTATTTGGATGTGATTACAGTTTCCATTTATGGAAAAGAATACGAGAACTGTATCAAACCGATGGTAACACACTTTTATTAAGTCCCCGCATTGCCGTTTTAATTATTTCTTAATTTCTTATTTTGTGAATTTATCGTTACCTGGTTCTTAAGTCATAATTTTATGGCATGTTCTTAGAAGTTGTTCCCCTTTTTTGGATTTGGTACAGGCCATTACACTGGCTTGGCTTTCTACGGTCGCTAAATAACCTGACACTGGTGCCGTGGGTTTCAGTTCCCTCACAGATAAAATACCTTACGGGAGAGTAAATTTATGAATTTCGCCGGCAGCCAAGTGCCACAGGACTATGTGTATGTGCCAGCAGCATCCTCTGCAACGATTATGTTCACGATAGTGCACGCACAAGCATGTGGGGTCTTGTTTCCTTAACAAATATTAAATTAAATTATTTTGTTGTTCTCTTAACTAAAATTATATGCAACATTTCTTACACTTTTTAATAGAAAAAGCTCATATTTACAGTTGAAAATAGATAATCGATTGGAAGTTAATCCAACACTTCTTACGAAAAATAATTTTTTCTTTAAAACTCCTACAAACTGCAATTTTTTACAAAAGCAAAGAAAAATGTTACATATTTTCTAGAAACAAACGTGACTAGTTTTTATTAACAATAAGAAAACAATTCTTTACAAAAGAAAATGCCATTAAAAACGTGATCATATTCACATATTTAAAAATTATTCATTTAAAATTATTATATTTTCGTTTTTAAATAAAAGTGTAAGTGAAAAAAAATCTTAAACAAATTTTTATGTCCGTTATTGTATTGAAATAGAATTGCAAAGCAGTGGGAACATAAACTCAATCATTCAATTCGGAAACTTCTTTTAATTCTTCAACGAAATTTGGGGTGATTTTAAAAATTATTATCGAAGTGTAAGAAACCCCCCTGAGTTGCGATCTTTGGGGCGCATTTAAAATATTTACTATCGTCTGCGATATTCTTCGAGTTGAAGGAAAATATTCAAGTATTCAGTCATTTGATATGTGGTTGATTTATTCGAGTTTTAAGGCTTCTGATTAAATCTGTAGAAAAGCAAGATCCCTTCCACTTTTAGTGAAGAGGAATTTTTTTTCTTGTTACTGAATTTTTAAGTCCAGATGCTTCAAAGAGTTATAGAAATCAGGCTGCACGATTTTCATACACAAACAACGGAACACAAGATTTTCTATTTGGGTTATATCCTTCCTTAACCCTGAATGGTTACAGTTCGTCGAATCGAAGAAGCTGATTTACTCTTTATCTTATAACAGACTTTTTTCTGTTTTCTTATATTCCTATCAAATTTTAAGGGATATAAACAGTTTTTTTCTAATATTTTAGATTTTTTATTATTATATTTTTTTAAATAAAATATTTAACCGAAAATATATTCCTTTATTTCTAACTTTGAAAATCGTTCTGCTGGAACTACTTTTAAAAAATTTTCGTCGTTTCAATGACGACTCACTTGAATGTACAAAAATGAATGTAGTAACTTTCCAGGGTTAAGGCATTCTATTTTCTAACAACTTGAAAATCATATAATTGTGTAGTCTAGAACAGAATTTTACATGCAAAAATATAGTCTTATTCGGATAAACAGTGTTAAAAGGAAATTTTTCGAATATACGAATATTCGTTAAGAAAGTTTCGAATAAATTTTTATTAAAAAATTTATAAATTGTTTTTATATTAAAACAATTATTAGTTGTTGTTGTTCTTTATTTCTCTTACAACTACAATTAGAGTCGGAAAAAAGCCAACCAGTTGTAGAATGAAAACTTTAGAAAATAAAAAAGGACAAGAGATCAGTGAGTTCTTGTTATGACTTTGATATTTGCTTTAGACTTCTCATTTATTAAAGTGGAAGTTTGAAATAAATATCTTTAGATATTCTAAGAAACGTTGGGGAGAGGTTGCCTGATGATCTGCATTAGCCCCAGTGATCAATTGATCACTCTGAATTTTTGAGTAAGACCTTGGGAAAAAAGAATAGTTAAAAAATAATTAAAATTAGAGACAATTCTCTTAAATATGTACGAGTTTAAAGAAATTTATTTTCGACTATTCGAATAATTCTTATTCGTATGACAGACGGCACTAATAATTACCAAACATGTTTTCTTAAAACTTCCCATTCAAACGAGTATGTTTGTGTGTGTGTGTGTAAATATGGAAGTTTATAGAGATTCTGTACGAGTCTGTGTTGTAAATTCCTTAATGTTGGACTTGCTGAGCATCGCATGATTGTGGTTTGTTGCTGTAACTATAGCGACTATATATTATTTTAACTACGGAAATATGGTTTTTAGTTACAGAGTACGAAACAGCTCGAGACAGCTTGTTGACATTTAAGCTTTCATCATGCCAACACACTGAGTAAAATGAGATGAGCCACATTTAAAAATATGCGAACAAGAAACTCTACATATAAAAACCAAATTTACTGAAAAAGCAACAACAACAAAAAAAGACAATATCAAGCCACTGACTAGTTAGACGTACTTGGCAGCTTTAACAAAAAGAAAAAAAGAAAAATAAATATCCCACAGATACACTCACACACCAATAAGGGCATTAGCAGCAGCAAAAACAAAGCGTATCCACAATCGCACTCATACAAACCGTTCACATCAGATCTATTTGGCTTTAACTTCTTTGAATTTCATTGTTTCATTATTTCGTGTATCATTTTGGCTGCTGTTGTTTGTTTTCCGTACTTCCCTTTCACTAGTTTGCCATGGCAAAATGTGCGATTGCGAAGCTGTTGTTCTTTGTTGTTGTTGTTGTTGTTGTTGTTGCCTGTTACTTGATGCTAAAATCTGTAATATTTTGTTTTAGTTTTTTTTTTTTTATAATTTGCATTCGGTTGCTTTATTTCTTCATGTTAGTTAAGCTTAACTAATGCCAGTAATATTTCTCTGGTGATCTATTGGGGCGGCTCTTGCTTTCATGGTTGCTGGAAAGGATTTAGTGACTACTGGGGAAATTAGAAATTAACAGCGAATAACTTTTTCCTATAAAAAAAATTCATTTCAACTTTAAGGCCATAAAAAACGAGTGTGTTTTAAGATTTGAATACTCTGCTGTTTCAAAAGTTTCAAGGATATCCTCCAAATTTTCCAAAGGAGAAGGAATTTCGAAGCACTTTCTGTAGGACGAAAGGTGCAAATGTTTTAATTAAACATTTTTAAATGTTTCAGTTAAACTTTTATAATATCAAAAATATTTAATGAATTATAAGTCCTTTTAAAGCCAACTTTATGGGATATACAAATATATGAAAAGTGTGGTGTCACACCTTTTGGAGAGGTTTTAACTGAAATTGTTGCTGCTTATCACACAGCAGACAGTTGCCTTTCCTTTAGTCTGCTATGGCATATAACGAGTGATTTTTTTGCTATTATCTTTTTGGCAACACTAGTTTTGACAGCTCGCGCACGTTTTGTATCTTGTGTCACTGTCAAACATCTTCAGTTTGGTCTATAATTTAATCATGAATCGTCTTACAAACGAACAACGCTTGCAAATTATTGAATTTTATTACCAAAATGCGTGCTCTGTTAAGAAAGTTCATCGCGCGCTTCTTCCATTTTATGGTCAGTTTAATCGACCTACTGAGGCTTCTATTCGGGCTATTGTAAAAAAATTTCGCACCAAATTTACATTGTTGGACATTAAACCACCAACACGCTTACGTAGAGTGCGAACTGAAGAAAATATCGCAGCCGTATCGGCCAGTGTTGGTGATGACCGTGAATTATCGATTCGGCGCCGTTCGCAGCAATTGGGCCTCTGTTACTCCACTACGTGGAAAATTTTGCGGAAGGATTTGGGTGTGAAGCCTTATAAGATACAGCTGGTGCAAGAATTGAAGCCAAACGACCTACCACAACGCCAAATATTTGGTGAATGGGCTCTTGAAAAGTTAAATGAAGATCCACTTTTTTATCGAAGAATTGTGTTCAGCGACGAGGCTCATTTCTGGTTGAATGGATACGTGAACAAGCAAAACTGCCGCATTTGGAGTGAAGAGCAGCCAGAAGCATTGCAAGAGCTACCAATGCATCCACAAAAAACAACCGTTTGGTGCGGATTATGGGTTGGCGGCATCATTGGGCCGTATTTCTTCAAAGATGATGCGAATCACAACGTTACTGTGAATGGTGAGCGCTACCGTGCGATGATAACAAACTTTTTTTTGCCCAAAATGGAAGAGCTTGACTTGCATGACATGTGGTTTCAACAAGACGGTGCCACATGCCACACAGCACGCGAAACAATGGACCAATTGAGAGGCGAGTTCGGTGAACAGTTTATTTCACGCTTGGGACCAGTCAATTGGCCGCCCAGATCGTGCGATTTAACGCCTCTAGACTATTTTTTGTGGGGCTATGTTAAGGCTAATGTCTATAGCGACAAGCCCGCTTCGATTGACGCACTGGAAGCCAACATTGCCAACATTATTCGTGAGATACCGGCCGATATGTTGGAAAGAGTATGCCAAAATTGGACTAAGCGGATGGACCATTTGAGGCGCAGCCGCGGCCAACATTTGCATGAAATAATCTTCAAACATTAAATTATATCGACCCAACTATCAATCCAAATAAATATTTCATGCATTTTTCTGAATTTTGTGTGTTTTCTTTTTTTTTAATTTCCGATAGTTCTTATAAAATCACCCATTACAACGATGTCCCAGTAGACAAAGATAAGGAATCGAGTCTTAACCGAAAATATTTCCCATCATCCGTAATAGGCCACACAGTTTTCATCATTTATAGGAAAATATGAAGTCACTTGCCATTTTTAAAACTAGTTGAGTACAACAGAAGTATATATGGCAAATTTAAATACGAGGTCTGTTCAAAAAATACATTTACCGTATTATATATCTAAAAAAAAATAGTTTTTGCGGTTATGATTCCTCGCAATTGTAAAAGTTATTGCCGCGAGAACTTAAATCTTTTCAGTTGGCTTAAAAAAATATTAATTTTTGCCTTAATTTCTAGTTGGTTCAAAGACATACTCCTGACACACGATACCAATATTTTTTCGCAATCCCTAGAACAATTATACTGTGCACTTTTGGCTACGTCCTTGAGCACTCTCAGTAAATAATTTTTTATTCCCTGAATAGTCTCGAAACGCCGCACTTTAACGCAAGATATCTTTAATCTTGGTAAGAAGAAAAAAATCGTGGAATAATTAAGTAAGAAAATAAAACGCGAAATGTTGGTCATAGAGTTGTTGTTATGACTTTGACATTTATTTAAACTTCTCAATCATTTAGTAGGAAACTTAACAAAAACTCTTTCATTAGATTAAGAAATATTAGTTAGAGATTCCCTGCTAATTAATTTTACTCCTAGAAAAATACGCATGCACGCAAAAATAAAAGTTGTTGGTTAATCTAACCTTAACTAATTGTAAACTAATTGTTCTTGTAAATATATATTGTTATTATACAAATTCCGAAAACTATTTTCATTAACACTTGATTTACAACTAGAATTGGTTAGATTAGCAACAACTTTCGTGTGTGTATGCACATTTGACTAGTGCTAAAGCAGATCTGTTGGTTAAACTAACGGTATTACAGTGGTAACTGAACTGTTAGTGTAAATTGTTTTTGGCATCTTTATACACAAACAAATTTTCTTGATTAAAATCACAATTCAATGTAGTAACTTTTGTGATCATGTAAACTTTTGTTGCAATTTGTTTAAACTAACAACTTTTGTTGGTTAAAGTTACCATAAAATGTGGTTTCCGTACATTCACTGTACAAATCTCTGCCTATTTAGCAAATATTTAATAGAAATTAGTTAAAAAAATTTTACTACAAATTCTTTTTTTATTTCATTCAATTGTAAACTTCTTTTGTTTTAATGTTGCGCTGATCGCTCTACTGCATGGATGGCGCACTCGCTCATGCCTCTTGAAAGCTGTGGTGAATTGTCTTCGTGGGGAGTTTTGCTTTGCATTTAAAAATCATTGAACTCTTAAATTTGTCATGTGATTTCAAATTAAATTAAGAGGTTTCCAATTTTTAGATTTTTAATATAGAAAAAGAATTTTTAAACTTTTAGAACAGCAATAAAAAATTTTTTGTTTACCAAAAAACTAAAACAACGAGTACAATTTCATATTCTTCTCCTCATTCTAGTTGTTGTTGTTTGATTTTACCAAAACTTTCGCACTTCAGTAAGTTTTTATGCTGGTAATTCATTTCTTTTATTTAATTCTGTTTTATTTTCTTTTGCTGTTCCTTATTTTATTTCGATTTTTGCTCATTCATTTCTTTTCATAAAGTTACACTTTTTTGCCCCGTTCGATTTCTTTCGCCGATGTGTCTGTTTATTTTCTTAACTGTTGGATGGATAGAGTTGGTTCAGACGATGCTGGTGGACGTGGTAGTTGGTTGAATGAGTCGTCGCATACGGTTGAATGATTGTGGGATTCTGGGTTGGTTGGCTGGTTTGTTTCTTATTTAAGTTAATGGATTACTCTGATGTAATTTTTGTTATAATTTCTTGCCCTGTTTTCTTTATTTTTCATTGTTTTTTTTAGCTTTCCTTAAATTTTCTTTTTTCTATGCTGTTGTTGCTTGTGAAACTTTTCATTTCGTTTGAAATTGTTTTCATGTTTTTGCACGTCTAGTGTTTTTTGAAGTGAAACACAATAAACGAGGTGATTATTTCAGATGATTTTGATTGCGCTGGCAAAATAAACAAGAATTAATGAAGATATTTAATTGTCTTTCTGCGGTGTAAACTATCCTTTTAATGAAACAAATTCATTTAAATCTCCTAAAAGTAGAGGGTTAATAAAATCGTATGTTTTTTAATGAAATTAAGATTATTCAACTGTCAAGCGCTTGACGATAATTTATTTTCTTTAAAGAAGTTTTGTAATCAATTTATTTATTTAACTTGAAAAAATCGAAGGTATTCAAGCCATCGTGTCATTATCGAAGATACGGTGGAAAATCTATAAAATAAAGTTCTTTATCAAGTCTCTTGATCTTAGGAAATCTTTTTTCATTAAAAATAGATTTAAGGGAGAAAATAACTGCAGGAACGTCCTACCTACACTGAGAAAATTTTGCTTCATTAATCCATCAGATTTATTAACAATTTCCATGAACATCTCACGAATTATTTATGTTATTTTAAACATATTTCAATAAATTAGAAATCAAGTCTGAAGTTTCACTTATGATCAATTTGCTTCTATAGCTTCGTAAGAAAATTTCGTTGGAATTATAACAACCACATTTTGTATGTTTTTGGAAACCAAGTCTAATCAGGGGGGAAATTTTTCGATCCAGCAGTTCATACTTTCGATCTCTTTTAATTCATAATATTCTCTCCAAATTCACTGTATCGAAAATTGTATTAAAACCAATTGCGAGTATGAACTAAATTTCGACAATAAAATATTATTTAACCCTGTATGGTTACCTATCATTTTAGCACATTAAAGTTACTCTTCATTAAATAAACGAAATATTTTGCTCTAGCAGAACAATTTTCAAAAACGAAAATATTTTTTCTCAAATATATTATTAAGAAAATAATAGCAAAAATAGCATAAAAAGATTTTTTCTCTCTAAAAATTCGATACGAATCTGAGCAGACAGAAAAGAGTTATATGATAAGGAGCGAATCAGCCTCATTGATTGGACGAACAGTAACCATCCAGGGTTAAGGAAGGAAATAACCCAAATAGAAAATCTTGTGTTCTGCTGTTTGTGTATGAAGATCGTGCAGCCTGATTTCTGTAACTCTTTGAAGCATCTGGACTTAAAAATTCAGTAACAAGAAAAAATTCCTCTTCACTAAAAGTGGAAGGGGTCTTGCTTTTCTACAGATTTAATCAGAAGCCTTAAAACTCGAATAAATCTACCCCATATCAAATGATTGAATACTTGAATATTTTCCTTCAACTCGAAGAATATCGCAAACGAATGTAAATATTTTAAATGCGCCCCAAAGTTCGCAACTCAGGAGTTTTTCTTACACTTCGATAATAATTTTTAAAATCACCCCAAATTTCGTTGAAGAATTAAAAGAAGTTTCCGAATTGACTGATTGAGTTTATGTTCCCACTGCTTTGCAATTCTATTTCAATACAATAACGGACGTAAAAATTTGTTTAAGATTTTTTTTCACTTACACTTTTATTTAAAAATGAAAATATAATAATTTTAAATGAATAATTTTTAAATATGTGAATATGATCACGTTTTTAATGGCATTTTCTTTTGTAAAGAATTGTTTTCTTATTGTTAATAAAAACTAGTCACGTTTGCTTCTAGAAAATATGTAAAACTTTTCTTTGCTTTTGTAAAAAATTGCAGTTTGTAGGAGTTTTAAAGCAAAAATTATTTTTCGTAAGATGTGTTGGATTAACTTCCAATCGATTAAGTATTTAAAATTGTCAATATGAGCTTTTTCTATCAAAAAGTGTAAGAAATGTTGCATTTAATGTTAGTTGAGAGAACAACAGGATGTTTTAATTTTATATATGTTGAGGCAACAAGACCCCACATGCTTGTGCGTGCACAATCGTGAACATTCATCATTGCAGAGGATGCTGCTGGCACATACACACAGTCCTGTGGCACTTAGCTGCCGGGAGGGGAACTGAAACCCTTGGCACCAGTGTCAGGTTATTTAGCGACCGTAGAAAGCCAAGCCAGTGTAATGGCCTGTACCAAATCCAAAAAAGGGAAAAACTTTTAAATACACACTATAAAATTATGACTTTAGAAGCAGGTAACGACAAATTCACAAAATGAGAAATTAAGAAATAATTAAAACGGCAATGCGGGGACTTAATAAAAGTGTGTTACTATCGGTTTGATACACTTCTCGTATTCTTTTCCATAAATGGAAACTGTAATCACATCCAAATAAGCAACTTAACAAGAGGTAGTGGCCTTCGAAAACAGCTGCTTTTCTCTGTAGTGAAAATTGCTTAGCTTGTTGCTTGAAATGCCATCAAATGTGAATTGTAACATCGTTGAAATATCTACCATGACTTTTCATTGCGAAGCCCACAAATGTTTTATGAGCTCGTCAATGTCACTCTTTGTGTTCACCCTCTCAAAGACCGCGTCAATGGTTTCGGCTAATGTTGCGTTGTTAGACTAGTGGCGTCAAATATAGTCACCACATTGCGAATAGTCTTCGCGGCATCCCAACGGGGGGCACAATAGGCAACTTGGTCAGTCGTAACGCCTTGTTGCAGTGCTTTCTGGGGAAAAGGGAAGAAAAACAGGTGGAAGGATACCTGGGTCCCACCATAAAATGGATCAAAAATCAATAGTAGGTGGCAAACCTACATTGGTTTGACCTGCGATGCGTAACCAGTTTCCTTACACTGGTACCACGGGATCTGGTTGCGCCCCACAGATGAAACTTCGGTTGATTCTGTTGCCAGATGTTGGTTGAGGTCTCTTCAGTGAGTCCACGTGGTGGCTGTGGTTTGACACCAAAAGTCGGTGGGATAGGTGTCAGAAAAGTGTTGAAGTTCCGGCATATTCATACTATGCTGGGACTTCGACCCAGCTGATGGTGGCCTCTATGGGGTGCTGTGAATCAGCAGACGTTGCGGAAGTGGTGGTGTGTTGTTTGGTGCTGGGAGTGTCAGGAGGGATAAGTCTTATGACTTTGACCTTTAGTTCTTCTTGGTGCTGATGGCATGCTTTCCACCGAAGTAACAAGCCACCGTCGGATAGGCCATGTTGGTAGGTGCTGACGTTAATCTTATACACAATCAGTCCTCGCGGCAGGAAGACTATGGCGACCAAAAAATGGGTGCGGAACGTTGAGATTTATACAGTAATTTTTTCATTTGCACAAGTCATTTAAATAAATAGGAAATAATATAATGGTTGTGTCTTGAATTTTATGGCCATTAAAAACTGTTAACTTTTTAAAATCCCTATTGGAAGATCCTTTAAGAAAATACTTTAACATATTTTCAAACAACTTCAAGATGTCTTGTCAAAGACATTTTCAGTGCAGAGAATGCGGCAACACTAAATGAGGCCTTTTTAATAACATATTTTCATATTCTCTTTAACCCGGAGTAGTAAAACCACTTTCGCACAGGCTCCATTATACACATACTGATACACGCACACGCACACACACATACACACAAGAGTTCATACATCCGTGCATAAAAGGAATTCTACATGAGAAACCAAATTGTCAATATAACCAACCACTCACTTATACACGTGCTGGCGGCGTGTACAAATAATTGTTGTTCAGCAAATGCATTAGACAAAAGCCACAGAAGAGAACATGACAGTCAGTCAGTTGGTGGGTGAGAAAGCCCAAGTCGTAACAAGGAGAATGTGAAATTATTGAAGTCACTGACAAACAGCAGGCCATTTTGAAAGTTAACTGTACATTTCCTTCTTGCATTAACACGCTCAACCGCAAAACTGTTTGAAGGACCATTAAAATTATTATTCTTGGACGAAAATTCATGTCTACACTGAGAGTAAATTATTTTCTTTGTTCAACCAATTCACTGAGTTACGAACTTTATTTAAGTTGATTTTAAAATCAACATAAATAAAGTGGCATTTTTCTTCGAAATTCATTTATACGAAAAGGCGTTTGTTGAACACAATCTTTAACTGAATTCCCAGCCGGGAAAAGACGTCCTTATGAAGGCTGCTTTCATAGAGTAAAAAGTTTAAATCAAAACAAAACAAGGAAAGATATATTTTTAATATCCACAAAACATGGCTATTTTTTAAATACAATGTTGTATGGCGTCAGTATGTTTACATTATGTTTACATTAAAATATATTTTTTCTTTCTGTGTAAATACCCAACAACACGTAGAACTACATAATGTTGTAGTGGACAGTATGAAATAACAAAATGTTCTAAAGAATTCAGTGTTTACGAAAGAGTCAAGAGCTGTTTTATCTTAATGTAAAAATGTTAGCCAATAAACCCCTTCTTAAGCTGTTATAAATATGAGACATCGACGAGCTTCTAAATTCTGTAGCTTACGAACATGATGATAAGCACATCCAAGTCGTAGGGTAATTGCAAGACCACTGCAAAACCATCTATTTATTTATATTTAACACTAATCACTTTCATAGAATGCATTGTAATTCCTTGTTATTGCTGTTGTTTTAATTTTCTCTTAGTTGTTGTCATTCACTGCTTAAATATTATGCAACACGATGAAACGTTAGCAGGAACATGATGTTGTTGTTATATTGTGCTGTGTTCCAGTTTGGTTAAAATTTATGGCTACAAGTACTCCTCTCTCTCTCTCTATCTCGCTCTTTTTCCTTCTTACTTGCAGTCGTAAAATTGTCTACATATTGTTGTTGTAAGATAAAGAAGAAGTTTGTTTTACAATTATTATCTCTTGGATAACTCTTCTACTTATTTACATTTACCATGGCTTAAATAAGTTTTATAGTGGCAAACTGTGACTTAACATTGACCAGAGCATATTTAAGTCTATTTTAAGTGCAGGCGTGTTAAAACTAACAAACTTGATTTATTGTTATCATATTTAATTATGTGTAAAATGCATACGGCTGGACTCGAAATGTGGTAGGAGATATTTCTGTGGTATTCTCTGGGGAAGAGAATGAAAATTTCAGCTGGATTTTGTTTTACATAATCCGGAAGGTTTTTGTATATATTATTATTATTATTATTATTATTATTATTATTATTATTATTATTATTATTATTATTGTTATTATTAAAAGACATTGCAAGAAGTGAGAAATATTATCAGCCATATTCATAAAAAAGTTTGAAGCTTCCTAAACACTTTGAGCGTACAAACCGTTTGTTAAAAGTCATACACGGGTAATTTCGTGTCAACTCTCCTCACCCTGTTAAACAGCGTTTGTATGAAATTTGGCCAGAGGTTTGCTTCTATTCTATATAATTAATACTTTTTCATGGTTATGTCATATTCAATACGTTATGACAAGGACAGCTGAGCTGTCAAAAACAACTGAAATTCCAAAAACAGCTGAGCTGCAAAAAACAGCTGCGCTGCCAAAGATAGCCTAGCAGTCAGATACAGCTGATCTGTCAAAAACAGCTGAGTTGCCAAAAACAGCTGAACTGGCAAAAACAGCTGAGCTACCAAAGACAGCTGAGCTGCTAAGAACAGCTGAGCTGCTAAAAACAGCTGAGGTGCCGAAAACAGTTGAGCTGCTAAAAACAGTGAAATGCCAAAGACAGCTGAGCTGCTAAAAACAGCTGAACTGTCGAAAACACTTCAGCTATCAAAAACAGCTGAATTCCTAAAACAGCTGAGCTGTCAATAATAGCTGAGTTCCCAAAAGTAGCTGAGTTGCCAAACAAAACTGAACTGTTAAAAACAGCTGAGCTGCAAAAAACAGCTGAGCTGGCAATGATAGCTGAGCAGTCAGATACAGCTGATCTGTCAAAAACAGCTGAGTTCCAAAAAACAACTGAACTGTCAAAAACAGCTCAGCTGTCAATAATAGCTAAGCTGTCAATAACAGCTGAGTTCCCAGAAGTAGCTGAGTTGCCAAAAACTACTGAACTGGCAAAAACAGCTGAGCTGCTAAGAACAGCTGAACTGTTAAAAACAGCTGAACTGTTAAAAACAGCTGAGATGCTAAAAACAGCTGAGCTGCTGAAAACAGCTGAGCTGCCAAAAACACTTCAGCTATCAAAAACAGCTGAATTCCTAAAACAGCTGAGCTGTCAATAATAGCTGAGTTCACAAAAGTAGGTGAGTTGCCAAAAACAACTGAAATGGCAAAAAGAGCTGAGATATAATAAACAGCTGTGTAGCCATAAACAGCTGAGCTGCCAAAAATAGTTCAGCTGTCAGTTGAGCTACAAAAAACAGCTGAAATGCCAAAGACAGCTGAGCTGCTAAAAACAGCTGAACTGTCGAAAACGATAAGAAAATGAACTTGAAGATCAATTCAAAATTATTTTCTAATTCGCGGATTTTTATATTTATAATCAATCCTAAAGCACGAATAATAAAATTCATGTTCATATAAAAGTTTATTTTTTAATCCACTAAAAATTTATATAAATTAGGCTGGTATTAAAAAAAAGGATTGTGCTGCCGAAACTCTTCTACTTGAATCAGTTGGAAAAGTTAAAAATAATTCTCGTCTAAATCTTTAAAATAAAAAAAAAAGACAATTTGCTTTTCATATGTCCGGCGGATATTTTCATTGTATCTGCATGTCCCAATTCACAAGTTATTAACGCTTAAGCGCAATAAAAATGTTGTTATTTCCAGCCAATTTTAAATTAACTTGTTTTTGCGACAAAAAAAGCCATCAACTGCCGCTTAACAAACTCCACCAATTATTCATTTAATATTAATTAACTTTAAACTGGGTTAATTCAAGGTTGTTGCTGCTGCTGCTGCTGCTGCTTTTGTCTAGCGATCAGATTGTCGTTTCTGTTGAATTCCGAATCTAAACCACAATTTAAAAAGTTGAGAGAAAAAACTCAAACACTTTGTTTTTAATTTTTTAATGAGATTACGAACTTTGCCAAAGCACGCCAATTTTCATGTCATTTTTAGCACGCAATAAAAGCAGTATAGGAATTAATAAATGAAACTAAATATAGTTGATGACTAAGTTTTATGGATATTGATTACACTGGCAGAAATTCAATGGGTTGTTTTGACTACTTGAGAATATAAAAATCCTGCTTATTTGGAGAAAATTTTCTCTAACTTTACCTGTCCTCTTAAGCCTATCCCCTCCTTTCCCAGTTCCAGCGCATTGCAGTGCCTTTAAAGAGCCCCCCGGGAAGCACAATAGGCAACTTGGTGAGTTGTAACACCTTGTTGCAGTGCTTTCTGGGGAAAAGATAAGAAATACCTGGAAGGATACCTGGGTCCAACTCTTTAAAAAAATTAAAAACCAATAGTAGGGTGACAAACCTATATTGATTTGACCTGCGAGGCGTAGCCACTTTCCTTACACTGGTGCTACCAGATCTGGTTGAGCTGGGGGGTGAAGCGACGATATTGCCGTACACGAAATTGTTTGCTGGACGTGTGTGAAACATGTGACATATTGGTTGTATGTTGGGTGGGACCTCGACCCAGCTGATAGCAGTCTCTAAGGGCTGCTGCGAATTAGCAGACGTTACGAAAAAGATGGTTTGTTGTTGGTGCTGGGATTGTCAGGGGGATAACTCTTATGGCTCTGACCTTTGCTTCCACTTGGTGCTAAGGACATGAATGTCCTTTTGGGTAGGCCCAAACACCTTAGCAAGCTGTATGGGTATGGTTTTATGGCGGAACCATATGGATGAAATTGCAATCTGCGTAAGCCCAAGGGCTGCACTGGTGTGGCCTCTGAGTCGGACAGGTGTGGTAGTGGACACTTAATCTTACTCGAGTGCTTGAGGACACTGTCAGCTAAGGCCGTATAGGCAGGTACTAACGTAAACTTGATCATTCTCTGCCTATAAAGAGGTCGTCTACTGAGTACTGGTCCTACTCATAAAATAAAATCCATGTCAAATATTTGCTTTCAACGCCGTGACAAGAACGCACTCCTTTAGAACTCTCAAATTGTATGACGTGTAGCAAAAAGTAGGCTCTTCTAAGCAATTAAGATACGACATCACAAAAGCTATTTTCTTTATTTGTTAAATGAATTCAGATGTTAAATTCAGATATTAAATTCTGCTATCAAACTCTGCTATTAAATTTTACAATTAATGAAAATGATAAATATTTAATATTAAATTAAACAGTTTTGCTTGCGTGTTTTTATTGAAACGTGCCTTGAGTTTAAATAAACTTTTCTTTTATAATCAAATATTTCGCAGGCCATTAATTTCCTACAGGCTCTCTAAGCAGCAATAAAAATTAAAAGCATGAAAAATAATACCAAAAACTGACACTAATTGTCCCATTCCCTGGCAGTTGGTGGTAAAATGACAAACAACTTTAAATGCCAAAGTAATTCCAAGTTAACACATGAAAAAAATGAGAACGAAAATTAAAAAAAATTAAGTTGAAGTGAAACGAAAAATGTCATTTCGAGACCATTAATTAACTGACCACTAACTGGGGAAACTGCTGAAACAAAAAAAAAAATAATCCACAAAATTACACATAAAAGTTAAAAAGTTTCCAAAAAAACCAGAATGATCATAAAATTATAAATTTAAATAAAAAAGAAAAACGAAGTCATTATAAATAAAAGAAATATAATTATAACGAGACATAATGAAGTACTCCAACTTTTTTCACGTTTCATATTTTTGCGGCCGTAATTGGTTTCATGATAAAATTTCAATTACGAGAGCTTTCAAAGGAAAAGTTTTTTTTATTAGGGGCCAATTAAAAATAAAAAGTTTCTGAGGTTGACGTAATCACACCTTTTTTGAAACAAGATTTTATAAATAAATATTTTGTGAAATATTTAATAAGCATTTCTATTGTTTCAAATTTTGAAATTAATTTATTTTTTTCTTGTTTTTTTTTCAGGTAAGAAAATGCCGAAAAAAACCTTTTTTATTAAATAAAAGTAAGTGTTTTCTTTAACTATTCTTAATTGCACATTTTATGCTTTTTGGGCCACGAAACATTAAAAGGATTTTCATTTCCTTAAAGGACTAAATTCTTATAAAAAACGCCATTAAAAAAACCACCAACATGTATCCAACTTTTGTTGCCTATTGCAAACGATGTTTGCTTACCTCTTTTCCAAACAGCAACTACAACAATATAATAAAGTATAATCACACAAAGTGTTCTCTTCTGAAAAAGATGCAACATTTGTTCACTTTATTAGTAAAAAGTGCCTGTTTAGAAGCGTTTTGAAACAGAAATTATTTTTCGCAAGTGATGCAGCATGAATTTTTGATTTTCAAGTGATCGAACTTTACTGTTCTCTGTGGAAAAGTGCAAAAAATGTTGCACCCTTTTCTAGAAATGAAATCGACAGTACCGTTGTCATGCTCTCTAAATTTATACAAGTCTTATTTAAAATTTTTAATAGAATTCAGTAGAAATTAAATTATTTTTTCTTCAGTTTACACAAACCCAGACTTCAAAAACAATTACATGCCCTCATTCGAGGTGGAGGGCTCGTAAGATGTTTTCGAAAGATTATTTATTACAATTTCTTTGGTCTCAAAGATGGTGATTTAAATATTTTTGCTTGAAGCCAAGCGCCAATTGGACTTGAAAACCTTAAAATATAAAAATATGATTTTAACGGACGTGCCGTTGCTGAGTGAAAACGTAAAATGTTTATCGAAGAAAGCAAAACGTTTGAAATGACCTCATTCTCAGGCCGTTTATTTTCATAAGCTTTTCATTATCTTCATTTAAATGTTTGTTTATTTTAGAGAGTCACAACTTTGAATTGGCATCACTGCCTTCATTTGAACAGCGATTTAACAGCTGATTTTTGTTTAGTTTCCTTCGAAATTTCATTGTAAAATCGACTTATACCCAGAACAATTGGCCCAAATTGTTGAAATTTTTTTAATAAAATTAATTGATCTATTGGTCAGATTTGTCCATTAAAAATTTTACTTTCCGGTGAAGCCCATTTCTGGTTGAATGGGAAAGTAAATAAGCATTCGATTAGATTAGAAAAAGTCACATTGCTGACTAAGAGTCGCATCGAAATGGAGATCCAGACTATCGTAGTTATCTACTCGCTATTTAAAGTTTTTGAAATGCACCTCCCTTGCGCTGCTATTTTCAAGATTGAGCCAGAACGTATTAGTTTGAAGGGTTCAAGCAAAAGGCAAAATCGTCAAACCAACGGGGTCCGTACTTGAAAAAACTTCAGGTCATAAAAACCCTCCCTCATCACCATCCCAGTAGGCAAGACGCTTACACATAATAACAGAATAAGGAAGATAATAGAAAAAGGGTTTTTTGTTAAGTGACACAACTTTCAGTTGGCATCACTGTTTTGCTTTGGCGCCCATTTAACAGCTGATTGTTGCTTTTTGTTTGATTTGATTTAAAATTTAATTATAAATCGATTTACATCAGAGCAAAGCATGAAAATTGTTGAAATTTTTAATCAAAATAATTGTTATATTCGTCAGAGTCCTCCATTCGTCATTGTATTTTCCGATGAAGCCCATTTCTGGTTGATTGGGAACGCAAGTGACCAGAATTGTCGCATTTGGAGTGAAGACAAGCCACAAGCTTTTCTCGAAATACGATTATATCCACAGAAAGTTACTGTTTGGTGGGCTACGCCGAGTCATTGGCCCAAGTGACTTCCAAAACGATGGAGGTCAGAATGTTACTGTCCATGGAGAACGCTATTGAAACATCATTCCAAATGTTTTCGTACCTCAATTACGTGGCATTAATCTTGCTGATATGGGGTTCCAACAGGCATGAGCCTCATGCCACACTACAATTGATTTACTAAGAGAAAGTTTTGAGGAAAAACCAATTTCACGCAGAGGCCCAACAAATTGGCCACCAAGATCGTGTGATTTAGCCCAATAGGACTATTTTGTTTGTCTACTTCGGTAAACCACAAACAATCAAACACCTAAAAATCAATATTCGCAGTGTTATCGGCGAAATACGACCGATCGTAGATGCTGCAAAAATTTTGAAAAATAGTGGCAGAGATCATATTTAAACATTAATTTCATACAAATTTCTTTCTTTCAATTTAAGCCCGTTTTAAGTTTTTTAGGATTTGAACTTGTGTCGTTCTATAAAAGTAAACGCCCACCATTTATGCCCAAAAACATACGTGCAGTAGGACATGCCCAGTGTGAATGTTTAGCGAAAGTTTAAAGAAGAAAATGTGATAAGAATACAAGTTCATTTGCATAGTTTTCTGGTGCGCTACCCCAAATACATGCTATATGTGTCACGTCAGTTAAATATCTTAAATAAAATTTAAATAAACTGAACTTTTTTTGTATTTCAAACGCCTTTCTTTTCCAAATAACAAGTCAAGTTTAAAATATTTAAATAAAACAACAGTTAACACACACACACACGTACACACACACATGCACACACACACACGTACACACACACATGCACACACACACATACATAAACAAATGCTTAAGTAAACATGTGCAGGTATAAAATTTAGCGTTAATTTATGCTAAAATTATTGTAACAATCCCTTCAAGGTGTTGTCTGTGTGTGTGTGTTTTGGATTCACGTGAATATGATATCGTATTTATGTGTGTGTGTGTGTGTGTGTGTGTGTGTGTCTGTACTTGTAGCAGCCTTAAGAATTTCATACATGTTTTTGTTAATGTACAAGTAAATTACACCTGGGGGACACTCAACGATACGCATGCAGGACCATTTAGGAATGTAGACACAAAATTATGCCAGCATCTTCTACAGAAGACATGCGTTAAATTTGTTTGTAAATATTAATAACTTTTCCTTTTTTTTGCAGCAGCAAATTGTGTACGTGCGTGTGTGTGTGTAGGTGTGTATGTTAATGTTTGTTGTCCTTAAATATTTACATACACGAACAAAAGCGCTTAAAGAGAAAAAAAGGACAATTCATGCCATATGAATTTATAAAGACACATAAAAAAACACTTCCTACATAATGATATGATAATATATTTTTATATGCATGTGTGTGTGTGTGTGTGTGAATGTGTGTCAGTGTTATAAATAACTCATTATTATTTAGTTTTATATTTGCCTGCAAGAGGACATGTTTTCGTTAACATGTATTTTATTGAAACAGGGATTTGCATCATCATCATTTTAGTTTGAGGGCTGAGCTTTTGTTAGTGTAACTTAAACTTGAATTCACACCTCAGCTTATCTGTTCGTTTTTTTTTTCATATTTAAACTTTAAAATTAAAAAATTCATAACAAACTCGAAAACATTATAAAATAATTGCCGACAGACAGAAAAGGGTTAATTTAAAAATTATAAATTCAATTATGTGAAGGGGGTTTTATAGGGGTAGAAAACTTGTGCATAAAATAAAGCAGGAGTTTTTTAAATTGATGTGCAATTTAATTTAAATGAAAGTTAAAAGCAGTAAAATTTCAATAGGACTTCTGGCATATGATCGTCCAATGTGGTCTAACTTGTAGATCAGATTTTCGCTGAGTTTTTCTAAATTATATGTGGCCGTACACCAGCGAAGCACGGCGAATGTTTTCCTCCACGCTTACCGGCGTGGACTAGTAGCGATTTCATACATTCTTGCAGGAAAACCTTTTAAAACATACGATCTTGGCGGTAAGTTCATGCGTCACAAACATGATCACTATGAATATTTTTCAATTAAATTTTCGGAAAATGGAATCATAACGAAATTGAAGTTGAAGAGTGAAACCATACGGTTACTAAACTTTTTCTTCAATAATTCCATTGTGGCACGGGCTCCTGCACATCAATTGGTTTCAGTTGACGAACGAAAAAGCCAGTGATCATGACGCTAAAGCGATCACTGCAATGTTCCACCAGCATCGTTTTTAAAAATATACAAACCGATAATTCCACTATCGACCATTAAAACCACTAAACAGTCAGTTTTTTTCTGCATGCAACGTTGTCCCACAACATACACTTGAGGATTAACATCACTCCCTCCAACTACGGCAGTTTTGTTTAGTGAATCATCCATTCAAAGAAAAGCGAACTTCATCGCAAAGAAGCGAAAAATTCACGCGATAAGTATTTTGAACAGAGCATGCATGAGCATGCACAAGGATATTAAAGTTTTTTTAAAATGTTTAAGTTGAAAAAATGTACACCAAATAATTTATCTGATAAAAAATTCTGTTATTTTACTTCTACTTATTATAACAACTGCTGTTACCGAGACTTTTTCTTATTAAAATATGTTCATATTAAAAGACGATTATTAAAATAAATTTGTGAAAATTGGTGTTCCAGTTTGTGCCTGGTACGCGCCAGCCGTGGCGACCACATGGCCGAAATAATATTCTAGCATGAATGTCATAAAAATTTCTATCCAATGACGAGTGTTTTGTTGATATAAAAAATATATTTCTGTGTTTTATTATGACTTAGACCTGTATCACGCTATAAAAAACACCCGATATAAGGCTAAAGAACGCCTAAGGATCTAGAGTTATTCAGCCTCTTTCTATATTCAAACTCTGACAGAGTGGTCACTGGCTGCTGGAAACAGTAGATATTGTTTGGAGTTGACATAGACAATTAATTATAGAATAAAGGGAATGCAATTACATGGGCGTTTTGTCAAAGTAAAAATGATTAAAGATTGAAATAAGAAAGAGAAACAGACTTAAAAAATACGTGCCTGTCTCCTCTTTGCCCCACTGGACTAAAAACTAATCATCTTATCAATAAGACTTGTGTTCAGACGACAGTCGAGTTTTGAAAAACACAAATTTTGTCATAAAAAAAAAAATATTTTATTAAATGCGAGACACGTCACTTCAATTATACTGAAGCAAGTAAATAAACACACAAACTTTTATGGTCTAGTCTTTAATCTTAAGCAGACTTTTGGCAAACTTTTTACAGCAGCCAGAGGCACTCGTGAAACAAATTAAATCTTAAAATTTATAAAACATAAATACGACAAAATGCTTCGCAAACGTTTATGTTTTATCTGACTGTCTGTCTGGCTCTTGTTGTCTATAATTGCTCGTTCCATAATAAATTGTAGCAGACGGAACCTGGCTTTCAAAAACTGGTTAAAACTGTACCCAAAATTATAAGAATAGAAAATCGAATTTGTCTTCCTATAACAAGACCGGAACTGAAATCAAATATATACACACATTAAATATTCACACATTAAAATAATCAAATAGAAATTAATTATACGTTTAGTGATACGCCCTTTGATGGCTTTCAGTTATAAAACTTAAGTTGCTGCCATCAGATGGTTTTGAAATCGGTGAAGAGTTTAAAAAAAAGTTTTCAATATCGATAAACTATCTTTCAAAAAAGTATAGAGATATAGAAAAGTCATCAGGGATACCCCTGATCGCTTTTCTCATAATCAGAAAGGTTATATATTGACTGTTAAGTACTCCACCTGTCGAAGTTTTTAAGTCGTCGCGTAACAACTGCGGTGAAATCCGCAAACAACAGCTGAGTTGTCAATTTTAAATATATCTAAACAGTCAATTTAGCGCTTTAAACACTTTTTACATTAAACCGCCTGTTTCCCTTTAGTGATTTACTTACAAAAAAACGCTAAATTAGCACTTTCTGTTAATAGTTTTTCTAATTTTAGACTCTGAAGATCTTCAATACCAGTTGGAAGTTTTAATTTTTTAAAACATGATCCTGACACTTTATTAAACGAATACGTACAACCGTCAGGGATATAATTTTGAAATTGTTTGTGCTAAAAATACAATTTGAAATTCTGAAAAATATTTAAGCAAAAACAGCTCTACAAAATATATCACATGGCAACAAATAATTACGATCGTGTCAAATATAGGGTGTTTCTTATAGAGTGATACAGCTTTGAGTTGGCATAACTGCTTTGTTTGACCACCCATTTAACAGTTGATAGTTGATTTTTATTTAATTTGCTTTTGAAATTTCATTATGGATCGACTTACACCAGACTAACGCTTGAAAATTGTGGAAATTTTTAATAAAAATAATGGTTCTGTTCGTCAAACTTATCGTGCAATTTGTCCATTCAAAACTTTATTTTCCGATGAAGCCCATTTTTGGTTGAATGGGTAAATAAATAAACAGAACTGTCGCATTTGGAGTGAGAAGATTTCACAAGCTTTTGTCGAAACACCATCCACAGAAAGTTACCGTTTGGTGCGCTTTGTGGGCTGGAGGAGTCGTTGGCCCATATGTCTTCAAAAACCATGATGGTCAGAATGTTACTGTTTGTGAAAATTGGTGTTCCACATTGTGCCTGGTACGCGCCAGCCGTGGCGACAACATGGCCGAAATGATATTCTAACATGAATGTCACAAAATTTTCTATTCAATAAAGAAGACCCTTTCATTGATATCAAAAATATATTAGTATGTTTTATTATGATTTAAACTTGTATCAGTCTACAAAAAACACCCTATATTTGATCAGGGATGTCTGCATCAGCTGAGTATTGAAAAACTTCTGGCCTGTGGTTTTCATGAAAGGAAATTTTATGGAAAAGGAAACTAATTTCATATTCAGTTAAGCCGCCAGATCAGCGGTAATAATCAACTATACAAGTGCCCTAAAAACAAAGTGTAGCGGCTTTTGAAAACTGCTTTGTTCAACTCTGCTGTTTAAGTTACAAATGATATGGATAACGAATGAATCCTTTAATAAATCTTGTATTATTTATCATGTCCTTCGAATTATAATTTCATTATGAACTGAAATTCAATTCGTGTGTTTTAATTTTTCCTAAAAAAATGTTTCAATTAAAATATCAGTCTGTATTTGGCTTTATGCCGTAAAGAAAATCAAGCTGTTATCAGATCTCCATGTTCGGAGGTCCTCGCAAGCTTCCCTGACTAATTCGGAGAGCTCGTCCTTATGTCTTATGTTATGTATATGAGTGTATGTTACTCGCTTGTAATTTAGGAACAGCTGAACATAATAAAGTCGAAGATCGTTCCTCCTGACCTTAAATTTGCAGTGAATTTTAACCGATTCGATCCGGTAGAGTTCAAAAATGTTTAAAAATTAAAAAAAACACTTTTCTTTGAACGAAATGGCTTTTTCGATCGATTCCAACTCAGCTTTTGATAATTGAAAACCACATCGATCACCGTTAACCGACTCAAACCTGATTAATCTGTTCGAGGGATGTCTCGTTAAGCATGAAAATTTACATCCCGCAAGTGGTTTCGAATGCGTGCTCTTTCCAGCACATTTTCCATAACTTTTCGTAAAGTATTCGGCTTGAATTTCATAGCTAATATTTAGTTTTAGCTGTGGCATAGTCGCTGGCTTATTGACGTATATCCTTAAGAAAAAAAAAAAAACTCCAAATTTAACAGTCTGCCGCTATTAATTCCGGGAAATATGGGGACAATTGAAATGGCTTTTGTTTGTGAATAACGCGTTCACCAAAAAGATCTTGTTGTAACCACAACTATTGACGGTTTTCTACAGCCAGCCTTGAGAAATTGTCCAGCATTGTGCGATATTCAGCATCATTAACTGTAATCGTCATACGAACCAACTGATCCTTTCACACGATACACCACAGCAAACAGTATACTTAAGCGGGTGTTTTTTTTTTGCTGATAAGCTCTTCTTGGATTCCCCGTAGCCTATATTCTGAAATATCGTTTGTTAACGCCACACTTCAAATGTAAATAGTCACATTAAAAAAACGACGCTGCTTCAAAAAAAAAAAAAAATTTATTGTTCATTCTCAAAATAAACTTCAGCAAATTTTCAACGCTGGTTCTTGGGTGTTGTTTCATTTTAAATTCCCGTGGATTCTTTTCTTACACAATTCTGAAATAAAAAATATGAATTATTGCCAATTTCTTTTCCAAAAAGTTGCAACATTTCTTGCACTTTTTAATAAAAAATCGGGTGCATGTTCCCACAAATTAATCCATCATCGGCTGCGAAATTTTTGTCTATTTCAAGACTCCTCCAAACTGCCAATTTTAAGAAAAGAGTTTAAAAATCTTACATGTTTTTTGGAAGAGAAAATACCATAATTAAAAAAAATTTTCAAGTCCTAACGGTAGTTTTTAATAATAAGTTTAATTCTTTCTATGACTTTGTTAGCTGATAATGGCGATGTAATTAAATGCTGTGAAGGCTCAGCGATATCAAAAGGATATACGATAAAAATCCAATGCAAATAAGAGAAAGAGAGATACAGACAGAGAGAGAGATAGAGAGAGAGAGCGATATAGAGAGAGAGCGAGATAGAGAGAGAGAGAGAGGGAGAGAAAAAGTAACAAGTGAGATTTTAAGAAAATCAATTTTAAATTAAGCAGAAAAAAACATAAATTGTAATCATATTTTTGCGAAGGACTTGCAACGAAACCAACCAGATTTCTATTCTTTCTTTCATATGTTTTTGTTACCAGGTTTTATTATGGCCATATACCAAACTGTCAGTACATAAATTTCCAATAGAGTTATTTATTTAACCACAAAAGAAGAAGGAAGAATTTATTTAAACCAACAATAATTTCATTGACCTACAAAGTTTTAGATGCAAACAGTTAATCATTTAAACGTCTGCAATAAACTACAAAATTTCAGTGCGAATTGTTGTTTAAAGCGAAATAATACGTCACACACACACACACACACATACACTCCTCCCTTGGCCCACTGGATATAATTCTTTGGACGCAAAACTTCACACAAGTCTTCTTGCCACCAAAAACACATTTCAAAAAGGATGTTTGCATGTATGCCAAAAATAAAAGGACACACACGTAGACTATACGTGCGTCGTATGAAAGGACTCTCGTCTTTGTTACTTATTATTTTAGAAAATTGTATTTTGGAAATAAAGTAAAATAAAGAACAAACTAATAAAACAGGTACTTTTACAACAAACAACTGACTGTAACACGATTTCCAACACAACCAAACAGATTTCATGTTTATAAAGGACACAAAAATGTTAATGTTGCCAACGCTACGACATAATTTAACGCAAAATAAACATCTTTATCCCACACACACACACATACACTGTGTTGTACGCCCGTGTTTAATAGCAATAATTGCTACAGCAACAACAATAGCAACAACACAACCAGCCAACGTAAATATGGCATAAATAGTCGGCAGCACACTTTTTAAATACAAACGCAGGCATTCATGTTCACATTCACATTCACACACACACACACACACACATTTTCACAATGAAATGGCTTTGGGAGACGTTTTTTGTTGCAGACGCAAGATAACAACTGTTTGTTTTACTTTGAGGCAGGATTGCCAAATATTTGTACAATTATCCTTAACGGTTTTACATAAAACTCTTATCAGAGACTTTATTCCATTAACAGCCAGATAAACAAACATAATTTTTTTATTTATTTATTCATTATTTTTTTATTTATTTATTATTTTTTTTTTTGACTAAAAGTCAACCAGCTTTGACAACCATTTAGTGGCAAGTAACCAGCAGTTGCCACACTTTCTTCTTACTGCTCAGGCGCTAGTTATCTGATTTTTAAATGCCACGTACTCGTAAATAAACTATGAAAATAATTATTAGGTTAGGTTGAAGAAGAGGGGCATGAGTCATCCCAATCCTCACAAGGATTATACCTAGGCCGCGATAGGCCTGTTGTGCACTCTATAGTTAGGAGTCGCCATTCTGTGGGACCTCCTTTGTACCTTCCAAAAAAAAACCTTAGGATTTGGTTACATTAGGAACCTAGTCTCTTCAATGTATCTTCTTAAGTCCCTCCAGTTGGAGCCCCTAAGAAGTTCCATCTCCTGTATTATCCCCTGATTAAATACTTGTCTTCTGACCTGGTTGAAAGCTGGACAGTGGCACAAGTAGTGCTCCAGTGTTTCGTCCTCCTCCTGACAGGCTCTGCGTGTTATATCAACAACGATACCCACGCGTGCCAGGTGAGTCCTCAACTCTGCATGTCCTGTTATCAAATGAACCAGATTCCCATAGAATTCTGTCACCCCATAGAATTCTGGTCACCCTACCTACGGTAGAGTGCTGCCAATCTCTTGTATGCAATTCTATGGCCCGCTGTTTAAGTTCGTTCTTAAAAAACCTGAAATGGCTTGGGGTTATCTAGTGTGATGTTTGCCATTAATGCTCCCATTTTAGATAATCTATGTGCCTCAATATTTCCAGGTATTCCCTGATGTCCTGGGATCCATATTGTCTCTATGCTCCCACATCGCGTGTATGAGTTTATCTCATCCTTGCATTGTAGTACACACCGAGATTGAACCGCATGATTCCTTAGGGCCTCGATAACTCTCCTTCTATCCGTGAATATATGAACCGGTACTCTGTTATCGATTTCCTTTAGCCATTTTATCCCTGCCGTAATAGACGCGTTATCACTTTGAAATACTATGTTATGATCTGGTAGACGGAAGTATTTGCGATAGTTACGACCCATGTCTTAGAAACCGCTACGCGATCGGTCGCCAATTTTCGACCCGTCCGTGTACAGGTTGGTCATGGAGTTCGTCGTATCCGCATTCTCCCATTCCATACCTTCCGATATTATGGTGATGCAGTGTGTTTGTACATATCTTATAGGAATTCTGTCGCACAGAACTATGCCAACATTGTTCCTCGGTAAGACGTGTATTATGCTCTGGTGTTTGGTTAAGTGTTCTTTCTTCAGCCACTCATCCATCAACATTAAAATAATTATTAAATATTATATTGCAATAATTTTTTCGCCAGGACAACTTCCGTTTTGTTTTAGCATCGTCTATTTCCATGGGAGCTGATCTTAAAATAAAAAGTTTTAGTGTTTTTAAAAGCACTTGAAATATATCCTTAATTGCTTTCCTTGTTTGTGTTTCACTGACTGAAAGCGCGAATCACGTAATTCATTATGCCGCGTGATCATGTTCGAAGCGGATTCGCTAAAAATCTGTACACAAATAAAATTCCTTTGAATGGTTACATAAACGGCAACTCCTTTTGTAGGTACTTTTTGCAAGTTAATTTTTTTTAAATTTATGTGCGTGTGTGTAAGCAGGCATGTGCATTTATCTCACAAGCAAATACAACATGCTGGTGACGTTTGTTCTGCCACGTACCGAGATTTTTATATGAAATTCCATAAAATGATTATTTTTTATATAAAAATTGTTCTGTTCTTGGCGTTTTTCCTGCTGTTCTTCCAACTCTATTTCACTTTTTGAAATGATATCGTTGTTTTTTCTTTATATTCGCTTGTTTTAGAATTTTCTTTCGCATTCCTGTCTGTTGTTTCATGTGTCAGTTAGATAATTCACGGACTTTTTTTTTGTTGATTTGTTTTCTAGAAAATGGCTTAAAGCGCGCAGTTTACCTCAGACGGTACTTAAAGTGTTAGATAAAATGATATTAAACACGGCATGGATGTAAGAGAATTGCGTGGGATTTTTTATCTTTGGCGGTGTTGCGTCAATAGAAACAACATCGTGGAAAAGGAAGAATATGATGTCTTTACGTGAAAGCTATTTGATGAGCAAAATTTAAATATCATAAATTGTATTGAACATACATATTTATTATTATTTTATAGAAAATAATAAAATATTTTAACTATATTTGGTATTAAAAATGCGACAAAATAACAATTTTTATTATATTTTAGAGTGGCCAACCGTTCGGGTTTTATAAGAGTTGGAATAAGATTTCCAGTCTATTTTTCTTGTTCGAATTGTCGAATAATATTGAAATCTTCCAACGCATAAAAAAATATATTCTCTTCAATCTTAAATGTCCTGATTCCATTTTTTCTAAAATTGAATTAAACATCTTGTTATTAAAAAAAAATTCAAGGTGATCAACTGCTGGGTTTTAGCTGTTTCATAAGCAGATCATCAGGGAAGGTTTACCCAACATATCTTGTGGGAGCTAAAAAAATTAAATCGAATCTCATTTTAAGTTAATGAGGAGCTTTAAAAATATCAAATTAGCAAAACAATTCATAAATCATTTAATTTTTATTCCAAATTGGCTGGCTCGTTTTCCAACTCCAATTGTAGTCGTCAGAGAAAAGGAACAACAACAGCCAGCGTTGTCGATTTCATGCGTTTCGTATCATTTCGGATAATATATAAAACTTTTTGTTGTGCAATTCTTTCTTAACTTTTAGTTATTTTTTAAGTTATAAACGCAGCAAAGCAAATGTAAAATTAAATTTAATAAAGAAACAATTGAAATGAAAACAAGAACTTTGACAAAAATGTTTAAATATAAAAAACTGAAGGAGTTTGACTTAAGATACTGGGAACAAAAAATGCAGAAAAACAGGATACGAAGAAAGTAGTCGAACGGCAACACAACCAAAAATGTGTTACTATCGGTTTCACAATCAATTAAGCCACCTAATAAATGGTAATAAGAAACAAAACACCCAAGTATTGATGATTAAAGTGCAGCGGCTTTCGAAAACAGCTGGTCTGCTCTGCTGCTTAAATTAAATATATAAGACTGATGTTCACTTTTTCTTGCGTTTTGGAATATATATCATGTCTTCCTGAATCCAAATCACTTTTCTTAGCAATTAATTTGAATTAATCTACAAAATTTAATTTAATAGTAGCAACAGTCCAACATTTTTTCAATTACGTTGAGGAACCACAACATATTGTAAAAGTCTGTTTTATTGTTGTATTATTAAGCCAAAAGTATTAAACTTCTGATAAATTATTATTTTTTAAAATCATTTATAACAGAATAGAAAATATTGAACTATTAGAATTTTGAAATCTTTTCCATTAATCGCCGATGAATTGGCAAAGAAGCCCAAAACAATAATTATAATTGTAAAATAAGCGTCGGGCGCTCAAGTTCATTTTGAGTTAATTTTTCAATTATATTTTTTAATCAATTTAGGTCGATTTGTTTTCAAAGCGATTGTTTATTTTTAATGATTTATTTCATTTTTCACTGAAAAAGAAGAAAATAACATAAATCACACAAAAAATCTTGTACAAGTACAAGGTGTCGTATGAGCAACACTAATTATAATATTAAGTATACGCCTAGAAGTATAATAAGAAAAAAAGAATTTGGAAATGATTTTTGAAAATCAATCGCTTGAAACTTTTAGAAATCAAATCCAACATATATTTTTTATTCGATATGAATCTATTTTATTTTTCTATATCTCAAATGATTTATAAAAGTCTTGCCATGAGCTGAGAAGTTGGAAACTTTTCAAAACTGTGGTTGAAGTCCAACGATGATACGTTAAATTAGCAAGGAAATGCATATAGGCGTTTTTTAATCACCAACAAAAATTTTAATTTAAAAAAAATCTATCAGAACAACAATAAAGAATTTCATATAAATTATTTATATTTCAAAGAGAAAAATTTAAAACGAAAAAGAAATTTACAAAATTACACGTTTTTATATTTCTTAATGGCTTGTTTTTTCTCCTTTTTAGTACTCTTTTAAATTTCTAAGTTGACAACACTGACAACAGCTGACAATTGTTTTAAAGTAAAAATAAATATTTAGTATGTTGACAACTTGTGCTGCTTTTGGCACAACGATTTGCTAATTTATTATTTAAATTAGTAAAGCTTTTAGGCGTGTTATCTAAAAAAGAATTATATAAAATACAACATGTTATTTAAAACTTTTTTATAATAAGAAAATCACTCATTTTTGTACCCAAATTAGAGAATATTATTTAAAACGTCAACGTACTCATTGAAAATATTAATTAACTTTTTCGAAAGGACACGCATTTGAAAATAGTTCATTTATATATATTTTCCAAGAATATAACTTTTATTTTTTTATAAAAAACCAACTAGAAAAGGTTTCTTTCAGAGATTGAGTACGCTAGTCAATCGCTTAATTAGCATTCAAAAGCAGATCATAATGTTAAGGTTTCTTATATTTTCAGTATATATTAAATTTATGGATATACTTTTTAAATCAATTGGCATCATATTGTTATTCAATTTGGAAACTCCGTTTGAAGCATTAAACACAATAACGACGGCAGGCTACACCTACACCGACTACAAGAGCCGTTGGCTACAATTGTCGTCTCGTAGTCAGCTACTGAATTATTTTGAAAACGGCACCACCAAAAAAATAAACATGAGTTTTTTATTTTTATTGAACATTTTTATTTTGCTATATTAATATTTATGTAGGCTAATTGTTCTAACTTAGTTAAAGTCTCAGGAAGACATGATGATAAATATTCCTAGGCACAAAGGAAGTTAACATCAGTTTTATTCAACTTACACAGCAGAGCAGAACAGCTGTTTTTGAAAGTCGCAACACTTTCATCGTCAGTGCTCATGTGTATTGTGTTTGTCACCACTGTGTAGGTGGCTTAGTTGAATGTGATAATAGTTCCTATTTACACAAATTTTATTGCGAAAAAGAATCCGAGAACGGTATCAACCTGATGTTAACACGTTTTTGTTTTAATACCCGTGTTACCGTTTGATTATTTTCTTCATGTCCAAATTTTCTGAAATATAGTTGGTTGTTTCCCTTTGATAATAAAATAATATATTTTCAAGTTTGCATTAATTGAATTTATTTATATTATCCTGGCAACACTGCATCTACTCTTTGTCGCTCACCAAAATAGAAATTAGTTTAACTTGGCTACAACCACAAAAACATCAGGGACAACAACCAGTAGCCGTGTTGCCTGTAGTAGTAAAAATAATCATTCTCATATACGCACATGTATTCTATTTTTGACAAGCTGTAGTCTGTAGCCTGCTGTCGTTATTGTGTTTAATGATTCTTCACTGTAGTTGGTGTCGGTTTGTCAATTATTATTTTAAGAAAGTTGTTCTTGAAAGCATTGTATTCACATACTCTTTGGTTACGGACTTTGCACCGTATTTGAAGAGTTTCTTTGAGTTGGGAAATTATATAGTAAAATTTAATAACTTGATACGTTCCAGTAAAAAAATGCGCCCCAAAGAAGTCAATGAGATCCTTAATGTATGCTCCGGAAGTAGTGCAAATCTGGATCTTTTCTAATACTTTTTTCAATGGGTTATAATCGCCAGAAGTTATCTCTTCAAACGCTTTTTAATACCTGCGATTGTATGCTTGTTTGTACCTACTCTCCTCTTGTATTGTGCTTCCAAGCGTCTACTGAATATTGTTTATAATGATACTCATACGTCACATTGTACTCGTACAGGGTAGTTGGTGTGGTTAAATATCTTGCTATTTTTTACACGCATATGAAAACAAAAAAAAAACGAATTTAAAAGCACGCTTTTTAAGAAAATTTTATCCAAATTAAAAAAAAAAGTTGAAAATAATAAATAAAAATAGAAATTTAAATCATATTAAAACAAGAAAATGTATTTGACACATTATTTAATTGGGCTTAGATCGAAATAAAATTTTATGAAATTAATGTTTGAATATGTTCTCTGCTTTGTGATCGATACGACTGGCTCGTAGAAGACACAATCTGGAACAACAAATTTCGTAGCTTTTGCGCCCGCTTTTCGCCGATAACTCTTCGAATGTAGATTTCTAGGTGTTCAATTGGTTGTGGTTTATCGATGTGGACCAGTGACTTAATATAATCACAAGAAATTTAATACAATCGGGTTGAATCACACGATCTTGGTAACTAATTAATCACGTGATATTATTTTTCCATCCAAAGTTTCTTTTTTTGTAAATCAAGTATAGCGCTCGCTGTGAGGCATGTGGCTCCGCCCTGTTGGAACCGCATATCAGCAAGATTAATGCCGCGTAATTGAGGTACGAGAAAATTTCGAATCAGGTTCCTATTCCGTTCTGTTTATTTACGTACCCATTCAAACAAAAATGGGCTTCATCCGAAAATAACATTTTGAATAGAAATTCAAAATCAATATTAATTTGTGCTTAATTGTCCGAATTGGCGGCGCATACGATGGTCGTTTGGTTTTAATTCCTGCACAAGTTGAATATTGAAATCTTTTAAGCCAAGATCTTTGCATAAAATCTTCCATAAAGTGGAAGGACACAACCCCAGTTGCTGAGAACGGCGACAAATTGTTTGATTAGGATCATCTTCAATGCTTTCCTGTACAGCGGCTATGGATTCTTCAGTGCGCACTGTTCGGCGTCTCACGGGATGCACATTATCAGCAACAGTAAATGTTGTCCGAAAACGATCTATTCTTTTTCGAATTAGCAGCTCCGAAGGACGATTATGTACGCCATAAAATGGACGAAGTGCACGATAAGTTTGACGAACAGAACCATTGTTTTGATTAAAAATTTAAACAATTTGCACGCGTTGCTCTGGTGTAAGTGATTCATAATAAAATTTAAAAGAAAACTAAACGAAAATCAACAATCAGCTGTTGAATGGGTAATCAAATCAAGCAGTGTTGCCTACTTAAATTTGTGACACTTTAAGAAACACGCTGCACTGCGAATTCTTTGAGGCAATTAAAACTTGTTTTAATAATTTATTGGCTATAGAATTGCATACAAGAGATTGACAGCACTCTACCGTAGGTAGGGTGACTAGAATTCTTTGGGGGGACCCAGATGGCAACAGGACAAAGGAGATCCTAACATTGAGTAGGCCAGCACTATGGGATTGGTTTATTTAATAACAGGACATGCAGAGTTAAGGAATCACCTGGCACGAATGGGAATCGTTGTGAATATAACATGCAGGGCCTGTCAGGAAGAGGACGAAACACTGGAGCACTACTTGTGATACTCTCCAGCTTTTAGCCAAGTCAGAAGACAAACATTTAATCCAGAGATTATATAGGAGATGGAATTTCTTAGGAGTTGTAATGGGAGGGACTTAAGAAGATACATTGAATCAAATTCAAAAGTTTCCATGGTATCAGTGGAGGCTCCCTGTTGTAGAATAGGAACTCCTTATAATAGAGCGCACAACAGGCCTATGGGGCCTAAGTGTAATCCTGAGCGGATTGGGATATGTTGTGCCCCCTTCTCCAGCCTAACCTAACCTAACTTAATCAATTATCTGGATTTTGTTTATAATCGATCGCTTCGTGGTGACTCGAAAATACACTCCCATTGATTTTTCGGAAGAAAAGAAGAAGTATTTCCCCAAAAATGACTTTCAATTTCTTCACGGACAAAATTCATTAATTTTCGTTTAAGGGCTTCTAATTAAATCTGTAGACATTATCTTTTTTTAGTTTTTTAATCGGTACTTCCAGTCCTCAAAGTGTTATAAAAATCAGGTGGCGACTGGATTTCTTGATCTCATTCAAGTATTTTTAATTTGTGGTACTTTTCTTATTTAAAGTTTTCAAAAGTACATGATTGTGTTGTCCAAAACACGATTTCGCATGCGTAAAGTATTGTCCAATTTTTATTCAAAGTGTAGAGAATAAATTGTTCCACTATTCGTCAAAATCTCTTGAAATAATTTTTTATTCGAACAAACTGAAGTTGTTTAAATATTCGAATAACTCTTATTCGACTGACAGCTTTAGTAACTTTAAATTAAACAGAAAAAATTTAATATCCGTCATAATATTTTTCCGCATTTTTGTTTTTGCTTGAATTAGTTTTTACCTTTTAGCAACATTCTTTGTTTATTAGGAAGATCTCCTTTAATAGTTCCCACACGTCTGTTGTATCCTCTTTTATGCGCAAAAGTATTATGGAATAATAATAATAATAGTTTTTGTCTCCGTATTTATCATTTCTGTCTTTTGTTGTTTTGTTTTCTATACAACGACTGTTGTGGCTATTGTTAGTAGAACAATGATTTTTTTCTCCCCTCTATGGAAAAAGTATTTGTGGATTATGGGAAACACATAAAAGAAACTTATTTCTATGCGTTTATCATAATACATTTCCATCACATGATTAAAAAAGGCATACTCAGACACGTGGATTTGTGTGTAACGAACGAACTAATTTAAAATACACAGGGAATTTTGTTTTTCAAAACACGCTCAATAATTTTGTACTGAATATTATTAAATCCATATATTTACAAATAAATTTAACAACAACAACTTTCGTTTGCAGTTGGAGTGAAGTAACACGTCAAGCTGAAGTCAAATTTATTAAAACAAAAAGCACGCATTTTACGAAAATATAAATAGAAATTTCAACATAAATTTTTAAATACGACAGAAATAATATAGAACAAAATTTCAGTTACTAATTTGTTACTTAATTGTTTTAAATGTATTTTAAAATTTACTTTTGATTTTTATCTTCAACTTTCTTAAAAATCCGATCTATCGGGTGTTTTTATAGACTGATATAACTTTGAGTTGGCATCACTGCTTCATTTGATCACCCATTTAATAGTTGACAGTTGCTTTTTGTTAAGTTTGCTTTGACATTTGATTACGGATTGACTTACGCCAGAGCAACGCGTGCAAATTGTGGAAATTTTAATAAAAATAATGGTTCTGTTCGTCAAGCTTATCGTGCACTTCGCCCATTTTCTGGCGTACATAATCGTCCTTCAGAGCTGGTAATTCGGTCCACATTTACTGTTGCTGATAATGTGCATCCTGTGAGACGCCGAACAGTGCGCACTGAAGAATCTATAGCCGCTGTACAGGAAAGCATTGAAGATGATCCTAATCAATCAATTCCTCGCCGTTCTCAGCAACTGAGGTTGCGTCCTTCCCTTTTATGGAAGATTTTACGCAAAGATCTTGGCATAAAAGATTTCAAGATTCAACTTGTGCAGGAATTAAAGCCAAACGACCATCGTATGCGCCGCCAATTCGGCGAATGGGCAGTGGGAGTGAGGAGAATCCACAAGCTTTTGTTGAAACACTTATTAACTTGATCCGAAGAAAACTACTGCTTGGTGCGTTTGATAGGCTGGGGGAGCTATTCTCCCCTGTGGCTTCGAAAACGATGATGGTCAGAATGTTACTGTCAGTGGTGAACGGAATAGGAACCTGATTCGAAATTTTCTCGTACCTCAATTACGTGGCATTAATCTTGCTGATATGCGGTTCCAACAGGACGGAGCCACATACCGCACAGCGGGCGCTATAATTGATTTACTCAAGGAAACTTTGGACGAAGAATAGTTTCACGAAATGGCCCAATTAATTAGCCCCCAACATCGTGTGATTTAACGCCTTTGGATTATTTTCTTTAAGGTTATATAAACTCACTTGTAGACGTCGATAAACCACAAACAATTGAACATCTGGAAATCAACATTCGAAGAGTTACCGGGAGATACGGCCGCAAATGCTGCGAAAAGTTTGTGAAAATTGGTGTTGCAGATTGCGCCTTGTTCGTGCCAGCCGGGACCGAAATTATATTCAAGCATTAATGTCACAAAATTTTCTATCCAATAAAGACCGTTTGATTGATATCAAAATTATATTACCATGTTTTATTATGATTTAGATTTGTATCACTCTATAAAAAACACCCGATATTAAATCTTTCTAATTATTTTTATTTAATATATCTCAATTTAATGTTCATTGAAAGCGTGTAAAAATACTTACACATTTTTAAGAGACAAGAACATGAAGCACACCAAAAAATCTTGCACGGGTACATTGTGTGTACAAACGGTGGATGCAAGTTATTCGATCAAAGCTCGAGGATTCTTCTCACTCAAAATGCGGCCAATCAACTCGTTTACGTACCCATTCAACCAGAAACGGGGTTCATCGGAAAATAAAATTTTGAATGAATGAGTTGGACGAATAGAAAAATTATTGCGATTAAAAACTTCAATAATTCGCACGCGTTGCCCTGGTGTAAGTCGATTCATAATGAAATTTCAAAGAAAACTCACACAAAAAGCAACCATCAGCTGTTGAATAAGTAATCAAATAAAGCAGTGATGCCAACTCAAAGTTGTGTCACTCTTAAAAACACGCTTTGTCTTTCCTCATATTTTCTTTTAATTTAAAACAATTTTTTTTTTTCAAATAAAACTTGCAAAATTTGTTGCAGAGTTCTTTAAATCAGCTTCGTTGGGTTTATTTATTTCACGTTGTGTTACTTCATTTGCTTTTTTTATTATTATTAATATTTTCTTTTTATTTTAGTTTTCATATGATTTTGTTTTATTTCTGTTACCAAAAACATAAATTCATTTATTCGCACAACTCGCAAGATAAAAACGCAGACAAAATAGTCGTAATAAAAAACGTTGCAAGAATGTAAATAAAAATAATCATGTACTCAGACTTATGGCGTACAAACAGACATAAAATATGTCATTTGCAACACATTTATGAAACAGTTTCTTTTGTTGTTGCTCTTGTTGTTGCTGTTGTTGTCTATTCATTCTGCGATTTGCGCTGCAGAAGTGCATAAGAAAAGATGAGCATGTGAGGAAAAAAACTTTGCACTGCCTGGCAAAAGTAGTGCCATCATCACGTTAATGTCAGTTTTGCAGAAATGTACGCATGTGTATGTGTGTGTGTACATATAAGTTATTAAATGTGTGTGTGTGTGTGTGTGTGCGTGTGTGCGTAAAAAAGAGATACAAAATGCTTTACATACACAACATTGCAGCAGCTCGCACTCGTTCATAAATAACGTATTAAAAGTGTTACTCCCTCCCATGAAAACATGCATTTCAGCTCACATTCATTTTGCAAATATTTGTTGCATACTTTTGGTACACTTAAGCGTCTGTACATTGTGTGTGTGTGTGTGTGTTGCTGTTTTGCAAGTTTTACAACTTATTGTGATTATATTTCACACCATACGCTCTTGCAGTTTTCTTTTGTCACGATATATTTTTTTCTTCTGTTTGTTAATAACAGTAACTTTTACATATTTTTTTCATACTTTTTGCAAGTTTTCTTGTTCTTTCTTTGTACCATTTTCAACATTTGTTGTATACGAGGTGTGTACAAAAAGTAAATTTTTGTAATAATTCTTATTATTCTATTTTCGTTCTCTTCAAATTAATCTCCTTCATAAAGGGTGCTTTTTTATAGAGGTATAACACTAACAGCGTTTTCTTTTCTGGAAAACATGCAAAATTTTTTTTTACTAGTTTTGTAAATAGTGGACGTTTGGAGGAATTTTGAAACAGAAATTACTTTTCGTAAGTGATGTTGGATTAATATCTAATAAATTTCTTAATTTCAAATATCAGAATGTTACCATTTTCCGCTAAAAAGTGTAAAAAATGTTGCACTCTTTTATAGAAAAGAAATCAGCTTAAGTTGGCAACATTTATTTAACTGGCGTTCATTTTTTCTGATTTGCAGTAAATTAAGTTTCAAATGTTTTTAAGAAAATTCAAACCAAAAAAGCTTGGCTTATTAAACTTGAAAAAAAAATCCACAAAATAGGGCAAGAAGAAAAATAATTAAACGGTAATACGGAGGCATAACAAAAGTATGTTACCTCCTGTTTGATACACTTCTCGTACGCTTTCTCATACTAAAAATGGCACAAATAAAAACTGTTATCACATTCAATAAAAACCACTTAACAAGTGATAATAAATAAAAGTACTCATGAGTCTTGGTGATAAAAGTATGGTGGCTTTCGAAAACAGCTGTTCAGCTCTGCTGTATAAATTGAATATATTTGGGGGCTATCTGAATTAAAAGCACTTTTGCGACAATTAGAAGACAAAATTAAATTGAAATATGATTCGTTTTGTTGGGCTTTTCATCATGAATTGATTGACGCATCAAGCAGCGCTTGCAAATTGAGCAAATTTATTCGAAAAATTATTTTTATATGTGAACATGATTTAATAAAATATATAAATAGAAGTTTTTACGAGATAAATTATTAAGTGTACATTTTTTCAACTTAAACAATTTAAAAAACTTTAATCTCTTGAGCATGCTCATGCATGCACTGTTCGAAACGCGTATCGCGTGCATTTTTTATTTCTTTGCGATGAAGTTCGCTTTTCTTTTAATGGATGATTCAGGACACAAAACCGCCGTAGTTGGAGGGAGTGATGTTGGTCCTTAAGTGTATGTTGTCGGACAACCTTGCATTCAGAGAAAAAAACTGACTGTTTGGTGGTTTTAATGGTCGATGGTGGAATTATCGGTTTGTATATTTTTAAGAACTATGCTGGTGAGAACATTGTAGTGATCGCTTTAGAGCCATTATCACTGGCTTTTTCGTTCATCAATTGAAATCAAATGCACTCTCAGAGTTGGGAAATTGACAGTTTTTTTTTGTTGGTACAAGCCATATATTGTAGGACATGAAAGTGACTAAAATGGTTACATATATTAAGTTAACAAAGAAGTTATTTCTTGCCCGCATTAAGAGTTACGTTGGTAAAAGAACAAAAAAAAAATTAAATGTTCGCTTCCACGGATGGGATATTTATATATTTTTTATGCATAAAAGTAAGAAAAAAGGCAGCCAATGTGGTTTTTTTTTTATTAATTAAAACTATTAAAATATTGTTTCCAGGGGTGGGAAGTTGATTTTTACCAAAAAGGTAACTAACGTTGTTTTTTTGTTAATTAAAACTTTTTTATAACTTGGGAAGGACAAAATTGGTACTTAAAAATATAAGTAACGGCAGAAGTACGTTGGCGAAGGGTATTTAAGATTCGAGACTGCCGAATATAACACTAATACTTGTTTAAAGTCCCGCTAGGAAAATTTAAAATTAACAAAAAACGGAAAGTTATGAAAATATTAAACTCTCATCAGATCAGTTTTCCTTCTTTTTAGGTCCTACGAAATTTTCACTTTTACTTGTTTTTGCATTTATTGATTAGCCTCGTGCTTTAGGTTGGACCACCCTTAATATGAAAATATATTTCATTTGTCAAATTTATATTTTCTATTAATTGAATTAATTTGTTTTAATGGAAACAATTTTAACAAAATATGTGTGTTTTAAATTTATCAATAAACATCTTCCTAAGACTGGAAGGGAATGCCAAATTGGTGTTGATGTTGATGGACCGTGTTTTTGGCTGTAAATCAAAGTCTTTGTTGCCGTCGTCAATATGCGAATATGCGATCATAAATGGAGCTGGATTTCTTACATACTGACCTTCTAGAAAGTTGTAAAATATTATGGGTTTTATGCTCGTTGTCTTTGAAAGCCACGAGGCAAGACCATTTAATTTTAGACAAAATGAAAAGTGTAAATAGTTGTTACAGTTCTAATTGAAGAAAACAAATATAAAAAGAGGTATTATAAATTGTAGTATAAAAACAACTTTATGGCGTTTTCCTTTTCGGGAAAAATGTATAAAATTTTTAATATTTGTTCTAAAATGCTGTATTTTATAGGAGCTTTTTTTCGTAGCTGATGCTGTTCTTATTGCAAGTGAATTTATTTTTTTAAATGACATAAAATTAGCTTCTATTTTATTAAAAAGTGTGAAAAATGTAGCATTCCTTTTATTAGAAAGGAACACAATATTAATTGGTTTGATAATTGAAAATATCTTGAAATTTATGTTTGAAATAAAATTCGCTGAGGCAAAGATTTTCAATTAAAACCCTCAGTTGTCTCCTAAAAGTTGCTGTAGTTCTTGAAATAACAAAAATTTAATATTCAAAACGGTCCTCATTCCTGTTGTGATATCGTTTACAAATTTTAGTGTTGTTATTTTATTTTTAGTTGTCCAACAACTCACCAGGCTAAAACATGTTTCTATTGTTAGAAAAAATAAGCAAAAAATAATAATAAATTTTTGTTTCGTTACCAAAGGAAACGGAAACAATTGGCGGTTTTTAGTTTCACAATGTTGTTTGTTGTCCCTGTTTTTATTTATTTTTTTGTTTTGTTTTGTTTGTTGAACATACTTTTTCCCCTTCTTTTTTGTTCTATTTTTTTATACCTGAATATGCTTTTCATTTCCCTTAAGTGTTGATTAGTAAAAGTACTCAGGTTGTAGTTGAATTTAAAATGAAAAAGAGCCCGAATAATAAACTTGCGAAACAATGAACGTTGCCGTTATCGTCATCACCATAATCATCACCATCGTCATCATCATCTCCGACATCATAAAAATTGTTCTTCGCTTTTAGTTAAATAAAATCTAGAATATCCTGGCCAGCGAAAAATAAGCGGAAAATTAAAAAAAAGAGGAAATTTATGTATGAAATAAAAGTGAGTAAATGCTGGCATATTGTTTATTTAAAAATTTTCACAAAAGTTTTAGTTTTTTCCTAATAGTTTTTGTTTAAGAATTATAAAATAGAAAATAGAAACAATTAGCAACTGCGCTATAACTAAACAAACAATTTTCTATAAAAAAAAAAAACAGCGAGGACTTTTGAAATGAAAGACAACAGACTGGCATTTGTTCTACGTGACGAGGGCGGCAGCAATATTTACTTAAGGAAACAGCAAAATCATAACTTCTACTTATAAATTTTTTTATATATATTTTTCTATTTGTGTAAATAATTTTAAAAGTGCTTTAAGCAATTTTGTTACAGTCGGACAATTAATTCCGAAACTTGAGGTTATTTAGGAATTTCTTTTTCTTCACACACTTTTTATTAGCTTCACCTGCATGTAGTGTGCTTCCCGGCGTATACTTAATATTATTTATAATATTACTTATATGTCGCATTGCACTCGTCTGAAGTTGTTGATACTGTTACTGTTCTTATCTTTTTATAATGTGTAAGTATTTTTACACGCTTTCGGAGCTCTTTAAATTAAAATATAAAAGAAAAATGTGGTTTAAAAAACTAAAGGCGTTCTCTTTTCCGGAAAACATGTAACATTTTTTCAATTATTTTCTAAAACTGGCACTTTGGAAGAGTTCTAAAGCAGATGTTATTTTTTCGTGAGGGATGTTGAACTGATTTTTAATAAATGCGTTATTTTCAATTGACAAAATATTGCCTTTTTCCAGTTAAAAAGTGTGACAAATGTTGCATTTTATTTCTAGAAAAGAAATTAAACTGATTAGGCAAATCAAGTTAAAAAGCAATAATTAACTAAAATAGAAGAATTATTAAAAGAAATGTAAATATTTTTATTTAATTTACAGTGCCTTTTCTTAAGAGATGGCCCAGTGTCACTGGCCCTGTTATAATTTCAATGTGTACACTCTTTTGCTATTTCAATTAATCAGACTTGAAATTGTTTTTTTAACTTTCACCCAAAATAAATAATATATAGGGTGTTTTTTATGGAGTGATACAACTTTGATATCGATTAAATAGCTGTAAAATTTGAGGTTAGGATGTACATTGACTGTCAAATAAAGAAATGACCAGCATTGAGTTGCCATACTTTGACATATATTTTGCAAAACGGTGGGAAGTCTTAACTATTGAACGCTACACTCTTCAACCAAAAGCTTTCGTTGTAAAAATTTACTACAAAAATTGTTAAATGTAACACTTTTAAAATCCGAGCAGCTTTTCCTCATAATCTGGCTACTTTTGACACTGTTTAGCGTTATGACCCACCGTACTGTTACTGACTGTAGACCAAAACAATACGCTCGTAGTGCACGTAAAGATGCCGACATATTCGCTGTATAGCAAACTGCTAAGAATGAGCCTCGAATACGTTGACGTTCCCAAAAGTTGGGCATCACTAGGGGATTCTTGCGCAAGATTTTTTATGCTGATAAATCTCAAGTCGTTTAAGAATTAAAGCCGACCCATTTACCTCGAATGTTTGTGAATGGGATGTTTCAAGAACTGAACGAAAACAACGCATCTCTTAACAAAATCATCTCTAGTGATCAGGTCCATTTTCAATTAGAAGATTCTGTAAACAAGCAAAATTGTCGCGTGTGAGTCTTACAAAATCCACAAACTATGGAAATCACTACAACCTAAAATACAGGCCGAATGGGAAGGTTTTTCGGCCTCATCAGCCCGTATTATTTCTGAAAATAAGCGAGGAAACACCGTCACCGTGTATTCTCTGTGCTACCAAATAAATGGCAACTGATTTTTATGGCAACAATTCGTTAGTTTTGATATCACTGACTTTTGTTTTTTGCAGGACGGGTCCATAAGTCACGCACCCGGCCAAACAATTCAGTTATTGCATGAGAAGTTTGCCGGTAGGGTAAATTGTCGCCTTGACGATATCAATTTAACGCTTCGTTCTCGTGATTCAACAGCGCTGGATTATATCACTCTGGGGCCACTTGAAAGATCCTGTTGACGTGAACAAACCACAAACGGGGTCACTTGAAACATCGTGTTTAAGTTAACAAACCACAAACAATTGACGCTCGAAATTAATCTTCCCTTGCTGGATTGACAAGATAACATCATGCGAACACAGCAGTTTTGAGAAACGTGGGCTACTGAACTCATCAAATCAAATGGAAATACTAACCAAATAAATTTAAATTTGAAGTAAAGGGTTTTTATTAAAGAGGTATAGAAATTTTAAATGGAATGAAAAAAGATGAATATTTTAAATTGGCATAAATATTTAATATATTTGAAAGAAAATCTTGTAGCATTTTATTTTAAGTATAGACTGTTTCTTATAGAGTGATACAACTTTGAGTTGGCATAACTGCTTTATTTGATCACCCATTGAACAGCTGATAGTTGCTTTTGTTTAGTTTGCTTTGCCATTTTATTAAAGGTCGACTTACAGCAGAACAACGCGTGCAAATTGAAGAAATATTTAATCAAAATAATTGTTCTGTTCGTCAAACTTATCGTGCACTTCGTCCATTCAAAATTTTATTTTTCGATGAAGCCCATTTTTGGTTGAATGGGTACGTAAATAAACAGAGTTGTCGCATTTGGAGTGAGAAGAATCCACAAGCTTTGGCCGAAACGCCATTACATCCACAGAAAATTACTGCTTGGTGCACTTTATGGGCCGACGGAGTCATTGGCCCATGTCTTCAAAAACGATGATGGTCAGAATGTTACTGTTTGTGAAAATTGGTGTTTCAGATTGCGCCTTGTACGCGCCAGCCGTGGCGGCCACATGGCCGAAATTATATTTAAACATTAATGTCATAAAATTTTCTATCTAATAAAGTCCGATTCATTGACATTAAAAATATGTTACTATATATTATTATGATTTAAACTTGTATCCTCTATAAAAAACACCCATTATTATGGAAAATGTGCCTTGTAATTGCAAAAAATACATCAAAATATTATTAATTTTGGAGAAAAAATGTTCAATTTCATTTATATTTATTCCTAATTACTATTCTCGCTGTACCAAAATCCCAGATTTATTTTATTATAAATCCGGTAAGAACTTAATGGAAAAATGTCTCACCGCTGAAGGGATTTTGGTATTTAATTTTTATTTATTAAAATTTATGTATCCTTATCAAATCGTGAAATGCTAATCAATATTAAATGTCAATAAATAATTTGCAGTTTATAGACAACGAATTGTTAAAAGCAATTAATGCGAGTAGGTGTGATCTCTCAAAAAATATATTTTGCTTATAAACATCTTGTTAAATTGTCTATAAAAATATATCTCAACTATTTTTTGTGAAAGTTCCTTATACTTATAATTAATTGTATTTTCTTATGTATTTACTTTCAGGTAAGCAATTGGAAATTCTTGATATTAAAACGCAAGTAAGTGGAAAATAAAAAGCAATTCCAAAAATATTTCAATAAACACCAACTTTATTAAAGGACCGAATGTTTTTTCTGACAACTTGTAGATTGTAGAATGAAAAACGTTAGAAAGTAAAAAAGGAAAAGTGAACAGAGAGTTCTTGTTATGACTTGCAATTATTAAACAGCGAGTTTGAAATAAATATCTTTAGTTATTCTAAGAAATGTTGGGGAAAGGTTCGCTCCTGATGATCTTCACTAGCCCCAGTGAAATGTGCATGCGAAAACACCTCAATTGACCACTTTGAATTTTTTAGAAAAATTTTGGGAAAGAAGAATCTGCACAAAATTAAAATTAAAGAGGTGAAATATTTCTATTCGAAATTAAAATTAACAGATCCCGAGATTTTATTCAAAAATCCTACATTTTTAACTTTTACAGCAGTGGTTTTTGTTAGTAAAATATTCAGTGAATCGGGCCTCGGGTATGGTGCCAATCGGGAATTAAAAAAAATAATATATCGTTTGACTTTTTATAATTAATATATTTTTTTAAGCCCTTTTGTATATCTATATGTGTGTGTGTATGGATGTATGTATGTGTGTATCCGAACTGGGGGACGGGCATTCATGATCTTAGATTACTTGCGAATTTAAACCGATTCGAACCGATTCAATATATCTCAAAAGTTTTAATACTTTTGAAAGTTCTTTTTTATAAAATTTTTTTAGGGATCGATTGCAGATTCCACAAACTATTGAGCTCTTGACATTTAAGCAGCACGTCGATCAGCGTGAATTCCAAAAGGTGATTTATTTTAAAAGTTCTGAAATTATATATCCGATAAATTAGTGTTTTCGATTCAATCACTTTCCATCACGAGGCAACAGGTTGATTTGACAATTTAATTAAAAGTCTTTTGAAATGTGCAGAATAGCACAAAAACCAGGTTACGATAGCACTGGTACTACTGGTACTGCCATATATTTTACTTCAATACTTTTGTCTGGTACCAGCACTCAGACGATGTTCAATGCATTGTCCCAGAACTAGAAGGGAGGGTATAGTGTCTAAGATTTGCGTCAGTACCTACCAATATGGCCTACCTGACGGTGGTCATAACACCGGGTGAAATTAATGTTCATCACCATCCCTATCACCCTCAGGGGTCACCTCAAGGGCCACACAGGTTTCAACCTTACTCATTTAGTACCGCCATATATATCAAGATCATATACCTTTCTAAGGTATTCGGGCCTATCTTAAACCCTTGTTGCTTCCGAGGAAAGCATGCCATCAGCACCAAGGGGAACCTAAGTTCAAAGTCGTAAGACTTATCCCTCCTGACACTCCCAGCACCAACAACACACCACCCCTTCCATAACGTCTGCTGATTCGCAGCAGCCCATAGAGACTTCTATCAGCTGGGTCGAAGTTCCAGCATAGTATGAATACGACAGGACATCAACCCTTATCTGACATCTCTACCAGCGACTCTTGGTATTAAACCACAGACAGCACGTGCAACATCTGGCCCCAGAATCAGTTAGACAAAGAGGAAGAACGAGGTCCGCCACACGCCATCAATAAGATGAACGTGCGTTAAACAGAGCTTCGCCAGTGAAGCAGATGTTTCACACTCGCCCAGCCAAAAGTGCACGTGTATGGCAACATCGTCGCTTCACCCCCGCGCAAACATCATCTGTGGGGCTCAACCAGATCCCGTGGCACCAGTGTCAGGAAACTGGTTACGCCTCGCAGGTCAAACCAATACCGGTTTGTAACCTACTATTGATTTTTGATACTTTGTAATGGCGGGACCCGGGTATCCTTCCACCTGTATTTCTTATCTTTTCTCCAGACAGCACTGCCACAAGGCGTTGCGACTGATTAAGTTGCCTATTGTGCCTCCCGGGGGGAAGGAAGGGTATAGTGTTTAGAGAACATAAGAAGACAGATTGGAAGATGAAGAATTATGTTGCAACTATTTTTTGCCGGTAAATTTTCTGCTACAGCCAGCAAAAAAAGAGACCGCAGTAGTCTGCTCTTTCAGTACATGACGGTGCCAATAATTAACTCAATCCAGCACTAAAGCAGACCAGAAACATTCGACATCATATTCATGAAAAAATGCCAAATCGATCTCGTCATTTAAAGCATCATGGTCGGCTTTTCCGCTTAACCGATGCGAATAATTTTGATTTTTAAAATTTAATTTAAGGTTGTCAAGATGGTGAAAAAACCCAAAGATTTAAAAAAAATTTTGTTTACAAAAATTAAGTTGTTTCAACAAAAATTTTATCGATGGAATCCAGGCTCCTTTTTTTTTGTTAGGAGCGGCATTCATGCGTATATTGTGCTGGAACTAGGAAATTGTTTTCATTATAGAAAGTGTATTTTAAAAAAACCTATTTCATTATATCATTAATTTCTTTCAATTCATAATAAACAAGCGGCCAAAGTTAACTATGCGATGAGAAAAGAACAGAAAAGTCTGCTAACTTGCCCTTTTTTTATTTTTTCACTGGGCGCAAGCGGGCTTTTGCAAGGTCTGTTAACCGTTTTAAATATACACGAGTCCTGATAATGGAATTGTAAAGAGTTACGAGAACTTTTATTATTTAAATCTTGCCATTTCATTATATATAGTTTTTGTTTATTTTTTAATTTATATATTTAAGACAAATTAAACTTAATAAGTTCTTTGATTTTTAGCTAAAAACTCCCTGCCATTTTCGCAGCGGATCTGCGGTTCTTAATTTCACACTTCTCGTATTTATATTGAATTTTAAATACGTTAGTGGTTGAATAATCTTGTGTTTTACCTGCCACAATTAGCAGAGAACTAGTAAATACTGAATTGAAAAACATATAATCAGTTACTTGTATATAAAAATATATTTAAACTAAATCTGAACTCATGATGCAACTGACAGTCACTCAAGTGCCCACTCAAGTTTGTTTTTTATTTGTATAAAATAATTTCTTGTTTATAAAATATTCATAAATATTTGCAGGAATACAAAATATCCTACAGTCCCTTGCTTTAATCATAATTATTTATTATTAATTAAGTCTAATTATGTAATACTTCACACCGAGAGGTTTATTACAGAATCATAAATAACACAAACAGCTACAAGAAGAAAAAGTCTAGAAATAAAGCAAAAATGAAAAATAATGAGCTGAAGGAAAAAAAAAATCTTTAACATCACCAGACATCATTATCCAATATAAAGCACTCGCTGTATGAGGATGTGATATTCTTTTCCTTTTCTTTTTCTTTTGCTTTTTATATTTTTGTTAACATTTTTATCATCATATTTCTCATATAAATTCATTACGAAGACCAGAAGAGATATGGAAAAAAATTATGCTCCATTATTATTAGTTCTAACAGCCTGAGACTGGTTGCTTTCAATATAAATTTGCATATAGAAAAGAAGAGGCACAAAGTAGAAGGCGTGTGGGAGGACGTTGTGCACGAGTAAAATGTGTTTATTGAAAGAAATACTTTCTTCATCATGCTGTTTGCAACATGTCCTGATGTGTTGTAGTGAAAAGCATTCACATCCTGCAAAATATAATAAAAAGCATACCTGGATTAGAATTTACCCCGCAAACAGCTGGGGATAATTCGCCGCTACGAATTAAGTCACGATTAAGACATCAGGATCCATGACAACGTTGACTATTGTATACCAAAACCTTTCTTTGGCGAACTTTTCCATTCTCTTGTCGGGGACAGGGAACAGGCTTCCAGACTTTCATTTCCCGTACATTCCGTTAGAGTCTTTACTGACGGATTTAAGAGGGGAACTAATATAGGCGGGGGTTCTTACGTGGAGAACTTTAACGTAAGAACTTCATTTAGGCTTCGGGATGGTTGCAGCATCCTGCAAGCCGACATTTTTGCTATTACTCGGGCAGCTACATGGCTGAGGTATTATAGGATATCGAACGATATCTATATCTTTGCTGACAGTGAGGCGGCCATCTCGGCTATCAATGGTGTGTGCAGCACATCCATAGTTGTGGTCGAATGCCGACTATCTTTAAATGAGATAGCGAGACATTCGAGGATGACACTTGTTTGGGTACCGGGACATTCCGACTGTGCAGGCAACCTCATTGCTGACGGAATTGCCAGGGAAGGGACAGAGCTGGGTCTGTCACTTCACAGGCGTTCCCCTATCGCACCGCAAGTTTTTGGTTCAGTGTGAATCATACAAACTCGCTCAATTAATATGGGGCCACATGGACCCGCTACGACCCACGCAGAACACGTGACCTTCTTAACTTCAACAAGGTACGACTGCGTCAACTTGTGAATGTCTTAACTTGACATTGTTAATTTGGGACCCATGCAAGAAGGACTGGTGTGAAATACAACGGCTTTTGTAGAAGCTGTAATGATGAAGAGGAGGAAGAAACAGTACTGCATCTTCTATGTCAGTGCCTTGCCCTTAACAGCGTAAGAGCAGTGGCACTGCGATCCAACTTCCTGCCAGATCTAGATAGCCTGGCGAGTGTAGAGCTTGTTAGAATGTTGTCTACAGGACGGCTTAATGCAGAGGCAGAGGACAACTCATGAGTACTACCTGTTTCAGGGTATCACAACGGGACCGAGTGAACGGATCCAAGTGCATTGTTTCGACAATGGACCTAATAATCTAACCAAACCTAACCTAAGTCAAGATGCTACAAACCAAACTTGGCTCTCAAAGATTTATTTGACAGCGCATTAAGTTTTCAAAAAGCGTTGCTGTTGATCACCATGTTAAACTTGGGCGATTTTAACTATATCAAATTGCAGCGGCCGGCGAGGCGCTTCATAGAAATTAAGTTGTTGGGATTTGGAGCACTTAGTTTGCCTTCAAACATCAATATAAATTTTAAAAGGAAGTAAGTCCCCAATGAAATTTATTAACTCCCCAAGAAAAATTAACCAAATAAAAAGAAAGTAATTTTGAAATAACGGCCCAACTTCTATCACCTTTTAAATAATAGAAAATAAATAAAATTTTATTTGAAATTCACTCAAAAAAGGGCTGCTGTTAGCTAAAGGCTAACAGCCTTTTTTTTATTCATGCTAATAAGGCATGAATATGATGTCCTATTTTTATGACCTGCATTAAAACTGGACTCGTTTTCTTCTAGTCTCAATAACGAAGCCAGTCATGTAGTGCTTCATCGGTACCCGCAGAAAATATTCAGCGACGAAGTGAAAAGGACAAAAAAAAAACTATCAAATAATAATTATTACGAACGAATCATTAAAACGATCATCACGATCAGTACGGAACACCACTCTCCTCTCCTTTCTGTCCAATAAACCTAAAAGTTTAGCAGAAAATAGTTCCATGTGTGAAGCTGGACCTGCACGGTTTTCCGGTTAACCCGATATATTTTTTTTTGGTTGAAAATCGTTCCAATTTAATAAATAAAAATACATTTTCGAGGAAACGATTTTTTCAATTGAACAGCGTTCATTTATCTGAACTCGACTGTATAAAAGACTGAATGAAAAAGGATTCCTACGCCATTCTCAGACTTTGTAAATCCCTCGTTCTTAGAAAATTGTTTGCAATTTGCACCGATTTTTGTTTATCAAAACTTTGGATTCTTTAATAAAAAGTTAAATTTTGATGTTTCCTTCTCGTTTCCACATACACAAATTCGTTGCAATTGTATTAAGTAAAAAAAAACACATGGAAATAAATATTTCTGATGCAAGTCTTATATATCGTTTGTGAACACGTTCTGAGGAATATCTACAGTCGAAAATCCATTTTTTAGCATTTGAATTTTATGTAAAATGCAATTTTTAACTGAATTGAATATTTGTAAGAACCGGGAAGTTATTAACTTTATTCCGTTTTGAAAAATAATCGAGTTTACATCAGACCTCTACAGTTTGAGGTCCTGGAAAATTTCCCTGGCCAATTCTGTAAACCCATCACAGTATTTTTGTGTTTGTGTGGATGTGTGTGTTTTTAGGTATTTGGCCCGCTTATAACTTTCGTAACGGCTGAAACGAATTAATTTCTAATTCATATTTTTTTGTTAATAACAGAATGTTGCGATTTTGTATTAAAAAGTGTAAAAAATGTAGCATTTTATTCTAGAAAAGAACTCAACTTAAGTATTTTTTTCCTTCGAATATATTGAAATCTATGAACTGAATCGGTTTTATATCACAGGATATCTAAGTTAGAAACTTTTTAATTTTAATCGTGTGCTGATCCCTTTTTCCCAAAATCTTACTAAAAACTTAAGCTACTTTCCATTTCACTGGGTCCAATGCAGATCATCAGGGAACTATTAACCAACTGGTAGCGTTTCAAAGAACGTTATCTAACTCACCAATTCAAACCGGTAGTTTTCAAGACATCTCAAGACAATTTAAAAAGAAAGTATTCTTCAAGGTGATGTATTTTTAGAATATTTCCTAATCGACTTCATCGTACGATCGCCTTCGCAAACTAATCAGCTCCGTTGGCCACCGTAAACCGGGTCGAAATCGTTTAATCTGTTTGTGAGATATAGTGAACAAAAATATTCGAAAAAAGTGTTTTGATTTGAAAAACTCCGTAATTATATATCTGATCAGTCAGTGTTCTCGATTATTTGATTAGAATCGAAATTGAATCGGGTTAAAATTAGTGGGAAGTTACACGTATTGCGTTTATGGTCAACCTTTTCCGATTTATTTTATCTTGGAAGAGCACTCAGGGTATAACTGTTACATGTGCCTCCCCTACAAAGTAGGGGAGAGTTTTAAGAGAATGAGACCCGAATAGGTGAAGTTATGTGTCCACCAGCAAACCCGAACGTCTGCACCGAATCAATTCAAACTGTTAGTGTTCAGAAGAACTTTCCTCACTTAGATTTCCTGTAAAATCAAACCGATTCAATTGATAGATTTCAATGGAAAAATGCCCTGAGTTCTTTTCTGGAAAATAATACAACATTATTTACACTTTTTAATAGAAAATCGCAAAATTCTGTTATTTAAACATAAAGAATTAATTAGAAATTAGTCCAACATCCTTTACGAAAAATAATTTCTGTTTTGAAATTCCCCAAACCGCCACTTTTCGATAAAGAGGTGATAAAATGTTACATTCTTTCCACAAAAAAAAAATGCTATAAGAAAATGGTTAAAATGGTTTTTTAGAACAACTTTTCAAATGCTTCTCGAATTCGAAGCGTCTAAGCCGTTTGTGAGAGAGCTCGAACAAAAATATTCGAAATGAGTTATACATTTTATTAAATTTTTTAAACTGCGAAATTATATATCGGATAGGTTCTCGATATTTTTATATTAACTACATCACGTGGGAATCGGTTGACTTGACAATTAAATTAGTATTATTTTAGTTCGAACAGCTGAAAAGCACATAAACCAGGTTACCAAGTACTTATTTTAAAATTAGAGTTTCACTACCTGGTTTTACTTCTCCTTGATATATAAATAAAATACGCAAAGTTTTCATTAGATTTTTGTTTTTGACCGATTAAATCAAAACAGCAACTTATTGGATACCCCAGTACGTTCACTTACAATTGAGTGTATGAAATTAATTAGTTTATTTCATTAACATCGGCGGCTGGTTATTGATGATGACTTATTTGTTTGTTTGTTCAGCTTTCAGCTGAAAACAAACTGCATAATTACAAAACTTGTTTTTATGAAGTAACTTTTGCTTCCATTTACTTTGATACCACCAACAATTTTTGTGTTGCCAAATTTGAATGTGAAAATCATTTTCTATGCAAGATTAAAAAAAACCACACCAAAAACATGAAAGAAAACTCTGGCACCGTAATTGAGTTATTCGTTTGCAAATGACGCAGTTCCATCGACTTCACAAGTAGAGCCGACATGCAAAAAGTTAATGATGCTGAACTTAAACATTCTTATTTTGTTACACATATTGAAAAGTATGTACTACTGGAGCTTCTTATATACACACATATGCTTATGTGTTTGAAAATTTTTCATTTCTTTTTAAAAGTCGTTTATTTAATACCTCTTCAATGTGCGGCAGTTAATTGGAAATGGAATTAAAAACAAGAGCAAAAAGAAATTAATTAAAAATATGGATGTGGAATGTGTGCGTTAAAGCTGCGCCTAAAGGGATATTTAGGAAAATACTTGGGAAATTATTTTCAGGACAATTCGGATAATTTTGACGTGTTATAAATGGTACAACCGGTCATTCATTAAGTTCTTCACATCTTTAAATTTAAATAAAATAAGTGTGAGTGAATAGTGAACGAAATAATTTATTCGTTTAAGGAACGAACCTCTTGGTTCCACATAATGGAACATCATGGTTTCTTTGGGTGCTGCGCATTCGAACTGTCAACTTTTCTATGACTCCGTTGCTTAAATCAGGTTAAATATGGTCGTTGGTATGGGTTATATTGGCTATAAGTATGACCGGGATTTGCGACTTAAAAAACACCATAAGGAAAGTTTATCCAGCTTAAATCCCACAATATGGGTGGTCAGTCCACATCAACTCTGAGTAAAATTAGCATTTTCCGAAACCATTCGAGCAGACTACCCATATGGGCCATGAGGTGGAGTGCTACTTGGTACCGTCCTATTGATCACATCCGATTCAGGCCTGAGGAATTTAACAATCGTCGAATACCAGTCGTCGTGATCCAGTGACAGGCCCTCGGATTCTTAAGCCCACTCACAAAAAAGGGTGATGTTTTTGTGGGAACATAAATTTCGCTTACGAATGTTTATCGATCTCTCGCTTATTGAATCCTTTCACCCGACATTATTTTCTCGGTACCATGATTGTGAAATAATTTGAAAATTATAAAAATTATTTTGTAAACGCAATTTTTTTTTATTGGGAAATATACTGAAACAAACCCAACGGAAAAAGTCTTGAGCGGCTAAAGGTGGGACCATAAAAGGGCCAGTGGCCCTCTCGCAGAGTGAGCAGCGCTGTTGTAACCAAACTTGTCGATGGTTTTCTACGGCTGACCTTGAAAATTATTCAAACATTAACCGATATTTAGCAACAGTGATGAAAACGTGGACACTCCATGTATGTTTTCCAAAGGAAAAAAAAAACTGAAAGAGTTTGAGCCCACAGGCCATCCCTGTACCTTCCCACTAATTTGAATCCGAAATCCATCGTAACCTGGTTTTTGCATTGTTCTTTGGTTTTGAATACTTCGACCCAACACTCTTTTTATATCCTTCCCAAAAAAGGGAAAGGTTTCTCATTCCGTGAGTAATTTATACGGTATTAATATGGGACCTCAAAAAGTAAATATATTCTGGATTCTTTTGAGTAAGAATACCTGGAAATATTGAGGTAGGCAGGCTACCTAAGATGGGAGCATTAATGGCAAACATTACACTAGATAACCCAAAGCCATTTTAGGTTTTTAAAGACGAACTTAAACAGTGGGCCATAGAATTGCATACAAGGTAGGGTGACCAGAATTCTATGGGGTGACCCAGATGGTAAAAGGACAAGAGAGATTCTAACATTGAGAAGGCCAGTACATCGGAAACTGGTTCATTTGATAACAGGACATGCAGAGTTGAGGACTCACCTGGCACGCATTGGTATCGCGGTTGACATAACATGCAGAGCTTGCCGGGAGGAGGACGAAACACTAGAGCACTACTTGTGCCGCTGCCCAGCTTTCAACCAGGTCTGAAGACAAGTATTTAATCAGGGGATAATACAAGAAAAGGAACTTCTCAGGGACTCCAACTGGAGGGACTTAAGAAGATACATTGAAGAGACTAGGTTCCTAATGTAACCAAATCCTAAGGTTTTATTTTGGAAGGCACCGGGGAGGTCCCATAGAATGGCGACTTCTAACTATAGAGTGCACAACAGGCTTATTTTTTTTTGCGGCATAAGTGTAATCCTTTGAGGGATTAGGATGATCATGCCCCTCTTTTCAACCTAACCTAACCTAACCTATGAGTAGCGATGAAGATTGAGCGATGGCCGTCTGTCTGTACGTGAAATAGTACAAAAAAGCTAGAGGCTTCGTTCTTGGAGTGATGGATTGGAAATTAACTTAAATATAGTGGTGAATTCAGAAAAATCCGAAATACGGTTCCAGAGCTGGGAAGCTTGCACCTATTTCTCGACCCAAAATTAAAAGAAAATTGTTACTTTATGGTTAATTGTAAAATTCACCTATTTCATGCTTTGGGAACCATCAATTGTCTAATAAAAACTAAAAAAGAAAAATTTTTATTCAGGGATGGGATATTAAAAGTTTTTCTTTTTTGCACATTCCGTATTTTTTAGTACATGTAGTAACTAAAACGTTCAAACATTTTAAGGTTTTCTTAAATAAAACCGCTTTATATATCATGAAGATTTGCACTGATAAAAAAATACAAGAAATAAATGAAAATTTTGCTTCCAGGGGTGGGAAATTTATTTCAATTTCATTTATAAATGTAACCAAAAAGGCAAAGTAACGTTGTTTTTTTTTTTTTTTTGCTAACTAAAACTATTTTATATTTTAGGAAGAAAAAAATCGATATTAAAAATTACAAAAATTAAAAATTCGAATCCAGGGTTGGACAATGGTACACGAAATGGATGAAAGTGAATAAAAAATTTAAATTTTTCTTAAATAAAACTACTTTTTTACCTCGTGAAGAGTTGCATCGATAGTAAAAACAAAAAAAAAATTTTGATTTCACTTTCAGGGTTGGGAAATTGACAGTTTTTTTTTTTGGTACAAGCCATATATTGTAGGACATGAAAGTGACGAAAATGGTTACAAATATTAAGTAAAAAAAACTATTTTTGCCTCATTAAAAGTTGCGTTGGTAAAAAAAACAAAACAACTTAAATTTTCGCTTCCAGGGATGGGATACTTATATGTTTTTTATGCATAAAAGTAAGCAAAAAGCAACCAACGTCGTCGTTTTTACTAATTTAAAAATAGTTTGCAGGGGTGGGAAGTTGATTTATACCAAAAAGGCAACTAAGGTTTTTTTTTTGTTAACTAAAACTATTTTATAACTCGGGCAGAACAAAATTGGTACTTAAAAATATATGTTACGCCACACGTACGTGGGGGACGGGTACATAAGGTTCAACACAGCCGAATATAGCTTTTTACTTGTTTAATTTAATTTTAAATGAACCGATTCTTATGTCACAAGAGAAAGTGGATGCAGTTTCGAAAGCTCCTTCATATATCCTGCAATAAAATTATGAAAATAAATTCCTTCGTAAGTATTTCTTATTTAAATACAACTTCCACTCCAGCATATATTTTTTTTACAGCAAAAAGGGATTTTTACATGCAGCGTATGTTAAGAATAATTGACACAATAATATCTTCAACATCAGCTGCTGCTAAGAAAGATGTCTAACGAATCAAATAAGTCTTTGAGCAGCAGCCAAGTTTTTATTTATAACGGCTACTCTGCAACTGTTCAAGGGCCGTATTGTATTAAAAGCCGCCTTCTATGGCATCAAAGGAACGCTACAGTCGAGTCTTAAGCCAGAAACTAAATTCAAGTGAATCTGCTGTTTGTAATTGTGTTCCGAAACGTGAATGATTTATCTGTGACTTCCTTTTCTTGACTGTGTTTCAATACTTAAAACAAAAGTTCTTTTGGCCAATACCTAAAGTGGTACTAGAATCCAGTTAAACCATAAAAAACACTCTTGTCCATAAATACCAAACTAAAGACTCTAATAACGTTCTATCCTTTTCATTGTCATCTTTTTTGAGGTTTTTGTTTTTCACTTCACAGCCAGAAGCTGACGGTCGATTTGAGTTGAGAGAATAGATGGAACAGCATTAAATGAAATGTTTACTTAAAAGTATCTCGGAATAATGTTAAAAGCATTTTAATATATTTTGACATGTTTAATATACGCCCTCAATTTATATTGTACAAGTATTTACAACATTTTGCAACTCCCCCACTTTGCGCTTCAGCCCCACACCCACCGACCGACCGCCCTTTTCCTTGTTATTTAACATTTTGACCTTTTTATATTCGTATTTGTATATATTTTTATTTTTTGTTTTTCTGCTGTGGAAAAAAGAAATCAATTTTCCCAACATGAAACGAAAACAAAAATTTCAATAAAAGCACAACAGTTACGGATATTTTGCAAACAGGAAAAGCTTTCCCAGAAGCCACTTGAAACAGATAAACGAAAAAGAAAATATTCTTATTTGAAGGTAAAAACTGCTTTCTTTAATCTGAAGTCATATTATGATTATGTCGGGAGGGAAGAGGGGCACACGCAAATGGCTCCATCAGTTATTTAAAGCTGACACAAGCCGGGATGTCTATCAAACGAGGGTTTAATCGAACGTTGAAATCATGTTGGTTGTATACAAAATGATCGCATTAAATTGATGGTTTTCCTTTTACGATGGATTCAAAAAGGGGGAGGACTCTTTGCTTTTCTTTATCTCTCTTGTAAAGCTCTTTAACTTTTGGCTGGTTGAATAATTGAAGAAGGTGCTGTTGGCTGAAATATTGAACACAAGACTACGATGCCTGAGATCCCGGCTTCACCTCCGCATTAAGTCGTGAATATGGTGATGCATTTTGCTGATGTGCATTTGCGCAGGACTGGGTAGAGTGTTGTCGTCTAGAATCAATCACGAAGGCGTAGCACTAGCTGATGAACATTAACGGCAGCGGTTAACAGCGTCATGAACTAACAGCTGAATCCAGCACCGTCCTTCGTTGGTACCTGCATCAAAAATATTCATCGAGAAGTAAAGAAGTAAAAATAGATATTAATCTGTCGTCAGCCTGTCCTCTAAAAGCTGATCCCTCTGTTCCAGTTCTGCCACAATGCAGCGCACATGTACAAGTCGTGCCCTAAATGTTAGTCCCAAACAAAACATGGCAAACGGTGTGATCCCAAAGACCATCCCTGTAACTCTCCGCTAGTTTTCAACACAAATCCAACGTAATCTAGTTCTTAAAATCTTCGAGCTAAAACGCTATTATTTTAATTTTCAAATCAACCGATTTCCACGTGAAAAGTGATGAATGCTATAGGTTGTGTTTTTCATAAAAGAATCCAGACCATTAACTGATCAGATATATAATTTCGGAGCTTAAAAAAAAATTCCTTTTTCGAATATTTTCGCTTAAGATATCTGACGAATGGGTTAACCGATTTTGTTCTGATTCGCGGTGACCGATGTTATTTTTAAATGTGAAGAGCTGATTAGTTAGTTTGTGAAATCGATCAATGAAACCATTGAAAAGTAATTTAAAAAAAAAATCATTTTAAAAAATGCCGTTTTTTGAGACAACTTGATATTTACCGGTTCGAATCGGTTGATATTGAAAGGATTTTCAAGTTGAAAAATGCTCTTCAGAAAGCTACTAATTTGGTTTAAAGCGGTTTTGTCGTTCAAAAGTGATAACCGGCTCACATACTCACATATACACACATACACACACACATACTCACACATATAGTGTCCATCATACATACATAGTGAAGGGCTCTCAAAATAAGTCTGGAGCTTAAAACATGCAAATATGATGAGAACTCGAATTATTTCAAAACCAGGTAGAACCGACAACTTTATTTTTCAAACAAGCGCACTTGCACGCACACACACATACGCACGGGTTACTATAATTAGGCAGGGAAGTTTCTTAGAACGATGAGAATTAAATTCCTTCCAAAAGTCAGGAAGTTTCCTCAAATGTGAAGATCTGATGACAACTCGATTTTTTCAAAACGAAGTAAAACCGATAACTTTCCGCTTTTGAAAATTTTTAATTTCCTTTCACATACAAACAAACACACATACACGCACGTATACATACACACGGGCTGTCATAATTAGTCAGGGAAGTTTCTTAGAACCTCAACCCGCAAAGATCTGATGAGAAGTAAGTTCCTTCCAAAACGGATCAAACCGATAACTCTCCGATTTTTTAAAACTTTAAATTTTCTTTCCCATACAAAAAAACACACATACACGAACGCATACATACACATGGGCTGTCATAATTAGTCAGGGAAGTCTCCTAGAACCTCAAAACGCGAAGATCTGATGAGAACTAAAGCCTTTCCAAAACGGGGTAGAACCGATAACTTCCCGAATTTTGAAAACTTTTTAAATTTCCTTTCACATACAAATAAACGCGCTCTTATAATTAGTCGAGAAAGTTTTCTAGAACCTCAAAGCCCGAAGATCTGATGACAACTCGATATTTTCAAAACAGTGTAAAATCGATAACTTTTTGAATCTTAAAAATTTTCAATTTTCTTTCACATACACACACACACACACGCACATATGCATATACAAATACTTATATACATACATACATCCATACATATACTTGAGCTCTCATAATTAGTTAGAGAAGCTTCGATGGACCTCAAAAAGACAATTCGTTTTTATTTCTTTCAAAACAGTATAAAACCAATAACTTCTCGATATATTTAAAATTTTCAATTTCCCTAGCGGGGAGTTGAAAAGGTGTCCTGAGCAATTACCAGACCAGTAAAACCGTGCCACACGTAAATCTCTTCAGACACCAAAATATCTCACACGTATCGGCACCATTTTGGCGAATACCAAATTAACTCCACATTTGAAAACACGTCAAAATCTGACTATTTTTTTAACGCAAGAACTTAAAGAGATCGTTTCAATACTTCCAATCATGTCGTATAAACATTTAACGTCCACTCGAAACTGATTAGCTCCGCAGCATATTTACACAGTTCCTTTTGAAGGTATTAAAGCCTCAGCTTGGTTGCCGTTTCAATTCATTTTTATTACACTTCTCGCCGCAAACAAAAAGCCAGGCATTATTTATTAATAATCGTTTACAGCTAAAGTCTTAACGTTGAAAGTTTTATATATTTCAAGTCAATAATGCTAACGGTACAATACGACGCCCAGTCCCACTTTGCCGAAAACCTCAACCTACAAATCGTTGTACGAAAGAGTGTTCATTAAAGTTTTTATGCAAAATTGAGTTAATGAATGATGGCATGGGTGCGATGAATGTGTATGTGTGTGTGTTGTTAACTCATTTTCATACAATTCTTTGTATTTGGTTGGGGTTACGGTGTAAAATTATATTAAAAAAAAAATTAAAGCCCGCAAATATAATTTTTCAATTCATTAACAAAAGTTTCTCATACAAACGAACGTACTCAAATTGTTCGTTGAGAGTTGATAATTCAAAACAACGATTATTTAAGTCAGACAGTTGAACTGTTGAACAGTCGGATGTTGCATTGACCGCATTGTGGGTTAAGTGTTTGCATTTGATAGTATTTATTTAACCACAATGTTCATCTATTTTGAATTTGCCACGAGAACGTGTTGGTGTTGCTTTAATAAATTTATAAAATTTTTCTATTTCATTTTTGATAATCATATTTAACTCACACTTAAGTTTTAATGAAAAGTGTGGAAGTTTACTGTGTTGCCATGAGTTATTTAAAAAAAACGTCAAATTTATTTGGAGGCCTTACAGACAGTTGTTAAATCATTCAACAGGGTGAGTCTAGGCAATAAAAATTGAATTTGTTTTTGTTGGAAAATCGTTAAATTTCATTAAATTCAATTTATTTGCCAACAAAAATCGCCAGTTCACACGGTTGCCAGATTATACAATAGTTTACTACAAACAGTGCTGCCATATATATGTTCATGGAAAAAATCGTCAAAATATAGTTTTAAAAATATAAATTTTTGTTTTCAACATTTTCTTTGAGCTAAAATATGAATCATAATTATTTTCAAAATGAATCTGCCGAGCATCGAATATGTCGCCACCGTCGTGCAACCACACGTGTCAAACTTCGAGTTGGCTGCAGAATATCAAAAAGCATAGACAATCACACTAGAGCTGTACCGAACTGAATCAAACGCTCTCAAACACTCTCAAACGCTCGTTTTTGACAAGAACCTATAATCAAACCCATGTAATTTAAATGGGTTTGATTAGAGGTTCTTGTCAAAAACGAGCGTTTGATTCAGTTCGGTACAGCTCTAAATCACACTTGATGAAACAAAATGTTCGAGTATGAACGTTAATGCAGGTTTGAAAAAAAATTGAAGAAAAACTAATCGAGAAAACCTGATGTGTGCGGAAGGGGACTTTGAATGCGTGTTGGACACTCGGAGTCAGCGATTATTGTTCCATCAAGTTTGATTGTCTCTGCTTTTTGATATTCTGCAGCCAACTTCAAGTGTGAAGTTTACTTAAGCCTGGTGATACAGTCAAGCTTTTATCTCTTTTCATTCTCTTCTCCCCTTTACCCCTATAAACTCAAGACTTGATGGGTCAAACTTGATGTGTGTGAAAGGGGACAAATAACGACGATATGCACACTGGGGCAAAACAAAGGTGAACAAATGTTGCAGCTTTCGGATATTTTTGTTGAAAATTTTTAGCTTCTTGTGTTGTACTCTTGTCCGTAAACACTTTTAGTTGCATACGACTATAGAATTTCCACTTTCACTGCAAACTAAATTATAATTCATATAATTGCTTTAGTTAAATCAAAATGGTTAAAAATAAAACTATTATTTTTATCCAAATCACTATTCCAGATTTTAAATGATTTGACATGCAGGCATTTTTTTTAATTTAAATAAGTTACTCACGATGTTAGTTTCTCTATATATTTTTTTCTATATTTGTTTAAATGCACGCTTTTTTGTTCGTAGTTCTCCAATAACATTTTCATTACATACACAACTATTTCGTGTTAACATTTTAAAAACTAACATTTTAGTTTATAATAATAAACTAAAAGAACGGTAGTTTTTTTAATAGAAATAAACAACTTCCACAACATTTTCGTGTTGTTGATATAATAATTGCTGGTGTTTTGTTTAAGCTGCTGCGCATTTATTTTATTATAAAAGATAAAAAGTCCACAATATTTCTGTCTCTGGTGCTTTCAATATTTAGCCTAAAAGAAATCATTCAACGTTTCTTACAAGACCAGTCATTTACAATAAATGGTACTAGTTTAATATTCCAATCAAAGTTATATCGGAAGACAGAATCCGTAGAATTATAAGCGGCCGTTATTACAAAAGGAAATCTATCAATTGCAGTTATTAAAAGAAGGAGATCTGGCTGAATTTTTATAAACCACACAAAAACACGGCCTGAGTTTTTAAAGAATTTCCTCTAAAAGTCTTCATGGTAAATAAAATGGCTGAGAATTGGAATGGCTGATTTTTTTTAGGGAATAAAACAAATTTAAATCATATTAACAAAAGCAGGAAATATATATTTGATTTCAAAGCAACGGTCTTTGTTTGAAAAAAAAAAAATTCATAAAATTAATATTTAAATATGATTTCTATCATGTGACTACCATGGCTGGCGCGTAGAAGCCACAATCTGAAACACCAATTTTCAACAACTTTTCGCAGCATTTGCGGCCTTATTCCGCCGATAATTCCTCGAAGATTGATTTCCAAGTGTTTGACTTTTTGGTTTATCAACGTAGACAAGTGAATTAACATTATCGGAAAGAAAGTAATCAGATGGGGTTAAATCACACGATCTTGATGGACAATTAATTGGGCCATAATGTAGAATTATTTTTCTTTCAAAATTTCCTTTGAGTAAATCTATTGTAGCGCCCACTGTGTGACATATAGCTCCGTTCTGTTGTAGTCACATACCAGCAAGATTAATTGCACGTAATTGAGCTACAAAAAAAATTTCGAATCATTCTCCTACTCCGTTCACCATTGACAGTAACATTCTGACCATCAACGTTTTTGAAGAAATATAGGCCAATGACTCCTCCAGCCCGTAAAGCGCATCCAACAGTAGTTTTCTGTGGATTTTATGGTGTTTCGACAAAAGCTTGTGAATTCTATTCACTCCAAATGCGACAATCCCGCTCATTTAAGTACCCATTCAACCAGAAATAGGCTTCTTTGGAAAATAAAATTTTGAATAGATGAGTTTGACAAATAGAACAATTATTTTGATTAAAAATTTCAACAATTTGCATTCGTTGCTCTAGTGTCAACCATATTGAAATTGCAAAGGCAACTATCAGCTGTTAAATGGTTGCTCTAATAAAATAGTGATGCCAACTCACAGTTGTGATACACGCTGCAGTAACAGAGTACACAAGGACAAAATAAAGCAAATTGTTTACTTATTATAAGTGTAATTCGTAAAGGTCAGCTACAGTTTTTATATTTTTTCTATTGGACCAGCACTCAGGGGATAATCACCCCCACATATGCAGTGTATTGTGCCAGAACTAGAAAGGAGGGGATAGTGTTGTTAAGGGTACCAACGAGGGAAGGTGCTCTGTTCTGATATTTTAGTATATCACGGGGTTCATTGCTTGCGTTAATCCACAGCCTAGTGATATGCCCTCGTCATTGAGACAGATTGACAGAAATTAACACAACCACGCCCCTCTTTTGAATCTATTTATTGCATCTGATTTTCTTGGGTGGTTAATGGGTTAACTGTCAAAAGCATTAAATTAATAATTTGTAACAAATTAATTAAAATGTTACCCTAAATTAATAATTATCTTCAGCATTAACTGTATTTTTCTTTCTTATGGCGTTTTCTTTTCTGCAAAAGATGTAACATTTTTTCTGTTCTATTCTGAAAGCTTGAAGTTTGGAGGCGTTTTAAGACAGAAATATTTTTTTATAAGACATCTTGATATAATTTTTCATGTCAAATGCCATGATGTGACCATTTTCTATTAAAAAGTGTAAGAAATGTTGCATTCTTATTTGAGAAAAGAAAACCCCATTAAATTTTAATTTGAAACAATAAAACAATAAACTTATTTCCTACCCTTGACTCATAAATAATTTTTAATAACAACGAAATTTTAATCGTCATTCACCTAAACAGCCAGAAAGTAATAACTCGAAAAATATTTAATTATTTTTCTTTTTGCATCAACATTTCATTCACGTTTGCGTATCCAGACTTTCTGCACTGAAGAAAATTAATGTGTAAATAAGTTTATTACTTGTTGCATAAATTCACACCATCGTTGTAAAAGTTCCAGCCAGTTTCATTATTATATTTCATAAAATTTTTAATTTTAATATTCGCATCAAAACTCGTATGCGGTGAATAAAAGTTTTAATATCCAAAATAGTCGAGGTTGCATATTTTTAATATTAAAATGAGTTCCGAGTAGGAATTTAATTATATATTTTAATGACAAACTTTTTTCTCTCGCCGCTTTAGTTGTGATAAACATTTTTTTCTCCTTTTATAGTGTTGAACTTAATCATAATAATATTTTTTTTATTAAAATTATAAAGTTTTTCTCTTAACATGTGTGAATATGAATTATGTATGTGTGTTTGTGTGTGTGTGTATTAAATGAAAGCAGAGGGTTTCATTAGAAGAGTTTAAAATTTAACACATCAAATCGAATATCGGCGAACGACTACTTCCAACAACGCTGGTTAATTTATATTTTTTGTTTTTTTTAACCCTCAACAGAAATTTTATAAATTTGTAATTTCGTGTGTAGTTTTCACCATTTTAATAGCCAAGCCCATAAACTATAAGTTGGGTCAAATAAATGGACCATTCGACTGTATGAATGATATTCGGGGTTTCAGAATGTTCAATCAAAATAATTGTTTTATTCTTCAAACTCATCCATTAAAAATTTAATTTTCCTAAGAAGCCCGTATCTGGACTTTTGTCGCAACTTTACGGAATGGCGGAGTTATTGGCCTATATGTCTTCACAATCGATGATGTTTCGAATGTTACTGTCAATGATGACGGTAACAAGACACGAAATTTTTTCATACTTCAATTACATGGCATTAACCTGCTGATATTTGGTTCCCAACAGAACGCAGTCATGTGCCACACAGTGGGCGATGGAATTGATCTACTCAGATACTTTTAATTAAAACATAATTTCATTTAATGGGCCAATTAATAGGCCATCAAGATAATCTCATTTGACACCCTCGAAATTGTTACAGTTGGAACTATTTTACGGTCATTATTGATAATAACATTCGGACCATCATCGTTTTTGAAGACATGTGGGCCAATAACTCCGCCATTCCGTAAAGTTTCGACAAAAGCCCAGATATGGGCTTCTTAGGAAAATGAAATTTTTAATGGATGAGTTTGAAGAATAAAACAATTATTTTGATTGAACATTTTGAAACCCCGAATCTCATTCATACAGTCGAACGGTCCATTTATTTGACCCAACATATATTTTATGGGCCTAAATATTCAAATCGTGGAAAATACACACGGAATTACAAATAAATAAAATTTTTGTTGAGGGTTAAAAAAAACAGAATATATTAATTAACCAGCGTTATTGGAGTTAGATCGATAGACCACAAAGAGTCGAGCACTTGGAAAAAGTCATTTATAAACTTAAATTTCATTAAATTTTCTTTCAAATAAATCCCATTTCATTGATATTAAAAATATATATATTTCCTTGTTTTGAGTGGAATTTGTGTCATTCTATAAAAACACCCTCCTATTTAAGCTTCGCACTTAAATCATGTTTAAAAAAAAAATTGTACGGGCGTACAAAAGTTGAAAAGCGAATCGCCTTATTTTAAGAGGCTTCGAAGCTCTTATTTTTATCTAGAATGAACGCCAGTTTACCCGAACTTGCAGCCAAAACAAGAACTGTTTAAGCAGAAATAAAACAAACAAAAAAAACTAATTTCAAAGTAAAATTATTTTTATAATAAAAATGTATTTGAAAAGATAAAATATAGAAGGCCTTATTCATAAGCTTATAAGCTGCTTATAACACAAATTTTGCATAGAAGACTTGTCTTATAAGCATCCAAATTTTGAATAATTATTCAAGTGTATTTTAACATGCAGGTTTTAATGAAGTCAAATAGAAGTGTTTCATTATATAAAACGGAGTATGACTCGTCATCTTAATTAGGAAGAAATTGGTTACGTTCCAAAGGATTTTCTTCACTATAGATTTTTTGTGAATTTGAGTCGTTGCGAAGCGATTGGTTTTTTTAAAATAACTTTTAATATTTTAGTCTCCCTCAATTACTTATTAAGAATATGAAAGGAATTATTTGGTTAAATGTTAGACTTAAGACGAATCAAGATCAGAAATAGAATTTGAGTGAAGATGTAAATCACTTAAATCGTCTAGAATTTCTCAGAAGTTGAATGTTAAGCCGAGGAAAATTACAGGTCAATTCAATCAAACAACATCAATTTTAGAAGATCACATGAGCTCCAAAACATTGAAGAACTAAATTTAATAAGAAGTAAATTTAAAAGAAAAAATATTTCTTTCTGTAAAATTTTATGAAAATATCCACATTCACGGCGAAAGTAATTTCTCTAAGAGGCCTTAATTATCTGTTGTTTTTTTTAATTTTATGAGTGGGACCAACAGGTTTCTGGTTGGGATGAAGTTCTCCAATTTCATTGGAACACATTCCATTATATATAAGGAAAACGCAGCCTGTGGGCTGCGACGATGTTCAATAAGAGTTGGCTACCCTTCCGTCGCCAATGTGTTCCTTCGTTATCTCCTGTAGATGGTCTAGTAACTTTAAAATAGGCTTTGAAGCACCTGCTTCTACAGGGGAATTGTATTCGATCTTTGGCCATGGATGTATGTGGTGTAAATATTAGAGATCAGATCGGGACTTAAACTTGAATGCTTTATTTAATTTAATAAAAAGTAAATTTAGAAGAAAAAAATATTTCTTTCTGCTAAATTTTATTAAAATATTTGCATTCACGTCGAAAGTAATTTCTCTAAGAGGCCACAATTATCTGTTGTTTTTGTTTTATTTTTATTTTATGTCACACGTCAGGGGCTCCTTTGCGCCTTGAAAATTATTAAAGATATTGACGGCATCCTGCATTATCAGTCGATGTTGCATTCCATGTTGAATGGCAAAAACGAAGGGTTCTACAAGCAGGATGTCAATTCTTCTTAATATTCATTATGGGTCCTGCTGTATGAACGTTTAAACTAAATGTTTCTTTTCTAAAAAATAATGCAACATTTCATACACTTTTTAATAGAAAATAGCAGCATTATGTGATTTGCAAATAGCGAATTTGTTAGAAATTAATCCAAGATTTTTTATGAAAAACTATTTCTAATTAAAGACTCTCTATTAAGCTGTTGCTTTCTAGAGAAGATGTGAAAAAATGTTACACTTTTTCCAAAAAAGAAAACTCCATAAATTTCGGTTGCAAAGGGTCCTTTATCACGGCCCTGTAACGTAAACGTCTTGAGCGAAATTTTCAGAAAAAAAATAATGAAATGAAGTATAGGGTGTTTTTTGTAGAGTAATACAAGTTTAAATCATAATAAAACATAGTAATGTATTTTTGATATCAATGAAATGGTCTTTATTAGATAGGAAATTTTATGACATTAATGTTTAAATATGATTTCGGTCATGTGGCCACCCGACTGGCGCGTACAAGGTGCAATCTGGAACACCAATTTTCACAAACAGTAACATTCTGACCATCATCGTTTTTGAAGACATATGGGCCAATGATTTCGCCAGCCCATAAAGCGCACCAAACAGTAATTTTCTGTGGATGTAATGGTGTTTCGACAAAAGCTTGTGGATTCTCCTCACTCCAAATGCGACAATTCAACCGAAAATGAGCTTCATCGGAAAATAAAATTTTGAATGGACGAAGTGCACGATACGTTTGACGAACAGAACTATTGTTTTGATTAAAAATTTCCACAATTTGCACGCGTTGCTCTGGTGTAACTCGAAATGGCAAAGCAAACTAAACAAAAGCCAACTATCAGCTGTTAATTGGGTGGTCAAATATAGCAGTTATGCCAACTCAAAGTTGTATCACTCTATAAGAAACACCCTATACATGATGTACGAGGTGAAATATAGGGTGTTTCTTATAGAGTGATACAACTTTGAGTTGGCATCACTGCTTTATTTGACCACCCATTTAACAGCTGATAGTTGGTTTTTGTTTAGTTTTCTTTGAATTTTCATTATGAATCGATTTACAATAGAGCAACGCGTGCAAATTGTGGAAATTTTTAATCAAAATAATGGCTCTGTTCGTCAAACTTATCGTGCACTTCGTCCATTAAAAATTTTATTTTCCGATGAAGCCCATTTATGGTTGAATGGGTACGTTAAGAAACAGAATTGTCGCATTTGGAGTGAGTAGAATCCACAAGCTTTTGTCGAAATACTATTACATCCACAGAAAATTTGTGTTTGGTGTGCTTTATGGGCTGGCGGAGTCATTGGCCCATATGCCTTCAAAAACAATGATGATGGTCAGAATGTTACTGTCAATGGTGAACGGCGTAGGAGAATGATTCGAAATTTTTTTTGTAGCTCAAATACGTGCAATTAATCTTGCTGGTATGAACAGAACGGAGCTATATGTCACACAGTGGGCGCTACAATAGATTTACTCAAAGAAAATTTTGATAGAAAAATAATTCCACATCATGGCCCAATTAATTGTCCATCAAGATCGTGTGATTTAACCCCATCTGATTACTTTCTTTCGGATTATGTTAATTTACTTGTCTACGTTGATAAACCAAAAAGTCAAACACTTGGAAATCAACATTCGAGGAATTATCGGCGGAATAAGGCCGCAAATGCTGCGAAAAGTTGTTGAAACTTGGCGTTCCATATTTAAACATTAATGTCATCAAATTTGCTCTCCAATAAAGACCGTTTGATTGATATCAGAAATATATTACCTTGTTTTATTATGATTTAAGCTTGTATCACTCTACACAAAACACCCTATATTTCTGGCCTCATAAAACCTACAAAAACATGACTGATTTAATCTAGACAAATTTAGCGAGAAGAAGACTTTTAAAACCAGCCTTTCCTACTGCAAAATCTTTTCAAAGAAAATTAAATGAAATATAATATTTTCTCTTCTTTGAAACTTTTTTACAACATTTTTAATTCACAACACTGTATTTCGCCATGACTTCAATTCTTAATATTTTTGCCGCTTTAAAGTGTCAATGATTTCATATCCGTCCCTCTTGAGGGTGTTGGTGGCTTTCCTTTATTTACTTGTACAGAATAGTTTGTGTGTGACTGTGTGTGGTTTTCTGTCTGTGAAAAATGACTTCACCTGCAGCGCCAAATCCATAAGAGTATTAAGCGATTCAACACATCTTTCGCACAGCCCAGCAAAAAAAGAAAAAAGTTTATAAAAATAAAAGAAAAATCAAAATAAAAAAATTAAAACTCCAACTAAAGAAGGTCATCGTTTGTTCGCCTACTTTAACTTTCATATTTTATTGGTTTTCTGCTGTAGTAAATCGTTGGTCTTGTTACCACTTGAAGTTTTTCTCTTTTATTTTATTATTATTTTCTTTCTGAATTGGAGCAAAATCGCTTTATCTGCAGTTAAACGAAAACGTTTTTACATTTAAAACTTCACGCGTACATGCGAGAGAATTATTTTTGCCAGAATATTATTAATTGATTTTTACTTTTTAGTTTGTGTGTATCCATCCGTACACTCTGCCAATACATTTGCAACTTTAGTGGGGTGGATAATTATTAAATTCGTGTCGTTTTTGTTTGTAAATAATTGTTGTTGTTTTCAGCTTTTTTATTCAGAAATCGAATATATTTTTGTGATTGATTTGATTTTAAATTGCTTTGAAGTTTAACTTTTTCACTGCTGCTGCTGCTGCTAAAGCTGCTCAGCTTTAGTGTTTCACTATAAATAACTAAACGATGGTTGTTTTTAATCGCTACCGAAATAAAAAAACTTTATTTAGAATATGAATTTCGTTAAATGGAAATTGAGTTTTAAATTTCATGCCAAACAAAATCTTCTAGATTTTTGTGCAGTTGAAAACGATTTCATTCAATAAATATTTTAAGGAACATAAATCCTGGATACACACTGTTAACACTTCTACTGACTGAGTACTTCTTGCTGGATTTTCCATAAATCTTATTTAATTTTAAAGCGCTTGAAATCAGAGTTGATTTTATTATTTATATATTGATTTATTAAATGAAACACCTGAATGACTCCTTTTCGAAGAAGCACTCATTTTGAATTCAATTTCTACTTGTTTCGACTCAATTATTAAAATAGATATATTCCGATGTTGAAATTTCTTTTTTGCATTTTGTCAGTTGACTGGGTGAAACCTGATATATGAAATCTTAAATAAAATATATTCTTGTAAAACTTAAAATATTTTGTGAATGAGGGAAAACAATATTCCTAGACTTGCGTGTAATATTTTGATGCGAAGAATTATGATCAGGGCCGGGTTGGCGGCCCACTGGGGAACCCTAAAAAACACTCAAGGGCTTTGGGAAGCATTTTGTTTAAAAAACTCCCCAAAAGATATTATTCGTTTTGACAAGAAAAATATATATTTTCACGTTTTATTCAAAAAAAGGAAGTATAAAAAAGTACTCATGCGAAGTAAAAAATATGAAAATTTTATTTGAGGAACTACTTCTTCTTGACTTGCAAAGTATCACTGAGTGTGTATATTCCACTCGTCGGAAAACGATTATTAAGAAGTTATTTCACTTTCCCAAAGTTGGAAGTCACTTGTACTTTTCTCAAGTATAATATTCTTGTTTATAAGAAATATTTGCAATTGTAAAAATATAATTGAATTAAAAGTCATTAATGAAAAGTTTCTATCAACCGAATTGCTAAAGATAAACGACTAATTGTTATTTGTATGTGTGTGGGTGATTTGCGCCGCAAGTCTGCAGTTGATTTAAAATATAAAACTTAATTTGGCGAATGACTCGAAAATCTATTCCGTCCTTGAGCCTTCAGAGTATTCCCCGAAATCTTTACTTTTTCTAATCAATTCAAAAAGTTATAAGACACGCCATACAAAAATCGGACTTAATTAACCTGGGCAACATGACATCGGATTTCGTTAAAAAGTTGACAAAAAGAGAACCTCTTGCAGTGCCAAATCGTTGTAAAAAGCTTTAGAATAGATCCAGATTTTCACTACTTCGGGATCATAAATTTAGGATCTAGTTGACTTCTTTGGAACGTATTTATTAACGGGGTAGCAAGACCCAAACCACACTATTAAACTTTTTGTTGCACCAATTCTCATTCGGCGTGAGAGTGGTAGTATATATATATATATATATATATATATATATATATATATATATATATTCTATTCTTTTAGCGCTCTTTCTCATTATAAAACCAAGAATTGCTGCCGTAAAAATTGCAAGTCCTCACTGGGACTGCAACAATTAGCATAAAAGTATTATGAGAAATCATACTTTTATTTTTTATAAACATATAAAACTTTAAATTGGCAACACTTTCTTAATTCACCTCTTTTGAAAATCAGCTGTTGAGTGACTTGTGTTAAGTTCGGTTTGGCATTTCCGACGCCTGAAAAACGGTTTTCAATTATGGAAATTTAATTTTGAAAATCATGGTTCTGATTTGAAATACTTTCTGGACGAATTTTGTTTTGCAATGAACCTCCCTAATGTTATAATGGACACATCCATAAATAAAATAACATTATTTGGAATGATGATAATTCTCGAGTGTGTGTTGAGACACTGTAACAGCCGTAGAAACTGACTGTTTGTGGGCTGTTGGAATGATTGGTCCGCATACTTGTTTCAAAACGATGCTGATCCGAATGTTAGTCAGTGGTGATCGTTATCGTGCCATGAATCTATCGTGCCATGATTCTGATCGTTATCGATGCCGTTGATCGGTTGAACTGTCATGATGTGCAGGAGCCGCAGTTTTAACAGGTCACAGAGCTCATGCCCCAAATTGATTTATTGAATCAAAATTTTAGCAACCGCGTAGTTTCATGTTTCTGACCCGCGAATTGGTCTTTAAGATCGTGCGATTGAAGCCTGCAATTAGTCGTTAGTCTACGTCGATAAGTTCAAAACGATTGTGTACTTGAAGGATGGTGTTCACCACGCATGCGGCCTTTTATTGTGGAAAAAGTAATCGAAAATTGGTCCCCTAAAGTAGATCTTGGCAGAAACGATTTGTAAATTAACAGGCAGGAGGGAACTAAGTGGCCCACTGCTCATGCGGTGTGAAGGCAGGGTAATCGCAGCTGCAGGTGATTTGAACGGGTCACTGCTATGATGTAAGATCGGGGTCAATGTTATACTTGTCTTTTGGCTCGTTATTAATTTTCAATATATTTTAAAATATATTTTGAGCTTTTTAATTCGATATTCTTAAAAAGCATGTCTTTTTATTTATTTTATTTTTTTCAAATAAATTGATCTTTGATGTTGTGCTACAACACGAAGATCTGAGAGCAGGGGAAGTGTGCCGCTAAGTGGATGTCTTTTATTGCAACGAATATTTGGTGTATCTAAGAATTGTCAAAACAAAGTCCCTGGCCTATCGGTAATTCATACACTATAAAAGTAATAACCAAATCTTTTTTTACACTTGCCTGTAGAGAAGTCACACCAGAATCTGAAGTCCTTCCATCTTTCTTTGAATGATGAGCTGATACATCGATGGTGCTCAATCCGAAGGAATTCAAGTAACTTTCCATAAATTACAGCCGGACGTTGAAAAACAAACAAATAAGCAACGAATTTTATTTATATTAACTCTTTTTTCAAAAGGAACAACAGCAGCACGACTTTCCTTCTTGCTCCTTCTGGTCTTGTGTGCGCGTTAAATAATATTTTATTCAGGCTTTTTCCCAGCTAAAAGATTTCAGTTGAAATTTGCAAATGAAATTTAGGTCAAGAGAAGCAAAAATGTATGGATGATGGTTATGATAGTTGTGTTCGAAATTAAATCTCTGGGTTATATTCAGCTCATGATGTGTGTGCTTTGGCTATAGTCGGTCGGTACACGTACAAGTACGGACAAGTGCTGCTGGCACAGGGTGAGAGTTGTTTCTGTTGTTGCCACTCTGCATTGTTGGTTGTTCAGAATAAACTTGAACATTGAAAATGAAAATGAACTAAAAAATAAAAATAAAATAAAATAAAAAATTTTATGAATGAAACTGCAAGACAAGGGAAGAGGGGAAGTCCTTTCTCAGCGAGCTACGCACATACACTTGAATACCTTCAGCACTGAATAGTGCTTATAAACCCCAAACGCATTGTTTAATAAATGGATTATTTTAACTGAATTTCATATTCACTGTAGTTGTTGTTGCCTGCCAACTTTTATATAAATCTTTTTTGGTTTATTCTTTTTTGCATTTGCGTGAGTTTGAAACACAAATATTGTATGAAAAATATTTCCTGGAGATCTGAATTCATCATATTAAATTCATTAAAACTCCTTTTAATCCTTTTTAAATGTTTAGAGCAGAGCAAAAATATTAAAAATAAATAAAAAGAAATAAAATAAAAATACATATAAACTTTCGCATATGAAAAGCTATAATTGTTGTCTGTTTGCTAACTCATGAGATCCTTAATTTCATCTTATGATTTTATTGTATAAAAATAATGTTTAACTGAATATCTGCTTTCTTTTCTTCTTGTAGGTAAGACCGGAAATGAACTGAAGGACCTGTTAATCCTACAACAGGTAAACGTAATTAATGTAGAAGATTAACTGACATGATGAATAATTCAAGGACCCAATCCTTTTAATTATAATCCAATTTAGGGCCACCATATTACTGAGAAAATGTATTTTGAAGGACGTAGAAAAAATTGCCGGTACTCCAAAGTGTTCTTAACATGAAACTGCCTTCTTTAGATAAACGCTCCTTCAATTTATCCTTACATTTAGGTTTAAGTAAAATTAAAAAAATGACTCCTAAAAATGAAGAAAGTGCGATATAAATAATGAAAAACTATTGCAGAAAAAACGTAACCACTATTTTATGTATAAAATCCAAACAGAAAAAGTTTGGCTTAACAAACGTGAAACAACAGGGAGACAACAAAAGTGCGTTACCATCGGTTTGATACAGATCTCGTATGCTCTTTCATTATTAAAATGGTAGAAATAGAAATATTTTACACATTTTAATAAGCCACCAGTAATACGTTTATGACGTTTCTGGACCACTTTTCCCATACCAAAAAGCTGTTCATGCTGCCAACGTTGCCGCAATTAAAAAACATTTATAAGCAAAATATTAAGAAAAAATGACTAATTTTGGTTAAAAATAATCAATAGCAGCATGAGCATTGTTTTTTTGTATGGAATAAGTGGTCCAGAAACGCCATAAACATTTTACTCAATATAATAAAGTGCTCCACTACAACATAATTTGTCAGCGTTGCCGCAACCAAAAAAAAGTTTGTAAACAAAATATGAAAAAAAGTAATTAATTTTGGTTAAAAATAATGAATATGGAAACACTGGCAGCATGAGCAGCTTTTTTGTATGGAAAAAGTGAGCCAGAAGCTACAAATATACCACTGCCACTTAACAAAAGTTGAGATTTATAAAATACATTTAAGTACTGATGACGCAAGTGTAGCGGCTTTTGAAAACAGCTATGAAAATTGAATATATAAAACTGATATTGACTTCCTCTTAAGCTTTCAAATATTTATTGTATCTTTCTGAATTAAAAATATTTTTCATACAACACGCATATACAATTAAATTTACTTTTTTATAAAATTTTTTTCTAAGCTTTTTTCGGACGTTTTTAAATCTACCCGTTCGAATAGGTTTGAGTTGAGATTCATAGTTTATTTTGATTCGGTTTAGCTGTTCCAAATCTATTAGAAAGTCAAATACTTATACACACGCACACTTACAAAATAATTCAAGAATGCTTCCTCGAAGCTCTAAACGTAGACATATTATTTTTTCTATTTAAACCTCTAATGAAAAATAATAGAGAAGGAGTCTGCTGGTAGTTAATTCCGCATATGGACTGTTGGGCCGAAAAACGAATTTCAATTCTGTATTTAACTTGAGTTCCTTAAACAAAAAACTATTATTAAATAAGTTAAATAAATCAAAAGACAAATAATTCAAATACAAATTTCTTTCTAAATAATTCTAGAGAAAATAGCTCCAGTGAATGTGGCGGCCAATTAAAATCGCTTCTGCTCAGAATAATGCGTTCGCCAAAGAGATAGCGTAACTCTTTAAGTCTAGACAATGGCTCGATATAATTCAAAACACAACTGTGGATGGTTGTCTATAGGCCGCCTCGAGAAATTGTCCAGCATTGTTCGATATTTAGCACCATTAACTGTAACTGAAGCGCCATTTTCATTTTCAAAAATATGTGGACCTTGTGATCTTTTCAGACGATACACCACACCTAACAGTATCGGTGTATCGTCTGAAAAGATCACATGGTCCATATATCTTTGAAAATGCTCATGGAGCTTCAGCTACAGTTAATGGTGCTGAATATCGAACAATGCTGGACAATTTTTCAAGGCAGGCTGATGTTCTTGTTGCGCTTGTTTACGAAACCGTTCACGCTGCGTCAAAACAATTGGCCGTTCACTTTTTATAATAAAATTCAACGATTTTTCCACGCTGTTCTGGTACGTGTTGCTTCATTTCCAATTCCCGAAGTTTCTTTTTAAATAAAATTCTGAAATAAAAATTAAAAATATAAATAAATGCAATTTTTTTAAAAAAAGAATGCAACATTTCTTGCACTTTTTAAAAGAATATGGCGAGCGTTAAGTGATTTGAAAAAACAAAGAATATTTTCAAAAACTAATTCAACATCACATACGAAATTTATTTATGTTTTAAAACTTTTCCAGACTGCTAGTATTTAGAAATGAAATTAAAAAATGTTACACGTTTTTCGAAATGAGAATTCAAAAAAGTTATTAAATTCAAATCCTAACGTTAGTTTTGCACTACCTCGAATATTGTGCGTATTTTTCAAATATAATGAGGTATATATTTGATCTGTATTTCGTTGCTTTATTCATCTACTGAAATTTGTTTTAGTATTTATAAAATTGTGAAACTATTACCATGATCAAAATTATTAGCAGTGCCTAGTGATTCTTGCGAATTCTCAAACAACTTTTTTAATATAGAGTTTGTCTAACAAAAGTAATCACAATATATTAAATCTCGCTTAGAAATTAGTGTATCTTGTCCTCCACATTTGATTATATTTAATACACAAGCTGTACTGCAACTGGTTTTGTTTTTCTACAAATTTCATTGCATTTTAAAATGTGAATTGTTTATATTTTGCAAATCATAATTTGCGGAACTAATAAATATATCATCTTAGTTTCTAAAAAAAATTATTGCAAGTGTGAAAGAAAAAAATCAGATGTTTGGAATAACTAACTTGGCAGCACTCAATTTAGCACAGGCAGAAATCAGCAAAAACAGCTTGAAACTAATACAAAAACGTTATTAAGTTGGTTATAACAAAAATAATTTTGTATGGCACGAGTTGGTTTCAACGTTAAAACCAGAATTTATTGAAACCATGTCAGTATCAAAAAATAACACTGTTAACGTGTAGCTCAAAATTAACATCGAGTGTTGTGATTGAATGCTATTTTATTTGGATTATAGAATCTGTGAAATCGGATTGAATGTGTGCGTTAAATACTTCATCAACCCGCACACAAAATTCGTCTTATTAATTCGCAGGAAAGAAATGAAAATGCAAATTTTGGTCAGGAAAATGAAGCAGAAAATGTGTCTGCTTGAGCTGGAAACACAACTGGAATGCGGGATATTTTTTCCGCAGAGAATTTCCGTCTTAAATACATTTTTATATAACTAACACAGGTGAAAGAAAATTAATAAAATTAAAAAAACTGCTGCCCACTAACAGCCTATTTTGCAAACAAAAACCTTTTCATCATTTTGATATCCATTTCTGGCCGGATGCAAAATATTGTTGTTAATAAAAAATATTTTACAAAATACTGCTGTTGCATTCCTGGCTGCCAACGCTGTTGTAAAACAAAAACATTAAAAATAAAATTAACACGCGCTGTTATTGTTAATTGAACTCATTAATTACTCAGACAATTTATGGAAAGTATTTCCTGCAAACAGTAGTTTCATTGCAGCATTCTTTGTTAACCCTGGATGGTTACTCTTGATTTTTTTGCATAAAAATTACTCTGCGTAGAATCGACGGATAATTTTTAAAGTTAAAATGAAACAAAAGTATTTTTAGTTAAGTATTCTATTAAAAAAATAATATAAAAAAAATAAAATTTAACAAAAAATCTGTTTTTTTTTATTAAAATTCTAAACGAAAGAGTAACCATGCAGGGTTAAAAGTTTGTTTGCTTAACCATAGTTTTTATACATATTTTTCCGTATCAACTTTAAATGAATAGCGATCCCTGAGCATCGTTGCAGTGCTGACAATCCAGCACAGCAGCAAATTATTTGTGGTTGTAAGGGCAGCCAACCTGTGCAGTATGAATTTAAATTTTATGTGTTACAGAAATTATAATTTGAGCAACAACTTCCGCGCTGTTGTGAATTAATCGCCGTTCACTTTTTTAACGCAAATGCAATTATTTTATCAACGTGTTTTTCGTAGTTGTTTTTTGTTGCTGCGAACATTTTCCAAATTCTTAACATTTCCGTCCTTCGTAAATTTGCTTTTCTCTCATTAAATATTTAAATAGTTTTTTTCTTTAACACTCCTTTTCGCAGTCAACATTCTCTTTTGTATGGCTGCTGTTGATTGCAAAAAAAATAATTTTTTCTGCTCGCAAATGTTTCACTGCTGTTGGTCATTAGTTTCCATTAAATTAATACTAGAAGCGTTCGTAGCATTTCCCTTAAAACTGCTACCGTGACAAATATAGTCTCTGTGCAACGTTTTTTTTTTTTTTTTGATGTGGCAGGAAGCTTTAATAACTTAAATATGACCTGAAAGAATATTTCGTTTAAAAATTATATTTTTATTCTTGCAAAAAGATAACATCAGTATAGTTTTTAAAAACTTATTTTGATTATAAAGTGAGTGTATGATAAAATACTTATAAATTAAAAGCGTGAGTTCACTCTTCTTTTTTAAATTTATTGCCGAAATATATTTTCTTAAACGGCGCTCCTCCTAGACTTCATATATTTCTAGCGTTTTTATACGCTTTTATAAGTTTCATTCAATTCTTTTTATATATAGTGCTTCTTTGCGTACTCTTAATATTAATAATAAAGTTGCTTATACGTCCCATTGTCTCCGGATAAGGTTGTTGAGGCAGTTCATGTTCTTATCTTCTCACAATGTGCAAGTGCTTTTGCACTCTTTCGAAGTACATAAAACTAAAAAGTATATATAGTTTAGGAGAACTAAAAAACACAATTTTTAATAAGATTTAAAAGGTTTAAAATATATCTTGAAAGAATATATCTTGTGAGAATAAAAATATGAGTCCCATGTGCCCTGTTTTCCCCAGCGAGCGCAAAACTCCTTTTGCCAAAGTTATTTTAAAATTTATTTTAAACTTTAAGTTCAGTGTTCTTAAAAAGCGCTTTTTTATAGCGTTTTCTTTTCTGGAAAACATGACTTTTAATAAAACTCAATGTCAATAAAGGCGATTAACTCGGTACATGTCTTTCAGGTTAATCCTTATTTTGAAACTTTGGCTTTTTATATATACATTTTTGACATGAAAGCGGCCGATTTTTTCTTTGAATTTGAAATTTTATTATAGAATTCTTCTCTGAAAAAAATCATAATCAGTTGGTGACATCACTTTTATATGGAAACACCCATATGCACTAATACATGTTAATATACCTGCTACTCCTTTTATGCCAGGTTATTGAAACAAAATTATTTATGTTAACATCTCCTCGCGTTTCCTTGGGATTAAACACCCCGAAATACTTCACCATGCACAATTTTCACAAACGTAAACGAGAGCTGCTTTAGGCTGACGCTTATGCGAGTGTGTGCGTAGGCATAAATAAATAAGAACACATGATATCCTACCTTAAGAGAAAGCAAATCGTTTGCCTTTCAAATCGAATATGCCCCGACATGTTAAACGACTTCTTTTGCCGTCAGCCAGTTCAGACAACAATTTGTTGTTGTAAATTGTTGTCATATCTTTTTAAGGCATATCAAACTTTTACGTCTTCCCAAATAAATAAATTAATATTAACTTCGGGGATAAGATGTAACATTCAAGTCACTTGGAATATCATCGCGCCTGTATAGACAGCAGGTATCAGACATTTGATGAGTCTGCCTTGTTAATCCCTGAAGTGCTTTAAATTTTCATTTACCTTAAATGTGTTCTTTTAGCTTTTACCAGTAACGACGTCCTTTTTTATTTAAAATAAACGTTAGCTTGGCATAAAAGCTTTTGAAAACAGTTTTGGTAAGAAAATATGAAGCAGAAATACTTTTAAGTTGGTGGTTTAACTATTTGAGCGGTTTCTATGGCAGCAGACATAATGAGATATTTCAATTATTTAATGAATATTTATGCGAGTTGTTTATTTAATAGTTTTATAATAATGAATTATTACAGCAAAACAGGCCACCAGCTATTTTCTTTGAAGTAAAATTAAAATTTCATTGAATATTTTCAAAACTCTTGGCAAAAACAAGAAACTAAAATAAGGCAAAATGAAATTTACCAGTTTAAATGAGTAGCAATTTTTTAAAAACTTGCTTGCAGTCATCACACATCATGTGTTTGGGGAAAATTAAATTAAATTATAAAATCTTATTTTTTGAACTGCGACTCCCAGGTAGCATATATTTTTATTATAACGCCAAAACCAACCGATAAAACGTGGTTTTATCATACAAAATGGTTTTCTGTTTAAGCCAACATAAAACCATTCCCGTATCGGGTTCAAGTAAGTTTTCTGAAATGCCAACTTGTTTATTCCTGTTCTCGCCCGTGCCAAGTTAAGTACTGCCAAGTTGTGTATTGGAAACATCTGATTATATGAGACGAATGCTCCGAAAAATCCACAACATCTACATTTTTTCTATCAGAACTTGCACGATTATTGTATGAAATAATGTGGTTTTGAAGAATTCATTTTCTCTATTTCAATATTTCATTACGTTCAATATATTCAGCCTGATTACGGTTGGCGTTTTTCGCCCACAAATTCGACCGTTTGTTAAAGATTAGCAACAAAAAGCTCAATTTTTCTTTATGCAATCACAAATTATCGCATTTGAAGGCGAAAATTGCCAACCTATAATCTGGTTGATTAAGTTGCAATGTAACGGGTGTATTTTTTTTGGAGTGAAAAAAATTTTGAATCATATTAAAACTAGGAGATATATATTTGATATCAATGAAACCGGCTTTATTTCAACAAAAAATTTCAAATCAATATTTAAATATGATATCTGCCATGTGGCCGCCCCGGCTGTTGCGTAGAAGGCCCAATCGAAAACACCGGTTGTCAACCACTTTTCACGCCGATAACTCTTCGAATGTTGATTGCCAGCTGTTCAATTGTTTGTGGTTTATCGACGTAGACAACTGAATTAACATAATCCAAAAGAAAATAATCTGATGGAATGAAATTTTGCTGGCCAATTTATTGGGCCATGACGTGGAGTTATTTCCTTTGAGTAAATCAATTAAAAAGGCCGCTGTATGGCATGTATCTCCGTCCTGTTGGAACCTCATATCAGCACGAAAACATTTCGAATCACGTTTCTATAACCTTCACCACTGACAGTAACATTCTGATGAAGTGTTTCGGCAAAAGCATGTGGATTCTCTACACTCCAAATGCGACAACTCCGCTTTATTTACCGATCCATTCAAGCAGAAATTTTCTTCACCCGAAAATAAAATTTTGAATGGATGATTCTGACGAATAAAACAATTATTTCAATTAAAAACTTCAATAATTCGCCCGCGTTGCTCTAGTGCAAGTCGATTAAACAAAAAGTAACCATCAGCTGTTAAATGGATACTCAAACAAAGCAGTGATGCCAACTCATATTTGTGATACTTAAAAAAATAAACACGCTTTATAAAAAAGTTCCTTTTTAAGTGATTTTTTTTCATGCAAACAAAAAACAGCTGTAGTACAGTTTGTGCATTAAATATTAGCAAATGTAGAGGAAAGTATTACAACACGTACTTTAATTTTAATGAGAAATTTTATATATAAACTTATTAATTCTTTTCACACTTATTAACTCCATTCACACTATGTGAATGGAAAATTGCATTTTTATAGATTTAATGCTAAAACCCGGTTGGAGTCGTCCTTCCGAGCTCATTAATTTATTTGCAGTGCAATTCTTAGTTCATGTCCACGGCTACTTTCCTCTCTTTCTTTTTATTTTTTCACTCTTTTTTTAATGTTTATCCTGCGTCTTTATTAAGATTTAATTAAATTTCGCTGGTGTTTAAATGTCACCACTGACTGCTCTCATTCAGCCTCTTTATGTCTGTGTTTTTTTTGTTTTTACTGAATAAATTGTACAATGTTTATATATCAAATTGGCTTTGTATTTTAAATGTCTCTCTTGCTACAATAGCAAAATGAAATTGTTTAAAAAAAAATTCTCTTAAAAAGAAAAACTCTAACGAGCTGCAGCCGTCTGACATGAATGCAGTTACTGTTTCCCTTGATGTTACGGTTTGCCAGGCATAATTATCGTTAACATATTTAACTTTTTTTTGTTGTTATTGTATGCACCTTTTAACAAATAAAAAACGCATAAACGATTTTGCTCTTTTCCATGTTGCAGTTAACAAACCATGAAATCAATTGTAAAAAAGGAAAAAAAAATGTTTAAATATTTTTCCCTGTCAACGGCAAAACTGCATTATAAGAATTCAAATAAATCAATGAAATTTTCAATGCGTTTTCGTATTAAGTTACAGACTGCATTCTGGCTGCTGCTAAGAATCCAATTGAGAGTTTAATTTTACGATGTTTTTCTGTTCAGTGAAGACTTGCAGATCTCATCATGGATCGTATAAGGCGAGATCAATGCTTTCAAAGTGTGGACATTTACTTTGGAAAAAATAAATAAATTTATTTCTGAAGTTCACTGATCATGTGATCCATTTCACGGTTGATATTATCGGCCGTGCGTGCAAGCAAATCGTTGTGTTCTTGATCGTTTGGATTCCGATTTCACTCTTCTCGTTTTGTAATCGTCAACAAGACAAGAAAATTTGCAAACTGAAAAGAATGTTGGCGCTGAAAAACATTTTTTTGTTTGTTTGAAATTGAAAAGGTGTTACCGTAAATTTTTGTTTTTTATTCTGATTAAGTGAAACAGTGACAGGCATAAGTTTTATACGGTGTCATTTCGGGTGGGGTCCCACTACCCTTTTGATTGCGCGCCATCTTGGTTATGTGAATATATACGCCACGAGCACGAGCAGAAATAGTGACAAAATTTATTGAAAATAGTCGTTCCAGTATTGTCATTTATTTCAAGTATTTTATTAAGTACATACATACATACATAAGTGTAGTCAACCTCCCAAAATAAAAAAGAAACGCAAAAATCCTTATCTTTTATAAAGTGCTCCGCTACAACAGATTTTGTCAGCGTTGCCGCAAAAAAAAGTATATTTTTTTAAAATAAAATATGAAGAAAAAATCACCAAATTGGGTTAAAAATAATCAACATGGCAACACTGGCGGCATGAGCAGCTTTTTTGTATGGGAAAAGTGGTCCAGAAACACCACAAACATACTACTTATATCTTATTCAGTGAGTCAAAAACCAAGAACGTATCGCTGTACTGGGAGTTCTTGACTTGTCCTGACGCTGCAAATGTGACTCTGATGCGCCAAAGTGTGGCAGAGATTACAGAACGATCAATTTGGAGAGATGATTTTCAATTAAACGTCTCTGATCGCTGTTTAAGACGAATAAAACTGATTTCAAATTTGTTCCCGTACAAAATTCGATAAGTCCAAAAAATACTACCGAGAAATCCTGATCAACGAGTTGAACGCCGCAGTGCCAATCCTAAGGCTGTCTGAAGATTTTCAGGTTGAATTCATAATCAGCGATTAAGTCCATTTTCTTCTCATGCGGGCACTTCAATAAACAAAACAGTCCAGTTATTTTTAGGGAATTCTGAATTCTCAAATACTTCATGATTAATCATGATGAATCATGACATCGTTGTGCCTAAAATGGAAGTGAAATGACTAGATTGCGCCACATGGAACCACAGCACAGATCGTTTAAGAATTCAATTATTAAATGACGGTTTTTCCCGAAGACTTATTTCACGAAATGGCGAAATTACCTGATTCTTTTTTATGGAATTTTTAAGAATCAAAAATTTACTTTAATGGGCGGGCCCTAAAACGATTCAATATTTTGAAGACAATTTATGTCAAGAAAATTGAAAAAATTCAGTGTGAGATGTTGCAGGATGTCATGAAAAATTCCTTAAAATTAGTGAAAAGTCGCAAAGCGAATCGCGTACTGCCGATATAATTTTACAATCATAACAAAAAAAAATTGAAAGACCAAATCAACTGCTCTGTTTTTAGTAAGATTTGGTGAAAGAATAATCAGCACATAATTAAAATTTCACAGGTTTAAAAAACTGCTCTTTTGTTAAAAACTGCTCTTTGAATAAAGTTCGAAAAGGGTAAGGGGACTTTTGCCCCAGCCGATATAATCCAATACTAATCGAAACTGTTTAAACTCAATAAAGAGTTGTCTGCATTAAAAGCTTCTCATTATTAAATAGTGGTTATAATTTTCCCAACAAATATTGGACAAGTGTGAACGTGACTTTACGTTCAGTGCATTTCATAAAATTTTCCATAAATTCAAGTATTTAAAAAATATTAAATAAAAAATTATGTGCTCTTAAAACACATTGACAGTAATTGTGTTTCCATTCAATATAATAAATCTAGATTTTGTGACATTAATAAAATGCCCGGCTTTTTATTTGTATTAAATTAAAATCAAGTAAAAAGGTTGCTGACATTTTATGTTAAATAAGTTTTATTGCACACATACAAACACACAGAAATTTTTTCCATTAATGATATATTATATCAATTAATTAATATTTTGCTGTTATTAATATTAATTCAAAACAAACAAACAAACAAACAAACAAACAGATTCTGGTGATAGTTATTAAATACAATTTATTTGCACAAGCGTGTGTTTTAAGTTGAATTAATTACAATTTCCATAAATAAATAAACTGTTTGTTAAATGCAGCGTGTTCTTTTTAGAGTGTCGTTACTTTGAGTTGGCATCACTGGTTTAAGTGAGCTGTCAGCTGATAAATGCTTTTTGTTTAATTTGCTTTGAAATTTCATTAGGAATCGACTTACAGCAGAGCAGCGCGTGCGAATGGCTTGAGGTTTTTTCTTTATCAAATTAATTGTTCTCTTCGTCAGACTCTTCCATTCAAAAGTTTATTTCCCGATGAGGCCCATTTCCGATGGAATGGGTACATTAAGAAGCAGAATTATCGCATTTGAAGCGAAGTGAAACCACAAGGTTTTGTCGAAACTCCATTAAATCTACAGAAAATCAGCGTTTGGTTCGCTTTGATATTCTGGCGGACTCATGGCCCATGTTTCCTTAAAAACGTTGATGGTTCGGAATGTTACAGTCAAGGGCGAAGGGTAAAGAAACGACATTCGAAATTTTATCGTATCTCAATTACGTGGCATTAATTTTGCAGATATAAGACTCCAACAGGATAGAGCCCTATGCCATTTAGCGGGCGCTACAATTGATTTACTCAAAGAAACTTCGGTGTCAAAAATTATCTCATGGAATAGACCAACTAATTGGCCACCAAGACCGTGTCATTTAATCCTATTGGAAAATTGGGGTTCTGTTAAGTCACTGGCTTACGTTGCTACACCACAAACAATTAAACAGCTGGAAATTAACAGTCGAAGATGCGGCCACAAATGCTGCGGTAAGTTGGTGTTCCAGATTACGCCTTCTACGGGCCATATAAAATATATTTCCTTGAATTCAGATTCATGGGCTTATTGCTCTAACTTTATTAAAATCTCAGAAAGACATGATGATAAATATTCCAAGGCACAAAAGAAAGTCAACATCAGGTTTATTCAACTTACACAGCAGAGCAGAACAGCTGTTTTCGACAGTCGCAACACTTTCATCATCAGTGCTCATGTGTATATTGTGTTTATCACCACTGTTTAGGTGGCTGAATTGAATGTGATAACAGTTCCTATTTACACAAATTTTATTATGAAAAGGAGTCCGAGAACTGTACCCACCTGATGTTAACACGTTTTTGTTTTAATACCCGTGTTACCGTTTGATTATTTTCTTCATGTCCCATTTTTGTGACTTTTTTGTTCCGGTATAATTCCTTGTTTTATAATGATTTAAAATTTGTAACCATCTATAAAGAATACCCGTTACAATGAAACAGTTGGATTTCTCTTTAAAGCACAGAGGGAGAGAGAGAGAGATATCCAACGAACGGATTGCTAGTCACTGAATGATGGGACTGCTCTTCGTTATATAATTTTTCTTATTACTATTTCTGTTACGTCACGTTCTTGTGCTATAATTTTTACTTTTATGTAACATCTATTCTTTGACCAGCATTTGATACTCGTATTTATTTATAATACTTTATTTTATTGTTGTATTTTAAGGGATTGCGGTTAATAATAAAAGCTTTTGAAGTCTGAATGCGGTCGTTGCTTGAAACTACTTCATCTTCCTTAAAAGAAGACAATAAAATTCCATCTGCTTGCAGAGTGTAAAAGCACACACACACACGTAATTATGCCATAAAATGAGGCGAACATAAGTCCAGTATTTATAGCGCATAACTTCGTTTTTTATATTTAAGTATTTTGAGGAAAGCATACAAACATATTCCCCGATATAAATCCATTAACAAAATGTTTTCGTATAATTTAATCGTACACAAGCAGTTTGCGCAGTCCGTGGCTTGCACAGACAATTAGAATTGTATTTGGCACTTTTCAAAAAGTAACAGGAGTTCATATTTTATGTTAATTTTATTTTTTTAGAGAAGAAATTCTTATTTGCAAATTGTAACAGAGCGTGTAAAAAAATAGGTCGGAATCCATTTATTTTATTTAAAATTGTAAATTATTTGTAGCTCCTTTTTTAAACACGTACAAATTGACTTGCCAAACACTCCCCACACAAGTTTAGTTTCTAGGCTCTTTTTATACCCGTCACAAAATAGTTAAGGGTTTGTTATTCCGTGTGTTAATATTATATATATTCCGATATTAATATGGGACCCCATACAGTATATATATTCTGTATTCTTTTGAATAGCGATGACGATTAAGCGATTTCCGTAAATGAAAACGTACAGAAAACCTAGAGACTTCGTTTATGGACTGATGGTTTTGAAATGAGCTTAGAGTGGTGAATTCAGAAAATTCCGAAATACGGTTCCAGAGCTGGAAAGCTTGCACCTATTTCTCGACGTAAAACAAATAGCAAAACCAATTTTTTTTGTTTGATTGTAAATTGAACCTCCTTCATGCTTTGGGAAGCTTTAAGTTTCTATTAAAAACTAAAACAGAAATTTTTTTTTCAGGGATGGGATATTTTTTTTGCGCATTCAGTATTTTACATGTAACTAAAATGTTTAAAAATCTTAAGGTTTTCTTAAATAAAACCGCTTTATACATCATAAAGAATTGCACTAACAAAAAAAAAAGAAATTAAAATTGCTCTTCCAGGGGTGGGAAATTGATATTATTTCATTCATAAAAGTAACCAAAATGGCAACTGACGTGGCTTTTTTTTTGCTAAATAAAACTATTTTATAGCTTAGGAAGAACATAATTGGTATTAAAAATTACTAAAATCAAAATTTGGAAACCAGGGTTGGACAAGTACATTATTTTATAGTACACGAAAGTTACCTATGTGGATACAACTTTCTAATTTTTCTTAAATAAAACTACTTTTGACCTCATGAAGAGTTGCATCGATAGTAAAAACAAAAAAAATTAAATTTCACTTTCAGGGTTGGGAAATTGATATTTTTTTTGGTATAAGCCATATATTGTACGACATGAAAGAGACCGAAATGGTTACAAATATTAAGTTTAAAGAAAAAAACTATTTCTTGTCTCATTAAAAGTTGCGTTGGTAAAAAAACAAAAAAACTTAAATGTTCGCTTCCAGGGATGGGATATTTAAATATTTTTTATGCATAAACGCAAGCAAAGAGGCAACCAATGCCTTTTTTTTACTAATTAAAGCTATTAAAATATTGTTTTCAGGGGTGGGAAGTTGATTTTTACCAAAAAGGCAACTAACGTTTTTTTTTGTCTAAATAAAACTATTTTATAACTCGGGCAGAACAAAATTGGTACCTAAAAATATATGTAACGCCACACGTACGTTGGTGAAGGGTATATAAGATTCGACACTGCCGAATATAGCACTTTTACTTCTATAAAATCCTGCTAGGAAAATTTAAAATTAAAAAAAACCGGAAAGTTATGAAAAAATCAAGCTCTCATCAGATCAGTTTTCCTTCTTTTTAAGTCCTACGAAATTTTCCTGGCTTATTCTGAGAACACGCCACGCTGCAAGTATGTGGGTGAGTGTGTGCGTGTTTGTTTAAGTGTTTGACCTGCTTATAACTTTTGTCATGTCTGGTAGTGTTCTAAGGAACGTTCTTTATTTCAGATATCTTGTGAATTTGAACCGGTAGATTTCAAAACAACTCAAGACAGTTGGGCAAAAAAGAATTCTTCAGAGTGATTTATTTTTAGAATAATTCTTAATGGACTCAAACATCAAACGACCGACTTTGCAAACTAATCAGCTCGTAACATCAAGTCGACCACCGTAAACCGGCTCGGAAATTGGTTAATCTGGTCGTAGGATATGGTGAAGGAAAATATTCGAAAAAAATGATATTCCTGCTTTTGTGCGGACTTGGCCCATAATTTTTCTTTAAAGAAGTTTTCTCGACTCCTAAAGAGATTGAACCACTGTCCCGATAAATATCTTTGCTACATATTTCTAATTATTTGTTGGCCAAGAATGTCCACTCGCTAGCTACAGTGGTAGTACCATCAGCTTTTAAATATTTAACTTGCACAGCAAAGCAAAATAGCTGTTTTCAAAAGCCGCTACACATTCATTATCAACAACGTTGTGACTTGGCTGATTAGCTGTTGTGTTTAATTTATTTATTGAGTCGCATTTGCGACTGTATTCCTTCTAATCATATGAATTTGAGAATAACTCCAATTAAATTTAAATTAACAAAATTTCTTTTTTTTTTGACTCACTAACGCGGTTTATTAACAAGTTTTATAAAACTTAATCAAAACATACTGTTTTATGAAACATAATAAAGACAAGCCGACATCTGCAAACGTTTATGGGAGAACACACACAGACACACACTCGCACACATACATTAACTTGTGCAAATGTTAAACACAAACATTTACGAGCACGTTTTCGCAGGATGATGTACATAAAAGCGTTTAAAATTTAAATTACTTCAACACCAGCATACATTCAGTTGTGTATGTATTTATGTGTGTGTGTGTGTGTGTACATTCTTACTGGTTTAATATATAAAGTGGCTTAAAAGCGTTTATTCAGAATAACACATTCAAACATATTGATGAACACATTTAGCCACATCCATAAGCCCTGCAGGATATGTCAGCAGCGGAACCACTCACGGGGTACTTCTCTTTGGGACACATGCTGATATTTTCCATAAATTTTATTTAATTTTAAACCGCCTAAAATCATAGTTAATTTTATTATTTATATATTGATTTACTAAATTACTCCTTTACGAAGAAGCACTCATTTTAAATTCAAATTTTCCTTGTTTCCACTCAATTATTAAAATATATATTCTCCGACGCTGAAATTTCTTTTTTGCATTTTGTCACTTGACTGGCTGAAACCTGATATCACTCCTGCGTTTCATATGAAATCTTTAATAAAATATATTATTGTAAAACTTAAAAAATTATGTGAATGAGGGAAAACAATATTCCTAGACTGGCGTGTAATACTTTGATGCGAAGAATTATCATCAGAGCCAGGTTGGCGGCCCACTGGGGAACCCTAAAAAACGCTCAAGGGTTTTGGGAAGCATTTTGTTTAAAAAACTCCCCAAAAGATATTATTCGTTTTGACAAGAAAAATATGTATTTTCACGTTTTATTCAAAAAAAGGAAGTATAAAAAAGTACTCATGCGAAGTAAAAAATATGAAAATTTTATTTGAGGAACTACTTCTTCTTGACTTGCAAAGTATCACTGAGTGTGTATATTCCACTCGTCGGAAAACGATTATTAAGAAGTTATTTCACTTTCAAAAAGTTGGAAGTCACTTGTACTTTTATCAAGTATAACATTCTTGTTTATAAGAAATATTTGCAATTGTAAAAATATAATTGAATTAAAAGTCATTAATGAAAAGTTTCTATCAAACGAATTGCTAAAGATAAACGATTAATTGTTATTTGTATGTGTGTGGGTGATTTGCGCCGCAAGTCTGCAGATGATTTAAAATATAAAACTTATTTTGGCGAATGACTCGAAAATCTATTCCGTCCTTGAGCCTTCAGAGTATTCCCAGAAATCTTTACTTTTTCTAATCAATTCAAAAAGTTGGAAGACACGCCATAAGAAAATTGGACTTAATTAACCTGGGAAACATGATATCGGATTTCGTTAAAAAGTTGACAAAAAGAGAAACCAAATCGTTGTAAAAAGCTTTAGAATAGATCCAGATTTTCACTACTTCGGCATCATAAATTTAGGATCTAGTTGACTTCTTTGGAATGTATTTATTAACGGGGTAGCAAGACCCGGACCACACTATGAAACTTTTTGTTGCAGCAATTCTCATTCGGAGTGAGAGTGGTGAAATAGAAATATATAACTTCTCTGTTCTTTTTTCGCTGTTTCTCATTATAAACCCAAGAATTGCTGCAGTAAAAATTGCAAGTGTAGACTGGGACTACTAGTCCCAGCGTTTAAATTTGATATATAATATCGGGCGTACGTCGGCCCTTTCTACGTGTTATATCCATTCCATCAGTCTAAATTTGTGCTACTATATCCATTAAATTTAGCCAGATTTTCTGTTTTGGATTGAAATCCTTACTTACCGTGCTTCTTATTGCCAGTGTACCGATACCGGCAAAGAAGGCTGTTTTATTGTGCTCTTTAGTACACGACGGTGTTAATTGCTGTCCGTAACTTTAAGCGAACAGGCCTAATACAATTGTAATAGTTCTGCAGTACAGCAGGTTAGAAAAAGTCTGCATCATCTTCACGAAAGTCGAAGTTTGCAATAAACCCGTCGTGTTAGACTTATTCCGACAACAGCACCCTTCAGTTAAATAGTGTAGACAAATGGTGGACAATAGCACCACTCTTAAAAGCTCCCATCAGGGCGTATGTACATATATGCTCATAGACTTATATACAACATTTTTGTGTATATATTCATGTGTTTAAATGCGTATGTGTGTGTGCATGCATAAATCGTTTTTACGCCTGCAGAGACATGCCCATATTTTCATTAATATGTCCAACACTATTTTCATCGGTATTTGTGTTTACGTGCTAAATTCTTTGCATGTATTTGTTTCGCAGTAGAACTGGGAGAATGCTTTAATATTTCCTACCGTTAATAATTCTCAATTTTATCTGCGTTTTGTATACTTCTTCGCTCCAACACGCACATCAAAACGCCACAGATATTTACACACTTGTAATCGGTTATTTAATCCGCCAGACTTAACTTTAACCGAAGTCTATAGGCCGCACAATTTCACTGTTGATTACAACAGTAGCTTTGGCTTTAACACAGTGAAAGCAGTAGCAGCAAATATTTTTTGAAGTCGAATTAATGCCTGTAAAGTGAGTTGGGTTGTGCTGTGTTATGGCTTAATGTGTTGTAGAATAAATTATATTAAAAAAGAAATATGAAGTCTTGAAGCAGCGTCTGTAAAACAGCACCATAATAATTTGCTTTTGCATAAGTGTTTTGTTAAAACAGAAAAGAATAAATAAAAGAAAAGTTTCTTAAATATGTTTTCTGCAAAAGAAGAGTGCATTCGTGATTCACTCAAATCAGCGAAATTTAATGTCTACGACTAATCCAAGAAATTATCCCAACAATTTATTTATAAACAAGTAAAAGTGCAGTATTCGACTGTGCCGAATCTTATATACCCTTCACCAACGTATGTGTGGCGTTACTTATATTTTTAAGTACCAATTGCGTTCTTCCTCAGCTATAAAATAGTTTTAATTAGCAAAAAAAATTTAGTTGCCTTTTTGGTAAAAATCAACTTCCCACCCCTGAAAACAATATTTTAATAGTCTTAATTAGTAAAAACAAAAGACATTGGTTGCCTCTTTGCTTACGTTTATGCATAAAAAATATTTAAATATCCCATCCCTGGAAGCGAACATTTAATTTTTTTTTGTTTTTTTACCAACGCAACTTTGAATGAGGCAAGAAATTGTTTTTTTCTTTAAACTTAATATATGTAACCATTTCGGTCACTTTCATGTCGTACAATATATGGCTTATACCAAAAAAAATATCAATTTCCCAACCCTGAAAGTGAAATTTAATTTTTTTTGTTTTTACTATCGATGCAACTCTTCATGAGGTCAAAAGTAGTTTTATTTAAGAAAAATTAGAAAGTTGTATCCACATAGGTAACTTTCGTGTACTATAAAATAATGTACTTGTCCAACCCTGGTTTCCAAATTTTGATTTTAGTAATTTTTAATACCAATTATGTTCTTCCTAAGCTATAAAATAGTTTTATTTAGCAAAAAAAAGCCACGTCAGTTGCCATTTTGGTTACTTTTATGAATGAAATAATATCAATTTCCCACCCCTGGAAGAGAAATTTTAATTTCTTTTTTTTGTTAGTGCAATTCTTTATGATGTATAAAGCGGTTTTATTTAAGAAAACCTTAAGACTTTTAAACATTTTAGTTACATGTAAAATACTGAATGCGCAAAAAAAATATCCCATCCCTGAAAAAAAAATTTCTGTTTTAGTTTTTAATAGACACTTAAAGCTTCCCAAAGCATGAAGGAGGTTCAATTTACAATCAAACAAAAAAAATTGGTTTTGCTATTTGTTTTACGTCGAGAAATAGGTGCAAGCTTTCCAGCTCTGGAACCGTATTTCGGAATTTTCTGAATTCACCACTCTAAGCTCATTTCAAAACCATCAGTCCAAGAACGAAGTCTCTAGCTTTTCTGCACGATTTCATTTACGGAAATCGCTTAATCGTCATCGCTATTCAAAAGAACACAGAATATATATACTGTATGGGGTCCCATATTAATATCGGAATATATATAATATTAACACACGGAATGACAAACCCTTAACTATTTTGTGACGGGTATAAAAAGAGCCTAGAAACTAAACTTGTGTAGGGAGTGTTTGGCAAGTCAGTTTGTACGTGTTTAAATTTTAAGTACACAATTTTAAATAAAACAAATGGATTTCGACCTATTTTTTTACACGCTCTGTTACAATTTGCAAATAAAATTTTCTTCTCTGAAAAAATAAAATTAACATAAAATATGAACTCCTGTTACTTTTTGAAAAGTGCCAAATACAATTCTAATTGTCTGTGCAAGCCACGGACCGCGCAAACTGCTTGTGTACGATTAAATTATACGAAAACATTTTGTTAATGGATTTATATCGGGGCATATGTTTGTATGCTTTCCTCAAAATACTTAAATATAAAAAACGAAGTTATGCGCTATAAATACTGGACTTATGTTCGCCTCATTTTATGGCATAATTACGTGTGTGTGCTTTTACACGCTGCAAGCAGATGGAATTTTATTGTCTTCTTTTAAGGAAGATGAAGTAGTTTCAAGCAACGACCGTATTCAGACTTCAATTTCAATTTCGGATTTTTCTGAATTCATCACTCTATTTAAGATTATTTCTAATCCATCAGTCCAAGAACGAAGTCTCTAGCTCTGCTGTACGATTTCACGCACAGACAGGCGGACAGACGGACATCGCCCAATAGTCATCGCTATTCATAAGAATCCAGAGTATATATACTCTATGGGGTACCATATTAATATCTAAAAAATTACACACGGAATGAAAAACCTTTCACTTTTTTGTAAAGGGTATAAAAATATCGGCTACCAGGCTACTAGAATATTTGAAACTCCTTAAAATGCCCCGTTTTCTTTCCAATTCAAAAATATTCTCAACAAATTTATAAAATATCACCCCAATTATTTTTATAAAAATTTGGCTGCTATTCCTTATGAAAATAATGGGGGTTTTTAAGGGCGTGGCACAAAATTAAATCACAATAAAGTTGGAAATTATATTTTTGATATCAGTGAAATGGGGTTTATTTGACAGAAAATTTTATGAAATTCATGTTTGAATATTATTTCTGCCATGTGGCTGACACGGTTGGCGTGTGGAAGGCGCAATCTGGAACACCAATTTTTACAAATTTTTCGGAGCATTTGCTGCCGTATATCGCCGATAACTCTTCGAATGTTGAACTCCAGGTGTTCAATTGTTTGTGGTTTATCCATGTAGACAAGTGAATTAACATAATTCGAAAGAAAATAATCCGATAGAGTGAAATCACATGCTCTTGGTGGCCAATTAATTGGACCATGTCGTGGAATTATCTTCTTTGTGTAAATCAATTGTACGCTCGCTGTGTGTGGTTCTGTCGGAACCATGTAATTGAAGTACGAAAACATATCGAATCAGGTTGATATACCGTCTACCATTGACGGTAACATTCTGACCCTCATCGTTTTTGAAGAGATATGGGCCAATGACTCCGCGCAGCCCATAAAGCGCACCAAACAGGAAATTTTGGTTTAGTTAATGTTGTTTCGACAAAAGCTTGTGCATTCTCTTCATTGCAAATACGACATTTCGTATTCTTAATGTACCCATTAAACCAGAAATGGGCTTCATCGGGAAATAAAATTTTGGATGGCGGAGTTTAACGAATGGAACAATTATTTTTATAAAAATCTGCAACAATTTGAACGATTCGTAATGAATTTTTGAAGCGAACTAAATAAAAAGCAACAATCAGCTGTTCAATATGTGCTTAACATAAAGCAGTGATGCCAACTCATAGTTGCGACACTCTAAAAAACACGCTGTAATTGAATTGTTTCTAGTATTTCTAATTCATATTAATAGATTACAATATTTTATATTTTTCTCTGTGTAAAATAAAATTAACAAATTTATGTCCTCTTATCTTTTCATTTCAGGTAGGCCTTGAATTATTTCACTCAAGTAAGTTTAAGGTCATTCATTCTCTTATTTAACAAATACATGGAAGATAAAAAATATATATCCTGGGAAGTTCCGATTTTCTTGCAATCTGTTAACAAGTTTTATTATATAAAAAAATGTCAGTGTATTTTGCTATTAAAATGCTTAATTATTGCAAAAGACTACGATGCTTCCTTTTTGACTTCTAATAAAATTTTTTCCCACAGGACACTTTTATCCTAGATAAAATTAAAATGCTTAAATATGTAGTTGATTTTCAACTTTGTTATTATTTTTATCACAAGATTTTCTCATTTAAGCGCAAATACACCCACACATTCATACAGAGGTGTGAGTGAACCTACTCATATGCCGGGTAGGGTTAAACGGACCCACTATCTGTTTTTGTAATGCGCAAATAATGCCATTATTTACAACTTTATTTGATTGTTATTACAAATTAAATGAAATATATTACAAATGTGGCATTTGTAGTGGAGAGAAACATTCATCATTGACAAAATATTTGTACACGTTTTATTTCAATATCAGGAACACTAACACTCCAACAATAAAGACCAGCAAATGACCAGTAGAATAATGCCAACAGAATTGGCAGTAGCTCGGGCAAATATATAGGAAAAAAGTTTCACACACACACACACACAAGTTCATTTAAAATGATTTAGTGCGGGCGAAGGAAAAAAGGACACTTCTTGACATCTCAACGACATAATAAATCAAATGCATGTTATTTACAAAATTATTTATAATCATAGAAATAAATTGAATATTTTTTTATGAACAAACAACGCCTCCCAGCAGTGTTGATGTGCCTGAAAATCACAATGTTGAGGTCAGCAAGAGGAATTTAGATGGAGAAAATGATAAAGCAAATAGTGTGTTTTTAAGGTGTCATCAGTTGATGTCTTGGGTTATTTGATTTGCCATGATCGGCTGTTTTGCGAAAAAAGGTGTTGATTAAAAGCTTGAAAAGGTCAGTAGCAAAAAGAAGGGGTTTTCCCACGAGCCTTATTCTGGTGTGACTTTTTATCAATCAAATAATTTTATTAATATTGAAAGCATTAAAGCTTTCCGTATTAAAGTGAAGGACTAACATTAAAACAGACACAAAATTTTAGAAAATCTTTTTGTTTTAAATAGTTTATTTTTGTCGAAAAAACACGATCGAAACCACAACAAAATATTCAAAATTTTGACTTTAACTGAAAGGAAATTTTGTTGACAGAACGATATCGAGTGGTGTCGTGGGCCAGTTAGTAAATTTTATGTTCCAGAACAACAAGAAATCTTCGAAAGTGGTATTTTTAAAGAAAATCTATTATTTATGATAACTTACACCATTTCTCAAATAATAAAAGATGTGTTAAGGAAATACATGAAAATAAAATTTAGTGTTTTCACACTGAAACGATTTTAATAAATTTTAGTTTAAATATTAAAGTTTAAATCTGCTTCAACCACACAAAAATTGTTGCTATTAAAACCAGCTCAAAACCATTTTTGAATTGATTTTAATAGGAATTTCATTCTGACATGGTTCTAATAAAAGCTGGTTTTAATGTTAAAATCATCTGGCAAAACCTGGTTTTGCCATTATAAATTTACTCCGTTAAAACTAACCGAAACTTTTTTTGTTTGTTTAAGAAAATTTGTTTCATAAAATGCAACCTTGTTTTGGTCCGTGCTAAAATGAGTGCTGCCAAGTTATATATTATAAACATCTGATAATGTTTGAATGCCAAGAAATGTCCGCAATATCTGCATTTATTATTTCAGAATTTACTTGCTTTTACATGAAATAGTGTTATTCTGAAGCGTTAATTCTTTGTGTTTAAGTATTTCAAATATAAAACAATTTTTGTTTTAAAAAGCTGCGGTTTTTTTTGTTTTATACCAACACACTGTGCTGCAGCACAGTGTGTGCATTAAGTATTGCAAAATGTGGAAGAAAATTCGACAGCAAATACAGTTAATTCTTTAAGAGATTTAATAGACTGTGACGGAATTTATCGCACGCACTGCATGTGAATATATGAGTTCATTAAATCTGCAGTGTGAACGCAAAATCGCATATATTTTATATATATAGTTTTCATAAGTAGGACTTGCACTCAGGGAAAGACCCCTGCATATATATTGCATTGTGCTGGAACTAGGAAAGGAGTGGATGGCGGTAAGAGGTCAGATGGAGACAAACTAGAAAATATAAAATTTGTTGTGGCTATTTTTGCTTGCTACCTGGTCGGTACTAAGCCTTCGTCATTGAGAGAGACAAGCCGACAATAATAACATAATCCGGCTCTAATGCAGATCAGAAACATTTGACAATCCATATATATGACTGAATGCGGAGCCCAACTCGGGGCCTAAAGCACCGTAGTCTTGTGTCTTACAACTTCAGCCACCAGCAAGCTGGTTTTAGTGCTACAACCAGGTTTTGACCTTCAGTGTGACAACGTTATTGGGTGGATATTTCCTTGAAATTTTTATTCATTTAAATCTATTCTCATTTTGTTGTATATTTTCATAGTTTATTTTTATTATAAAGAAATTTTTTTGTATGTTTTTACTGTTCTATATATTATTTTTGTTGTTGTAAGTAGACAAAAACTATTGAAAATATGAAAGAAGATCAATAGCACGGTTTAAAGACAGCTTGCCAATAAATACTTCACTTTTTAATATTGAAAATAAATATATAGAAAAACTGAAGTGATATTGGGAAAAAGCTAATTGATGTTAAGAAATGCAAATTAATTTTTTTTAAATTGGAAAACTTGGAATACTTTTGATCGAAATAATTGTTGGCGGTAGGGCGAGTTGCATTTGTAAAATTTAAAGTTTCCTAAAATATCTAAATGAAAATACCTTGCTTTGTTGTGCACCACTAACCCAATCTAAGGCTTAGCGTAATGCCCAGCAAATGTTAAATTGCGTAAAATATATATGTATTTTGTATAAATGAATTTAATCTGAAAATTCCTTTTTGTTTTCATGTCAACAACTGTTGAAAGAAAAGTGCGGGTTAAAAATTTATAAATTTCCTTATTCCTCTATAGTGCTGAAGTAAATCCATTTTTGGCTTAAATACTCTTTTGAATTGGCACAATTCTTCTACCGATATGCCAGCTTTTTACGTAAACATAAAGCTGCACACACACACACACACATGCAAGCAAACAAACAAACCAAAAACAACCAACAATTGCATTTCAGCTGTACATTAAATATTTGTGTGACATGTCTGCGCATGCATCACCACACTGAAAAGAACTCAATCCCACTCAGTGATACAACAAATTCACTCAGATCGTTGTTTACATGTAAAAAAATGAACAAAACATTTTGTATATTATTGATATATTTGCCTCAACAAATACTTATGCATAATAAATATTTGTTTGTATGCGTTGACATGTGACCGTGTGTAAATTGTTTATTTCGTTTTAGCTACTCCTGGTGCAGGCAACAACAATGAATGAATACAAATATAAAGTACGTTCCTGTTTAAACATACAATCACTCATACATATGCAGGTATGTATGTGTGCATGTATGCATGTCTGCTTAACTTTGTGACGGAATAAATTTGTTGTTATTTTATGACAGTTGTTATTGTTGCTTTCGCAGGCACAAATTTGTAGCACCTGGAATATAAAATCCCATTTCTCATCAACATTCTTTTACACTTTCAATAAATAAAACGAAACATATTTTTGCAGATATTCATTTTAAGGACTTTAAAATGTTTTGCAACAGATATAACAAAAGATATATTTTTAACAATAAATTGGTTTAATCTGCATTTTTTGCTTCGAAAGATTTTCTCAAAATCTGTACTTAATAAATAGGAGGCAAGTTTGAGGTTAGGAAGTAAATTGACTCAAGAACACACTGCGTCTTTGACAAATTCAGTTTCATTAATACAAATTGAAAGTCGAATTATGGGAATTAATTATGGAATATGAAGTTGGGCAAATGTCTACCCCTAACATTTCACAAGACACCTGCCATTATCGAATTTGTATTACTTTTTTTCAGAGGTTTCACAACAACCTCTTCTCTGTGGAGATCAATACCACAAAACATCAGTACCAAAGATATTGCTGAGAAAATAATTAATAATTATCTTTAATAAAATAATTCAGCGGCGTTAAGTAACAAGAACGAGGCGTGTAATTGACATCACCAAATCGAGAAATTAGACGACCGGGGGAAATTTGTCATGCAACAACGGTATTGTTTGGCCGTATGTGTGGTTTCAGGCGCCGTCTTTCCGAAACTACAGGTCGCTGATGTCAAAGATAGCCAAGTGGGATCACATATAATCGGATGTTAGGATTTGGTACCGCCGAGAATTCGCGGTGACAGTGTTTCCTTCTTCGTTTTCGAAAAATTACGGTCCGTTGATATCCCAAGACCAAAAACCGCACCATACGGTCACTTATTTGGATGTAATAATTTTACGAGGACTTTTTAGGATTTCGTGATCCCCGTATGGAACAATTTGGTCTGTTTTCATAACCGCTTAATTAAAATTAGGGCCTCATCACTAACAAAGAGTTAGTGGTGGCAAAAAATGCGTGGTTTTTCATAAAATTTTTTAAACAACCAATTCCAAAACATTCAACTTAAACACGGTTCGGCCGGCTTCAATTCTTAAACGACCTGAGATTCATAAGCATGAAGATGAATATCTTTTTCAAAATGTTGCACCAAAATCCTCTGGTGATGCCAAATTGTGCAGAACGTTGAATAGCCTGATGGTCCAGGCTCGTTGTGAACACTTTTCTGTACAACGGATTTCAACGCTATACAGCGACTATCTTTCCATCTTTACGGCCACTACGAGTGTATGAAATTAGTCTTTTGATCAATTGCCCCATCAGACTACGCACAGTGGACCCAAAGAAGCTTGATTACATGAAAAAGCTGCTCGAATTTTAAAATGTAATACCGAGAAAAATGTTCACCCATTTCGATAGAAAATTTACTCAATTGAAATGATCTTTTCAAGAGCGTATCGTTTTATTGTAAAACTTACCAACTTTTTACTAAATAATTGTTAAAGGACGACAACTTAATTCTTAAAATGTCATCAATTAAAAGCCTATTTTCTTCCTTATCTTCAATTTTTCCTCATGGCAAATATATAACTAAGGGACCTTTTTACTGTTCTCGAATTGAATCGAGGGTTTATTTTTGAATGGGTGTTTTTTTATAGAGTGACCAAAATTTTAATCCTAATAAAACAGGGAAATAAACTTTTAATATCAATGAAAGCCTTTTAATTTCCAAGAAAATTTTATAAAATTAATAATTAAATAATATTTCTGCCACCGCCGGCGCGTAGAAGTCACAATCTGGAACACTAACTTTCTAGAAATTTTTGCAGCATTTGCGGTCTTATTACGCCGATAACTCTTCGAATATCGATTTACATGTTATCGATATAGACAAGTGACTTAACACAACCCGTAAGAATATAATCCAATGGGGTTAAAAGAAACGCTTTTGGTAGCCAATTATTTGGGAAATCACTTGCAATTATTTTTTCATCAAAAGTTTCTTTGAGTAATTCAATAGGAGCGGCCGTTCTGTTGGAACTACTTATCAGCGAGATTAAAGCCACGTAATTGAGGTACGATAAAATTTAGAATCTTGGTCCTCTGCCATTGACCACTGACTTGAACATTCTGACCATCATCGTGTTTGAAGACATGGGCCTTCTCATAAAACTCATCAACAGTAATCTTCTGTAGATGTAGTGGTGTTTCGACAAAAGTTTTGTGGATTCTCCTCACTCCAAATACAACAATTCTCTTTATATATGGACCCGTTTAACCAGAAAAATGGGCTTCATCAGTAAAGAAAATTTTGAATGAATGAGTTTGACGAATGGAATAATTATTTTGATTAAAAGTTTTAACAATTTGCAGGCGCTGCAAATCGATTCAAAACCAAAATTTCAAAGCAACCTAAATAAAAAGGAACAATCAGCTGTTCAATATGTGCTTGAAATAAAGCAGTGATGCCAACTCAAAGTTTTTATTATTATTTTTTACTATTTCTTATTTCAGCTTAATTTGTTTTCTTTTCGAAGCCTCCCCCTTAATGAAAAGCATTTTGTATCGAACTATTTATTGTTGATGTATTCAATTCAAGGCTCAAATAGGGCGGCCAGTAACTTTTTGTCTTTAGCAGAGTAGCAGAATGAAAGCATAATCTATAAAAAATGTTTTTATATAAAATAACTGCTCTATGCACTACAACTCTGGCATGGCTTCATAAAAGAAGTTTATTTTTAATCAAAGAAAATGATATAAATTAACTACAGATTTAAATTGTAAACGAGAACAGTTTAATTGCCTCAAATTAGATTTAATTATGAATACAACCTTGTAAGGGAACTAGCAAATTAGAAAACTATTTCAAAAGGTTTGTTTTTTCTTTAAGTTTGCAGTTCATTTTTATCTAGGACGATAATGCAAACTCTGCATTGAAACAAAATATATATTCATGAGCCCATAATAGCCTGTTCGGCAACGCAAAGACTACCAACTCTCTCTCTCTCTCACTCTCTCTCTCTCTCTCTCTCTCTTCCTCTTATCCAACATATCAGGTTGCAAACATTTTATAACTGCAGTCTATTTAAATGTTTATTCGCATAGTTTGTATGAAGTTATCTTGACCCAGTTTATATGATTTACTTGTTCAATGATGTGTTTATAAAATTCTAATTTATATCAGAAATTAACTTTTGCCAGCCAGAGTTGTAATAATTTGAGCAGCAAATCAACACAAGCCAACCAATTACAACAGCTGTACCAGCTGCACAACAAGTTTCAGTTGATTTTGAAATGCTACAAAACAGAAACGCTCCTTTTATTTCATTATCATCATCATCATCATCAGCATCATCATCAATTTCATTAGCATTATGATGTGCTGTTGAAGCGAGCACGTGAATTGTAAAGAATATTCAAAAGCCAATTAGTTTTTATTTTATGTAATAAGAACTCGAAAGGTTTGAACTCAACAGTTCTCATAACTTGAAATGTTCGAATGCATGTAACCAATTTTCTATGTGAAGAGAAGAATTGAAAACTGCTGCCTTATTTATGCAGATTGAACGTGTGCTTTAATGAATGAACGTCTTTTATTTGTAAAATGCATATTAATTACATAATAATTCAGGGTGTATGATCGATTCGTTTCAATGTTGTTACGTATTCGTAATGATGGCAATCGAAAGCTTTTTTGAAGTGAAAACTTGTTATTTAACACAAATTAGAAATTAATTATTATTCCTTAGAAAGTATAAATTCAGGAAAATTTTTTTAGAAAAAACAAATAATAATAATAATAATAAGAAATCATTAGCAGAAAGGAGACACAGACAGGCGGGGAGCACAAATAGACGGAAGTACGACCATCATTAACGGCTTAAGTAGACGAAATAAAAAAAAATTATAATCAGTCTTAATTATCTAGAGAAAGAAATTTAAATCCTCAACTGAAATGCAAAACTGCTTAACTAACACTTGTGCTACTTTACAGTGGGGGACAAAATATGTCAGGTATGAAAAACTAAATGCAATTCAGGATGTCAAACATTGCAGATTTACTAAATATCAAATGAGTTTTCAATATCCCGGATAAAATTAATAACTTTTTAATATGTCAGGTATTAAACACAATAACGACGTCAGGCTACACCAACACCGACTACAAAAGCCGTTGGCTACAATTGTCGCCTCGTAGTCAGCTACTGAATTATTTTGAAAACGACACCACCAAATCAATGAACATGAGTTGTTGTTTGTAGTAGAAGTCTCTTCATACGCCAGTGTAGCCGCTTTCATATATTTAATACACTTAAATAGTGTTATTCCAATAAAATATATTTAAAGCGAGCAATATATCACAAGAAATTGTTTCATTAGCTTGGATATATAGTTTGTTGTTTCTTTTTGTATAATAAAACAATATAATTTAAAGTCTACAATAATTGAATTTATTTCTATCATACTGGCAACACTGCATGTACTCTTTGACTAAAACCACAAAAACAGCATGGACAACAACCCGTAGCCGTGTTGTCTGTAGTAGTAAACATAATCATTCTCATATACGCACATGTATTCTATTTTTGACAAGTTGTAGTCTGTAGCCTTCTGTCGTTATTGTGTTTAATGCCTCAAACTGTTATGTCAGTTATTTCCCTCTGAACTATTATCTCTAGCAATGAAAAAGAGAACAATAAAAAACTCATTTTAATAACAACAAATAGTTGGTTACAAACTATTTACACATAAACATTTTCGAAATTAATGGCTTGTGCTACCCCAACTAAAGGGCAAAAACTCTCAAAAATTCTTAAGAAAATTCAAAGCAAAAACTTTGACTTAAGAAACATGGAACAAACGATTGTAAAAATTCGAATATGAAGAAAAATAACCAAACGGCAACGCCGAAAGTTAACAAAGCAAGTGGGCAACGGTTTCATACAATTCTCGTATCCTTTTTTTTTAAAATAAAATTGCTACAAACACAAACATAAACTAAACAATCAAATAAGTGATTATAAACAAAAATATACATGATTACTGATGATAAAAGTGCAGTGGCCTTCGAAAACAATTGTTCTGCTCTACTTAGTATGTTGTATATATAGATCTGATGTTGACCATCGCTTGTGCTTTGGAATATTTATCAAGTCTTTATGAATTAATATTCTTTTTTTATCGTTCGGCTATAGGTCAGGTTTTTAAAAAATCAATAAACACTAAATATTTTTTGATTATTTAATCTTTATTTAATGTTATTTTTCCCAATATTTCGAATAGCTTCGCTATTCATCTTCAGGGGAACACTGTTGGGTACAAAACAATATATGATAAACATTAAAATTAATTTTTGATTATTTCTAATCAATTTACAATTACATACATGTAAATTAAAAATTAAATAAAATTATATTGGATTAACATATTTTCAATATGTCGATCGTCTGTAGTCCTTAGCTGCGAAAACTGATTTGTTTATGTTGTTTTTTGTGTTTGTTTAACACACTTCTGTAAATTTGAGCGCATTTCTCTGTGTCTTGTTTATAGTTAAGTCTTTTCTCTGCAGGAACGTCAATTATGTGTAGCATCTTTAAAGTAAATCTCCTAGAATAATGGTTTTCTTGTTGTAATAATTTTACATTCTCAAAACTTGGCACATGATTTTCCTTTGCACAGTGGGCCGCAAGTGCAGTTTTTTTTTTCCATGGGTTTGTTTTTCATTCTTATATCTGATTTATGAGATGTTAGTCTGGTCTTCAGTTTATTTTTAGTTGTTCCTACGTATTTCTTATTGCATGTGCCTGAGCCGTCACCGTTGCAGTTAATACTATATATAACGTTGCATTTGTCCTATTTCTTTAATTTAGTCTTTGTGTTACTATATAATATATATAATATTTAGTGTTTATTGATTTTTTAAAAACCTGACCTATAGCCGAACGATAAAACAAGAATATTATTATAATACAACAGGTCAACGATTAAACTAAATATATATACGTCTTTATGAATTGCAAACAGTTTTCGAACACTTAGCCCATAAAATAATTAAATTGAATAAAGAAAACAACGAGAGTTGTTTTATATGAAGAGCGATGGCTTTAAATAGTTTTTTCGCTAATAATTCATTGAAATTATGAAAAACAATACGTTCTGCTAAATTAAAAGGGCTGCCCGCAAAGTTAGCGAGAAAACAAAAAACCCATGGTGGTGCCTAGAGTACTACACCCTACACATTTCTAGCAAATAAAGCACTGGTGCCTGAGAACCACCCAGGACTTCTTACAAAACCTGCCAGAGCAGCCAGTGGTGCATACGTGAGACAGCCAAATCCCACAGGAAGCGGCTTTCGAGATTTACAAGAATGCACTCCTGCAGAGCCGAGCAGTCGCAGATTTACTGACTCCTATTCTTGGTTGAGGCTCCTGCAGCGATGATCGTGGGGGAGCCTAAACGATCTGACAAGTGCATCGTTACTCTTTAATTTTAATTATGTGCCAGTTCTTTTTTTCCAAAATCTTATTAAAAAATTCAAAGTGACCAGTTGAGTCTACAGTAGAATCTGTGACTTCTTACCAAACGTTAGAACCTGTTTAGTCCTAACGACGCTTAGAGAATGCGAAAGAGTTTTGGATACCCTACAGTTAGTTATTGTGGACGCCTTTTTATTACTGCCTTCCTCTCTTTCCACTCCATAAAAATGTTGTAACAGTTCAGCGGAGGTAATATCAATATCCCTACTTGAGGCTGTTTCATTCAAGGCCGCACCTGCTTTTACGCTTCCATCCGTCTTTAAATTTTTCTGAATGCTTTCATGTCCTGGTATCCAAACTATATTGAAGTCATGTTTATTAAGTCGAGCTACAGGTTGAAGGCCTGCAGGTACACACTTCAATTATATCCTCCTTGAATCCGGGGCCCTAATTTCTGCCAGACACAACGTCTATAGTTCTGGTATCTAAACTGAGCCCATCAATTCCTAATGCTGCCTTGGTAATGACATAGATCTCTGTCTGGAAAACCGCTAAGTTAGCGTATAGCCTGTGTGGTACGGAAAAAACTTGAACTGAAATTGATATCAAGTAGAATTCATAAGCGAAATGGTTCTTAAAGCTTAAAATATCAACTGCCTGTTCACCGCAGGCTGTCCTGCGATTGAATTAATCACATTTAAGGCAAAAATAAATCTTAAAATTATTTTAAATATCTGAAGGCAATGGCGAAGAGGTAGTAACAGTGTTCTCACATTGACATGGTTTTAATAAATTTTGGTTTCAAAGTTGCAACCAACTGGTTTTACCACACGAAATGATTTTGTTAAAATCAATTTCAAAACTATTTTTTAATTGCTTTTAAGCAGGTGCTATCAAATGCAACCTTGTTTAGTTCTCTGTGTTATGTTCAGTGCTGCCAAGTTTATGGTTTTAAACTCGGTAATTATATATGGATGCACAGTAGAGTGTATTGATATGATTATTGGTTTCAATGAAAGTAAATAGATGTCTTTTCTCACAGCAAACGTAATTGTCAAAATTCTGTCGGGTGAACACTGTGACCCATAATCGTAATTGGGAAATCGAAATAACTGCCTCATTTCATCGTGTGGTCATGCTATAAGAACAGCGAGGAGTTTCAGTTAAAGAATATACTTTTTGCAAATTTTTGAAAAAAAAATTTAAATTTATTAGGAAAACAAAATTAGAGTTCCAAAGAAAGTAAATTCGTTTTGCCTCTTGAATTTATTTATTTTTATTCGCTCCGCCAACACTAAAGCGGCGTGATTTAAATAACGAAAAAAGTGCAACTCGGGCTCTATTAACTATCAATGACGATATGGAGGACACTTCAAGTAGACAGCAAACAATTGTCACTTGTCTACTGTCTGCCGACATCAATATATGATCTAATATTTTTAAATTTAAATTCATAAAGTCATATTTTTAAAACCCATGCAAACGCAACAGAAAAATATTACCTTCATTCGGTATTTCACTACTTTTTCAGTCGCAAATTATATTAATTTTGTAATAAAATTTCGTTTAAAACACGCAAAAAATATTTGTCAAACAGCTTTTTTTTCATAATTGGATTGACAAACACTTCCTGTGCGAGTATTGAGTTTGTCATGGCTTTTTAAAATAAATTTTATTAAACATCGCAAAAAGTTAGGCCACCAGAAATAAATCGAATAAAGATTTTTTTTTTCGTTAAACATATTTCGCATCAAAGTTCAGGAGGACACAAAAACTAAAAAACGCTGCAGCAAAAAAAAAACGAAACACTTTCTGAAATTGAAAACTCGTTCAGCTGCCTTCAACTCTCTTTGAATGTTGTACTCCTCACCCTTCTGGGATGTATTTGAAAATTGTAAAAAAAAGAAATTTGTGTCGTGGCAAAGCAATTTGAATAGATATTTTAAATGTCGTTATAAAATGAAATAAAATTTCTATTATTTTTGTATGTATTTTTATTAAATATTCTTTATGTTTTTAAACATTTTTTTATTCATATATTTTTGACAAGAATATAATTGCTTGTTTGTGTAGGAGGATGTTTGCAGAATTATTCTACTCAAGAGGTAAATTCACACAATATTGACAATCTGATACTGGTGATTAGAAAATAATTGTATTCGCTTTAACGAGTAATTCGGCCATCTCGAGATAATCGTTTTTGTATTACTCTGCGGCATTTTGGCGAATAGATCTCGAGTATTTTAAAAGTAAAAATAGTAAACGCCAGTGTATCAGGGGCTTAAAGAAATTTTGAACAAATGATTTCAATAAATTAATTCTAGTTTATGCTATATTTTTCTCATATCGAGCAACCGACTTTTATGTTATTTCATTATTATTTTGAGGTCATTTCAAAATTCATTTTTAATGTTTAACTTTGAAATTTAGATTTTGAAATTTAGATATTGAAAATTGAAAATTTAAGAACATCGGGAATCAGGTGTTACCTTGTGTCTAAAAAATAAAGTTGTTTTCAGATCTTTACGTTTTTAGGTAACAGAAAGCTTGAATGTTTAATTCTGAGCGCCCGTCACTATGTCTGTGTATATGTGTGGATGTCTATGTATATACAAGTTTTGACAGTTGAACTGAATTAAACCAAACTGGCAACGTTCCGAAAAGCGTTTTTTAACTGAATTTAAACGGATTCAAGACATAAAAAAAATAGAATAAAAAATATTTTAAAAAAAGTTGTTTTTAAGAATAACTTTTAAGCGACTTCACCGATCGATTCCAGAAACTATTCAGCTCTTGTCAATATAAAAACCACGTCGATCAAAATTGCTTAACTTGTTCGTGAGATATCATGAACCAAAATATTCAATAAAAGTGATTGTTAATGGAAAACTCCTTAATTCTATATCTGATCAATTTTCACTGTTCAGCAAGAAAAAAAATTACAGGGTTCCAAAAATTGATTCTGGCAGAGGAGACAAAAAAACAATATATACGTTTGTCAGGCCAAAGATGGAAAATTTTAGCCGCCTATAAAATAAAGTTCCGATATGATCAGGATCAGTCATCAGAACCCCGTAATTTTGCAAAAAGTTTGTAATTGTTGTACTGTGTTATTTTATTCCATCACGTGACATTCGGTAGATTTGATAATTAAAATAATAGTGTTTTAGTCCGTAGTGCTCAAAAACATAGAATCCCACAAAGACCAAATTGCGATGGATTTATGGTGAAAATTAGGGGGAAGTTACAGAGTTGCCCTTCAGGAGTAATCCTTGTCCATAGTTAAGTAAATAGTTAAGTAAATTTATGCTGCTGCCACATCAGCCAAATTATTATTGTAGTAAAAAACGTTGGAACAGTTTTTAGTTTTAAACAGACAAAAACGATCGGAAGTACCACAAATTCAATTGTACGAAATGGAAATACGAAAGCAAACACATTTCGAACGGAATGGTTCACAAAATATGAAGTTCTTTTTTGAATTTTATTGGACATCTTATTTCATTTCAATTACTTTACGCGAAAGATAAAAATCTCTCTCAAAAATTGTATAATATTGCATACAAAGAATGTGTGGATCGGATTAGGCGTCATATGTTTCAGATCCAATATATTTTTCTGAATACCATTTAAATTGTTTTCGTGCTTTTTCGTGCTCCTTGTTTTAGTGGTTAAGAAAATGTGTGGATGGTAGTCTCATACTTCTCTGGCGAGAATCGAATATATTTTGAATATAATCGGAAATTCCTGAGAATATATCCATGTTTGTGGCTTAAATGGATACACAAATACAGAATGGACTCTCTTCGGATAGGGGCGTTTAATTTTTATTTTTATTTCCACATATTTTTTCAATACACAACCCGTAAGAATGCAGCAACCTCTCTTCCGTGGTGCATTAAAGGAAAAAACACAAAAGTTTATTTCAAATATGGTCTGATTAATAAAAATAATTATTATCGTTAAAAACATACAAACACATGCTCGTATGAAGTGAAATCTAGTTTTGAAATACATATATAAAAAAAATCGATTTTGTTCACCTTTTTGTCTCGTTTATAGCAGTCGATACTGTTGTACTTCATCATATATAATATACGTCCTATTTATATACAAATATCAGGCATGCACGTGCATGCATGTGCATGTTCGGATGTATGTAGGTGTAGACATTCATTTATAAATTCCTTTTGTGGATGAGAGCTTTTCGCAAATAATTTGTGTTTTCTTTCACAGTTTTCAAAATGAAATACAAATGCCAACGGTTATTGTTCAATAAACGACCACAAATAATAACACATACAATAAGCATGTACATTCTATGTACATATATACACATATACATGCACACGCTTCCAAAATACTTCTGTACAACAAATTTATTGTCAGCGGTGCGTGCGATCATTTTACTATTGATGCAATTAATATTTCGCAACGAATACTCAGCATCAATTCGATATTAATTAATTTGCATTTGAACACACTCGCATACACATACACATACACATGCATAAATTGTATGTATATGCATATTTTTACGCTACTAAAAATGGTTACGAAATTTATTTCTGGTCAAACATATCGTCCCTATTTTGTAGTGACTTTATTCTAAAGTAAATGCAAATTTACCTCCTTTGCGTGTATGTGGTTCTTGGTAAACCTTTAAGGATATGAAGTTGTAAAACTCATACTGCTGAAGTTACTACATAGAAATTAAAGACCATCAAAATATTAACGATTAAAAAGTTTCTTGGTGAAACTAATAAAAATAAAACAACACCAATTGAAGAAGTTTTAAAAAACTTCTTATATATCCATGAATTATGTTGTTTTGTCTTATCTAGTCTTGCCTACCTTTTTTTTACTATGACCAGTGTAGGGTGGTATTAGTTTACTTAACGTTAATTAGTATTGCAATGCGTTGTTTAGTCTTGCCTAGTTGTTTCGAGTCCTTGCTAAATTTGTCTTCTTTAGTCAAAGCTAGACAAGATTAAACTAGATAAGACTATACGAAACGAGACAGGACCAGACAAAATTAGAAAAGACTAGGCAAGACTAGACAGTCAGACAAGACTAGGCAAGACAACCTAGTCTTGTCTGTCTTGCCTAGTCTTGTTTTTGTCTAACTGTCTAGTCTTGCCAAGTCTTTTCTAATCTTGTCTGGTCTTGTCTCGTTTCGTATAGTCTTATCTAGTCTTATCTTGTCTAACTTTGTATAATTTTATATGGCTTGCCTTGTGTAGTCTTATCTTCTCTTGTCTAGTCTATTCTTCCCTATTCTTCTCTAGTCTTGTCTAGTTTTGTAATTTTATCTAGTCTTGGCTTGTCTTGTGTATTCTTGTCTCATCTTATCTAGTCTTGTACAGTTTTCTTATCTAGCCTTGTGTAGTCTTGTTATTCTTGTCCAGTCTTGTTCCTCCCGGGGGGCACAATAGGCAATTTGGTCAGTCGGAACGCCTTGTTGCAGTGCTTTCTGGGGAAAATATAAGAAAATCAGGTGGAAGGATACCTGGTTCCCGCCATAAAATGGATCAAAAATCAATAGTAGGTGGCAAACCTACATTGGTTTGACCTGCGAGGCGTAACCAGTTTCCTTACACTGGTACCACGGGATCTGGTTGAGCCCACAGATGAGGCTTCGGTTGATTCTGTGGCCACATGGTGGTTGAGTTCTCTTCAATGAGTCCACGTGGTGGCTGTGCTTTGACACCAAAAGTCTCTGGGAGAGGTGTCAGATAAGGGTTGAAGTTCCGGCATATTCATACTATGCTGAGACTTCAACCCGGCTGATGGTGGCCTCTATGGGCTGCTGCGAATCAGCAGATGTTGCAGAAGTGGTGGTGTGTAATTGTGCTGAGAGTGTCAGGAGGGATAAGTTTTACGACTTTGAACTTTGGTTCCTCTTAGTGCTGACGACATACTTTCCTCGGAAGTAACAAGGGTTTAAGATGGGCCCGAACACCTTAGCAAGATGTATGAAGTTGGTATATATGGCCATAGTAAAAGATTAAGACTGCAACCTGTGTGTCCTTGAGGGACACTCAGGTGGCCTCTGAGGGCGATAGGGGTGGTGGTGAACATTAATTTCACCCGGTGTTGAGACCATCGTCGGATAGGCCATATTGGTAGGTGCCGACGATAATCTTAGACACGAATTTTCCAGTCTTGTCTAATTTTGTTTAGTTTTGTTTAGACTTGTAGAATCTTGTATAGTCGTTTGTGTTTTTTCTTCTCTTCATTAGTCTTGTCTTGTCCAGTCTTGTCTAATTTTGTTTAGTCTTGTCGAATCTTGTCTTCTGTGGCCTTGTTTAGTCTGGCTAGTATATTCTTGGCTAGTTTTGTACAGTTTTATCTAATCTTGTTTAGTCTTGTCTAGTTTTGTCTTCTCTTCATTAGTCTTGTCTTGTCTAGTCTTGCCTAATTTTGTATTGTTTTGCATAGTTCTGTTTTGCCTTATTTAATGTTGTTTAGGCTTTCCTAATCTTGTTTAATCTTTTCGAATCTTTCACTGTCTTGTCTAGTTTTTCTAGTCTTGTCTAGTGTTGTCGAGTCTCGTTTAACCTTGCCAAGTCTTGTCTTATCCATTCTTAGTTAGTCTTGTTTGGTCTTATCGATTTTTTTCTAGTCTTTTGTATTCTCGTCTAGTCTAGCCTTACTTAGCCCTTGTCTATTATTGTTTGTTTGGGATAATTTTATATTGCTTTGTCTCATTTAGTATTTCGAATATTGTCTAGGTTTGTCTGGTCGTATCTAATCATGTTTAGACTTATCTAGTCTTATCTAGTGTTGTCCACTCTTGTCTAGTGTTGTTTAGACTCGTCTACTCTTGTCTAGTCTTGTCTTCTTTTGCCTTATCTTGTCTGTTCTTTTCTAGTCTTGTCTATTTTTTTATAGTTTTCTCTCGTCTTGTTATTCCAGTCCAGTCTTGTCTAATGGTGTTTAGTATTGTCTAGTCTTCTCTAGTCTTGTATTTACTTTTCTACTCTTGCCTAGTTTTGTATAGTTTTATCTAGTCTTGTTCTTGTCCAGGCTTGTCCAATCTTGTTTAGTCTTGTCCAGTCTTGTCTAGCCTTGTCTAGTCTTGGCTTGTTTTTGGTATAGTTTTATCTAGTCGTGTGTAGTCTTTTCTAGTTGTGTCTTGTATTCACTAGTCTTATCTAGTCTTAGTTAGTATGTATCTAGTCTTGTGTATTCTCGTCTAGTCTAGTCATATCTAGCCTATCTGTTATGGTTTGTGTAGGGGAATTTTATTTTGTATTTTATAGTCTTCCCAGTATTGTCTAGGTTTGTCTAATCCTGTCTAGTCATGTCTAGTCTTATCTGGTCTTGTCTAGTCTTGTCCATTCTTGTCTAATGTTGTCTAGAATCGTCTACTTTTTTATAGTCTTGTATACTCTCTTCTAGTCTCAGATATTATTATATGGTCTTTTTGATTTTTGCTTAGTGAGGTATATTCGCGTGTAGTCTATTCTTACCTAGACTTGTGTAGTCTGGTTTAGACTTGTCTAGTACTCCATAGAGTTATACAAATGTACACACCCTGTAGTTAGCCTGGGGCTCTAGGTCAATATTCAATTTACGGTCACAACTGCAAAAGCTTATATTATAATTTTTCTTCTATCGATAAACAAAAAATTGAAAGCAAATCAGCAGATTTTCACCACCAACTTCTTCTACAGGGCATGTTTGTATTCATACGTACATAAATACGTACATACATATATAAGTACGTACATGTATACATAATTACGTACATACATACATAAAATATACAAAAGAGTTTCCTGAAATTTATTTTAGTCGTTTGCAGTCTGCTGAACGAAACATTTTCATTAAATTTTGTTGAAATTGTCTTAATTTGCCATGTTTATATTTGTAAGTGTGTGTATATATTTTTATGTATCCACACTTTAATACATCAAAAAACTCCTTTCAATAGCTTAAGATATTATATTTATTACATAATTAGATGAATACACAAGCAAACAAAATTTAGAAGAAAACAAAAAAACAACAAGAGAAAAAAGTTAATTTAAAAAAGGTAAAAGAGAGATAAGAACACAAAGTCGGGTAAAGTGTGTGCACAATGTCTTTGATATTAAAATAACTTTTGTTTGTTCAGGTATTTATCTAAACCGATTTACTTTAAAGGGAACGGTTAATTTACGCATAAAGAAGGGATATCAAGAAAGTCGTCAAGATGCAAAAAGAGATAAACGAGGCAAACGGGATAAGACGAGATTAAGAAAGAAACTTTCGAATTAACTAGGAAAATATGTAAAACAGGTGAATATAAAACAAGAAGCGAGAGTTCAGGGTCTAGTTTTTAAGCAAATGCGACATAATTCAACCGTGAATACATTTTAAATGAGTACAAACACTCACGCGCAAAAATATATGCTGGTCATGAGGTGGGTGTGGTCATTTAGAGAGTGTAAAGAATTTCATAATTATTTCTGGTTCGAGTTAATAAATCGCTGATGGCATTTCGTCCATATTAAAATTAAAAGTGTTTATGTAGAGCAGCGGTTATGGCAATTTTTATAAGGCCTGCCTTTCTTACCAATTCAATCGTGGATGCAACTTTAACTTTTCATTTTATAATAAGAATTAGCGCTGTTCAAACTGCAGTTGCTGATCTTTTGCTTGATATAATTTTGCGTAAATTTTGCTGTTCAAAATATTAAAGAAGTCATCAGGCAGAGTCCCATCTATCCATAGCATTTTTACTACTATATTTTATAAAACACTTTCCTGTTAAAATACTTTCCATTAAAAATTATCTCATAATTTACTCATCAGTTAGAAAGATTTTTTTTTAACCCAATCAGATATTCTAATTTACAGTATTTGCAAGAAGTGTTTGCAAACATGTTTTGGGATATTTCGACATGGCTGAGTTTTTTGTCGGCACATCGTTGATGTCAGAGCGTGTGTAAACTTTGTTCGTTCAAGTAAAATTTCATTATGAATCGACTTACTGTAGAGCAACGCATGCAAATTGTGGAAATTTTTTGTCAAAATATGTAATTGTCTATTCATCAAACTCATCGATTCAAAATTTTATTTTATGTTCCCAAGTCGCTGTTTTTCGCACCGTTTTCCGGTTCATCCAAGTCTTGTGGTTTAAAAAAAAAAGAATTCCAAGTTCAATCCTTTATTCAATGAAAACTAAATTTGGAAAGCGTGTTTTTTATAGTGTGTCACAACTTTGAGTTGACATCACTGCTCTATTTGAGCTCCCATTTAACAGCTGATAGTTGCTTCTTGTTCAGTTGGCCTCAAAATTTCATTATAAATCGACTTATTTTAGAGCAACGCTTGCAAATCTCAGAAACTTTTTATTAAAATAATTGTTCTATTCATTAAACTCATCCATTCAAAATTTCATTTCCCGACGAAGACCATTTTTGTTTCAACGGGTTTATAAATGAGCAGAATTGTTGCATTTGGAGTGAGGAGAATCCACAACCTTTTATGGACAAACCATTAAATCCAGAGAATTTTATTGTTTAGGGCTCTTTATAAACTGGCGGAGTCATTGGTCAATATGTCTTCAAATACCAAGATGGTCAGAAAGTGAATGTCAATGGTGAACAGTATTGGAACATGATTCGACATGTTTTCCTAACACAAATACGTGGCATTAATATTGTTGACAAGTGGTTCCAACAGGACGGAGCCACATGCCACAACACACCACACAGTATGCGCTACAATTGATTTACTCCAAGAAACTTTTGATGAAAACATAATTTCACGTGATTACACAATTAATTGTTTACCAAGATCGTGTGATATATCAAGATCGTTGGATTATATGCCTAATGTCAGTTGTTTACGTCACTAAGCCACAAACAATTAAACATCTATAAAATAACATTCGAAGCGTTATCGGTGAAATACGGCCGCAAATACTGCGAAAATTTGTTGGAAATTATTGCTCCATATACCAGAAATCATACTCCAACTTTAATTTCATAATATTTTCTCTCAAATAAAGGCCGTTTCATTGATATTAAAAATATATTTCCTGGTTTTATTACGATTTAAACTTGTATCACTTAAAAACACCCATTAGTTAACATGGAGGGTCCAGTTATTAAAATTAAAAAAAAAACTCGCTTTAGTTGCTGACAAGTCTTAATATAAGCCAAGACTCATTATAAATATACCAGAATTTAATGTTATGCCCCTGTATTCTGGACTGTCGTTCTCTTTTCTACAAAACTTGTAACATTTTTTCACTTTTTTTCTTAAAAGTAGCAGTTCATAGGGGTTTTCAAAGTAAAACTATTTTTCGCAAGGAGTACTTGAATAGTTTCTAACAAATTATTTACTTTCATATGACAGAAGTTTGCCATTTTCTATAAAAAAAAGTGTAAGAATTGTTGCATCATTCTCTACAGAAGAAACCACATGAAAACCACAACTTATAATTGTGGCTAAAATTGAGCCCCACTAATTTTCACACTATTAAAAGTACACCCTAATTTCATAAGAGATAGTTAAAATTATTTTTAAAGTTTTTGTTTTCCAAAACTCATTTCTAATCGCTCTCAAATGAAGTGCAATTATTGTAAGTACGAAACCAAACCATCGTCCTGGCAACTTTACTCACATATTCACGCTAAAATATCAAATAAATTTTCACACACACATACACTCCACTTGAAATTCCCATACTTTGGCTACTTAAGTAGTCTTATAATTACAAATAATGCGCTGGAATTGTTAGACTATTTAAGGTTCTACTATATTTTCCGAACAGCAACAACCAACGAAAACAAATAAAATCTAAAACACCTCGTCGAAAAAAAAAACAAAGAATTATTCACATGCATGTGCGAGATATGCCAGCCAAGCCAGTTTCGTGTAAACTTATTTCCAGAGCATCGTTATGCCGCATTGTTCCTAAACTTATTACAATAGATATAGAAATAAAGCACCAGCCATGGAAGCACTTCAACTCGCAGAAATACAAACACTGGCAGTGCCTATTTGTCTGAGTTAAAAACAAACAACAAAAAAAAACTGTTTTGAAATTAGAAAATAACGAAAATATCAAATTTCGCACACTCAACAAACGAAAAAACGAAGGCAGCTCGAACATCTCTTTAAAACAATACAAATATTTTACAGGAGTCACAAGGCTTTGAAAGCACGGGTACGAGGAAAATAAAACGAGTTTGTGGGGCAGCAGCATGAGTTGGATGTTTTAGGCAATTTAAAGCCCAAAAGAGTTGCAGTTGCAATTTCAGCAGAGCCCATCAACATTTTACACACACACACACACACATGCAACATAGTCGAGCATCACAAAGAACACAATTTGATTTTTGAGCACATAATTTACACATATTTACGCACACTCAAACACACACATATACTAACACACACACACACTTGCAAAAGCTTTTAGATTACACTCGTATTAAAGGGTGGCGCCACCAGAATGTACGATGTTCATTGTAAATAAAAAGAAAAGTTTTCAAAGAACTATTTTCATATTTCCATTGTGATTGAAGCGTCTATGAAATTTATGTGCGCTACAAAATATCGGTCAAACGTTTGCCACGGATTCGGACGGCATTTTTCTACCCGATTTGCCCATATTTTCAATGAATCTGATTATGTGCGGATCCGTTAATGTGCGGAGTTGGTGTAATGCAACCAAGAAACTTTTTCGCTAAACCCATTCCTTTATGCGCCCAATACCTTAAAATCGAGTCGGTTCCAATTTACAGGAAGTCGGGAAATCTATTTCTGTGGGTGTTGTAAGTACTGAGTGATCAGGGGCTTACGACACAAAAGATCAGTGTGATGGCAGATGCATGGATCACATCTTTCAACTCGCTAAAGACACATTGAAGTGCTTTGGCTTCTTAAGACGGGGTAGGGAACAAACATCACCCTGTCGGATATCGCGGATATTTACCCCACCCATATCCGATCGAAAATGGTATACAACTCTTATTTGTGGATCGGTGCTTAAAAATCTATTTGGAAGTTACTCGACCGTGTACAGGGAAGGGCGAAGAAGCTCATCGGAGACGGAAACGTAACCAACTCTATTGACTCTCATGAGCGCCGTCGCAATGTAGGTATTTGTTTTATCGTTACTATAACGGGATGTGCTCTAACGAAATCAAAAAATGTTTACCCTGAACGAGTTTTTCAGCAAACGAATTCCAACGAATCAATCTACGCCTTAAAAAGGGAATATGCGTTTCGGCCCAACAGTCCGTAAGTAGAAATAGCTACCTGCGAAAGTCTTCCCCATCCCTTCAGAAGATTTAAATCGTATGTCGATTATCCGAAAATTTATCTTCCCAGTTCCTGCGCAATGTGTTGCATATGCAGGGAAGGATCTTCCCCTGACTGCTGGTCCAACTTTGAAGAAAAAAATATCATTCAGAATTATTCCTAATTTTTGGACGACCAATTTTCTTGGAAGTATCTCCAACGACAGAAGTCCCACGGTGTCAGACCACATGATCATTACGCCCAATTAACATCGCCACTACATGAGATAATACGGCTATTGAATTTCTTTAGCAAAAAAGCCATTGTGTTAGTGGCTTTGATGTAAAATGTACCATCGTGTCGGAACAGCAAATTGTCCAGGTCCATATCCACAAGTTCTGGCCGCAACAAGCTCATCACCATTTCGCGAAAGCGAATATCATTCTCTGTAACTGCTTAACCACTATCTTTTTCCGAAGAAGTATGGTCCCATGACGCCGCCAACCCATAAACCGCACGAAACCGTCAATCTTTGTAGATGCACTGCCATTTCAAAGATCACCCGCGGATTATCATGTGCCCCATTGAGGCAATTTCACTAGTTAAAGAATCCGCTGCGGGGAAAGTGGAATTGGAAAGTCATTATTAACTTCTGTTCGTTCAACCAAATGGTCGATGTGTTGATGGCGCTTGATATAGTCACGAAGCTTCAGCTCCTAAGTCGATTGGACCTAAAAATTAAAATCTTTATTTGCAATATACATCAAGTCAATAATGACTGGCCTTCTCCCAAATTATCGCGAACAGCAGCAGAGTTGTGCGGACATGGGCGAGCAGGCACAGATGTTTTCCCATATCCTGCAGACCCGGTTTCGCTGCCAATTGTGGACTCATTTCGGCGATTATGCTGCGCAAAAATAAATTCTCGAAGTTCTTTAAAGGCGTTTTGGTCTGAATGCCATTTCATAATATCAGTGGTTGAATAGGAAATTTCGAATTAAGTTGGATCTTGACCTTAAGCTTTTATTCACAATTAACACCGTACCCTTCAATTGGACCACCCTTTAGCTTTTTGTTTTCTCATAATACCAGTTAAGTTCAAGCCACATCAATATCAAAAGCATGAGCCACACAGATTGTGAAATGCATTTGATCTCATTGCACTTGTGCATGATGGTGTTAGTCATTGTCGTCATCTAATAACGCTTGTAGCACCAGCACCAGTAGCAGCGTAATTTGCAGCAGCTTAGCTCCAACACTTTAATATTAAACATCAGCAATTTTTAGTTCTCGCAGAACAAATATAATGCAGCCGCATCATCGTGGTATTAAATTTAGGTCATAGAATGGGAAGTACAACAAAAGAAAAACAAAAAGCGAATAGAATATAAAACAACAAAACGGCTAAAAGTAAGCAAAGTTGGTGATGGGGGGGGGAAAAAGAAACTAAAACTTTCGCTTTGGCAAACATTAAACAGCTAACGAATGATGCTGGTTAAGGCAGTGAAGAGCAAAATTGTGGCACAACTATGAAATATTTTTATAAAGAAACAAAGGAATCAGTACATATTTTTGGGAGTTGGCGTTTTTAAACTTCTTTAATATTAATTTGGTGCCGAATCTTTTTTCCCAAAATGTTACTAAAAAATTCAAAGTGATCCTGTGCGCTTTGCGCTGGGGCTAATGCAGATCATCAGGGCTCTCTTATCCAACATTTCTTAGAACAACTAAAGATATTTATTTCAAACTTCTACTTTAATGAATGAGAAGTGTAAACTAAATATCAAAGTCATAATAAGAACACACTGATCACTTTTCGTTTTTTATTTTCTTACGTTTTTATTCTACAACTGGTTGGCTTTTTTCCGACTCTAATTGTTGTTGTAAGAGAAATAAAGAACAACAACAATTAACAATTGTTTTAATGTAAATAAAATTTATTAAGAGTATTGAAAATCACATTCCGAATGAAAATCGTACTTGCAAAGTCATGTTGTTTTTAAAATTTCCTAATATAACAACTTTAGCATGAATTCCGGATATTAGAAAATTAAATATAATGACTCCATATGAAAATAAATTTTAAAAATTATAACCCCCGATAAATAAAAATTATTGACCCCGAACAACACACAAGTCATTTGCGGGCAAATTTGAGGTTAGGAAGCAAATTAGCTGTCAAATGATGAAAAGTCAAGAAATGCGCTGTCATCTATTCACACTGATTAAGTAAAATGTTGGGAATTTCTAATGCGCGAAAGCGAAATCTTGCACAAAGAGTTTAAATTGTGAAAATTCTCTATCAAAATGGTCAAAATTTTTCTGTATCAGTTCGTTATATTCCAACAGGTTTTCTTTGTAATCTGACTAATTCTGAGACCGCTGAGCGTAAGTAAATCACTAAATTCGGGCATCAAAATACTACTGCTGACAATAGAATAAATCAATACGTTTGTAAACGCCCCATAGTGATGCAGAGATATCCGCTACATAGTGAAGTGTTGGGAATGAGCCTGAGATATCGACACGTTGTGAATCATATTTTTCCTTTTAAAACTTTTAGAAAAAAAATTTGTCAGGTGGACTTTTCATTAAAGGTTTTGATGGAAAAAATAAATATATTCTTCAAAATTTCAGTATCTTTGAACAACATTTAGCGGCATAATTTAAAAAAAATTGTTATAGAAAACGGTTGAACCTCAAGCACATCCCAGTAGCTTTCTAAAGAGGCATCGTACTCTGGTTTTCCCTGGGTTCCCTGCTTTTAAGCTTTTCGAGCACAATTATTTTGTTTTTAAAATCAAACTTTTCCGCCTTCATTAACGTTGATTGATGTAATTTTCGATTGCCGAAACTGAACCGAGACCACTAACTGATCAGATACATAATTTCGCAGTTTTTCAAATAAAATATCACTCTTTTACACTTTCTAGTTCCTTCAGGATATTTCGCAAAAGTATTTACTGATTTTTACACAGTTTCGGGTGATCGACGTGTAAATATCAAGAGTTGATTGGTTTTTGAATTCGATCGATGAAGCCGTTTAAAAGTTATTGTGAAAGAAATACTTTGGAAAATGTTTTTTTTTAGATATAAAATCACAGGAAATCTAAGTTCAAGAACGTTGCCAGTTTCCTTTGATTTGGTTTAGTCGTTCAAGATTTTTTAGAAATATAATTTCGGATTTTCTTTTTAAATATATCACTTTTTCGAACTTTTTCGTTTACGATTTATCACGAACGGAATAACCGCAGTGCGGTGATCGGAGCTCTTTTCAAATGTCAAACGCGGATTAGTTTCGATTAGAATCGAACGATGGAACAGTTGAAAAGTTGTAACCTTGTAACTTTGAAAATACATTTTTTCCAAGTTTTTTTAGATGTCATGAAATTTACCATTTCGAATCTATTCAAATTCAGAGGAAATCTGAGCTCAGAAATACTCTACCGAATGCGATCAGTTTGGGTTAATTCGATTCAGGCATTCAAAAGTTATAAGCGCGTCACACAAACAGGCATTCACATACATACAGACATAGTGACGGGCTTTCAGAATTAGCCAGGGAAGTTTGCCAGGATCTCAAAACGTGGAGATGTGATAAGAGCTCGAACTCTTCTAAACGCCATAAAACCATAAAAGTTACCGATTTTTTATTTTATTTTATATTTTCCTAAAGACGAAGTCAACATTGCAGAAAAATAATAATAATTAATAATTATAATAAATACATTCTAGGCTTAATTCAATTCTAAACAATTTTAATTAATTTAATTTAATATAATTACATTTTTAATTGACCACTTATTCCTTTTCAAACGACTTAAAAATCATTTTTGTGTTTGAGCTGGTTGTGGAGATGTTGACAATAACCTGGATACATTCGGCCAGTTCAAAAAAGTGATGAAGTTTTCAATATGACAAGAAATTATTTTTAACTTCTTTCGATTGAGATAAACGCTAAAGCGGATCCTCTGACCGTATTTCAGCCGATGGAAAGAGGTCCTGTCTAACCCGCCTGTCCGCCGATTTGACGGGGAATAACCCAAGTATTTTTTATTATTTAAGAAACTCAATTGTAAAACTTACAACAATACAATCACGTCGTATGTGTTGTAGATATTTTACAGAAGGGTCGAGATTCAACAAACCAACTCCATATATTGACGAGATTAAGCCACAAAAGCTGGACTGTTCTAAGTGAACTTTCCTTTGCCGAAACTAATAATTTGCACACCACTGTAATTAAGTAGAGAAAACGCAATTGCAAGCATTTGACTATTTGCTCACACTTTAAACTAATACTGGGTTAAATAAATAGAAAGAATTTTACAAAAAAAAAAAAAAAAGGAGTGCAGAAAAACAAACGCTTTAAATAGACTAGCGGAATCATCGTCCCATATCAGAACAACTGAAACTCTCAAACGTACGTAAATATGCCCTCGCACAAAGTTAAACACCCAACAACAGTTTAACTATTAAACACTAACACTTCAGCATATAAACACTACACATGGAGGACTTTTCAGGAAAAACTAAAACAAGAAAGCTCCCGCATACAGTCAAACATTGACTAGTTATTTCACTGCCTTCATATCCTTTCCATGTGTGAGTGGCTGTGTGTGTGTGTGTGTGCAATTATTGTTGACTGAGAGCAAGCGTGCTGTAGCATTAAGTTTGCTTGTGTGAATTAGGGTGAGTGTGTTAGTTTCTATGCACGTGTGTGTGTGTGCATTTACTTGTATCTTATTTCTATTGTATTATTTTGCCATATCATTTTATATACGATATATAATTTTTTTTATATCCAAACATTTTGTCACTTCCTCATTTCTTTATCGTTTTATTTTGTTGTTTTTCATTCGTTCATTTTCCCTCTTTAGTTATTACGCTTTGAGTATTTTCTATGTTAATGCCTCCATAAAATGAAATGAATTTTTATTAAATCAACAGCAGCAGTAGCAAATATTTTACCATAAAATCCTGTTGGAAGAAGGAAAACTTTGCTTAGAGAAGCACCCATAAAGTTTGGTTTTGGTTGCCCCAGGAATTTGCTTCTTCTTCACATCCTTGAAAGTTTGATGAACATTTTAATAAGTTGTACGGTTCCCAGTGATAGTAAATCTTTAACTAACTTTTGTTTTTGCCAGCAAAGAAAAAGTAGCTGAAGAACATTTTAAAAAGTGTTTTATTTTGTTGAAATAATAAAAAAAAAAAAAATATTTCTGTTGGCCTATTTTTAATGTGAATTGTGTTTGAGTTTTGCTTTAATAGGGAATCGTTTTGCAACTCCCCGCCTTCAGTAGTTTTTGTAGTCACTTTTAAAATATACTTTTAATGATTTGGCGTTAAATTTGATGGGTAACATAAAATATTTCGTGAGTTTTGCAATTCCTCTAAAAGCTTTTTAAATTTTATTGCATTAAGTTGTGAGTGTTAACAATGTGGGCTCGTCCATTTATTTTTATTTTATTACAACATTTACACCATCAGTTCTCTCTCACTAGTTTCTACACAATGATGATTAACATATTGATCATTAATGATTTAAGTTATTTTCCTGAAAAAAGCGATAAAGTAGCGTTTCAAATGGATTCAAGCACTTTTCCAATTTTATGTCAACAATTACATACCCTGGAATGTCTTATGTTTTATTGTACTAACCTTAAATTATCATAATATCCTCATCGGTAGCATTCTTGAACTTAAATAAAATATCTCTTAGCCTATTTGAAAATCGTCAATTATTTGCTCTAATGCTATTGGAGCGAAAATGGCATACAACTTTCAGCTGTTAGCCGGTGCTTTAAAGTCTATTTTAAAATCACTAGATGGCTTTCAGGAGAGAGAGGGAAGAAGCTTATCGGACATGGCAGTATAGCCAACCCCCATTTCTTAATAACTCCAACGCCCTTTTTAGTAAGAGCTCCCTCATTTGCAGACGATATTCCAACGAATTACAATACGCAGTACAGAAAGAACAAGTAATACGAACTACAGCATGTTATATTTCAAAGTCTTAAAACTTAGTTTTAACAAACTCTATTTTAGGAGTGTAAGAGAATGACTTCTTATCAAATACACAATCATTTTGTGCATCTTTATTTTAAACTTTTACGAAGAACATAAAAATCATTCATTAACTTTTAATTAATAAATTATTATTCCTACAACCAGAGACGGGTTTTTGGTTTTCGAGAGTCAAACTTTGAGTTGGCAGCACCCATTTAACAGCCGATAGTTGCTTTTTGTTTAGTTTCCTTTAAAATTTCATTACGAATCGATTTAGACCAGAGCAACACGTGCGAGTTAATAAAATTTTCAATCAAAGTAATTGTTCTCTTCGTCAAACTCATCCATTCAAAATTTTATTTTCAAAAATACAATTTTTATTTTCAAATACAAATTGTTGGCTGACAAAAACATGACACTTTATAGCAGCCACAATAATGACGCCGTCATCTTTGCATTATTATAAAGCACACGTTCCTAAATTATCCAAAAATGTATGACTAAATGCTGGTATTAACGCTTTCGTTTACTTAGTTTATCTCGTTCGTGTGTGTATGTGTGGGTGTGTGTGTGTGTGTGTGTGAGCGGAAGCGGTGTAAATGTTTTGGGTTTATAAATTATGTTACTAAAACAATTTGTTATTTAATATTGAAATTTTGCTAGATTTTGTTAAGGAGTCAAAGAGCTCTAAGTTGTGTAGTCCTGGAATTCATTAAATCAGCATTTCAAAAGGAAACGTATGAAAACGTAAGTCCTCATTTTACGCGTAATTAAATACGCAGTAACGTACATGTGATCAGTAATTTCTTTGGAAAAATAAATAATAATTTAGTGAAATGAACTTTAAATCATTTTAAAGAAATGACTTCATATTAAATGCACAATGATTTTGTTTCTTTTTGTTTTAAAATTTTAGGAAAAACCGATTTATTAACTTGTAATTAATAAAATATTATTCGGACAAATACAGCGGGTTTTTTTGGAGTGCCACTACTTTGAGTTGGCATCGCTGCATTAGAGCACCCATTTAACAGCTTTTTGTTTAGTTTCCTTTAAAATTTCATTACGAGTCGATTTACACCAGAGCAACGCGTACGAGTTAATACAATTTTCAATCAAAATAATCGTTCTCTTCGTCAAACTCATCCATTCAAAGTTTTATTTTCCGATGAAGCCCATTTCTGGTTAAATGGGTACAGTAAATAAGCTTGGAAGATTTACCTGGAAGTAAAACGAATCCACAAGCTTTTGTCAAAACACCACTAAATCCACAAAAATTACTATTTGCTGTGTTTTATGGCCTGGCGGAGTAATTGTGCTAAATGTCTTTAAAACCGATGAAGGTCAGAATGTTACTATCAATGGTGAACGGTATAGGAACAGGAATCGAAATTTTTTTTGTCCTTTAATTACGTGGCATTGATCCTGCTGATATTTGGTGAGGACAGGGCGCAGCTACATACCACTCAAAGAAACTCTTGATGAAAATATAATGTCACGTAGTGGCCCAATTAATTGGCTACCAAGATCATATGGTCTAATCCCACTGGATTATTTTCTTTGGGATTATGTGAAGCCGCTTGTCTACGTTAATAAACCAGAAATAATTTAATATCTGGAAATCCACATTCAAAAAGTTATTGAAAAGTTGTTTAAGGTAGTCTAAGTGCTCTCTATTGTGCTGCGAAAATTTGCATGATGGTCTAAGAATTTCAAAATTGCAATTTATATTTTTTTAAAACAATTTCAATTAATTATTCCTTTTTGATTTATAAATTATTCTTCACTTCAGTTAAATTCAGGATGAAAACGCGAGATTGTTTTCATATAAAAAATCATATGCCCCCGTGAGTTTTGCAAATAATTACGGGTGTATCATATGGAAATCAATATGAATATATATTCCCAACTCGTGTTTCATTAATAAAACAATTTCGTTACTTTCAAGGTTGCTCGTTATTGATAACGTCTGATGCCAAGACCCCAACGCTTTCATCCATACCAAAATCCCCTATTTATTTCTATTGCCTCCACTCTCTCCCCCTTTATCAGTCCTTAGGATTATGCCAACAACATGAATATATAAAAAGTTTACCTCAGAGCACAAATACCCTCCCAAGTCTACTTTCTGCTCGTGTATCCTATTTTATTTATATAACCAGCAATTGGCCGTATAATAAATAACCTGCGAATATTTATGGTTTGAGGTATAAATCAAATGAATAAGAATGTGTTTTAATGGTTGAAAGTAAAGGAAGTATGAGAAAATGTATGAGAATTGTGCCTTCAGCAAAACACATGTGCCGGTTCTTATTTAAATCCTTAAAGAGGATGTGCACATATTCACGGTGTTAAACATGCTCGTGTATTTGAATATTCAAATAACAAAGAGAAAATCCCAAACATTTTTAAGGCTTTACTAGAGAAGTGTGTGTGGAGCATGTGTGTGTGTGTGTGTGTGTGTGTGTGTGTGTGTGAGTACTTTAATTGCTACTCGTATTATTAATTTAATTATTAATTATATATGGATTCATGTGGGCGATGTCAAGCAGCTGATTTATTTATTGATAAACACGTTAATGAAATCAATAAATTACAAAAATCTTCATTTAATTTATCTGCTTCAATAGAGGAGTGTTCCCGTTAACGAAATTTTTATTAAACTTTAAGTTATTTTATAACAAAAAGGAGAATTTGGGTAACCGATTTCAGAACAATTAAGCAAAAGCCTTAAATTAAACGACTCAAAGGACATCAGTTCTTTGCAACATTTCTTGGACTGTTCTGCTGGCCTGTTCCAGCGTGCTATTTTTTTTTTGAAGATGCCAAATAGTTTATTTGTTGTGAGAACAATTAATATATTCTTAATTTCTTTTTTTATTTTTTAAAAAGAAGCAGCACTCCGGGAATGTCCCCCACATGTGCAATGCATTGCACTGGAACTTTGAGTTTTGGCTTTGGGAGGGCGGGAAAGGAAAGTAGCATCTGTGAACATTCGATTTAAACCTTCAGAAATTGAAAGCGTCAGGGAAGACCTGCTCCAGTAACGGGCGTTTTTATAGTGATCACAAGCTTAAATCATAGTAAATCAAGCGATTTTTTTTTAATATCCATGAAACGGGCCTAATTTGAAAGACATTTTTATGAAATTAATAATCAAATAAAAGCTACAATCTGGAACACCAATTTTCAACCACTTTTCGCAGCACTTCGCCGATAACTCTTCGAATGTTGGTTTCCAGGTGTTTAATTGTTGGTGGTTTATCGTCGTAGGCAAGTGACTTAACATAACTCCTGGGAATATAATCCAATTGGGTTAAGTCACACGATCTTGTTGGCCACTTACCTGAAATTAATTATTTATGAAAAATTCTTTCCAGTAAACCAAATGTAGCGCCCGCTGTATGGCATGTGGCTCCGTCCGGTTGGAACCACACATCAGCCACAGATTAATGCCACGTAATTAAGGTGCAAAAAAATGTCCAATCGTGTTCCCATACCGTTCACCATGGACAGTAACATTCTGAACATAATCGTTTTCGAAGACAAGTGGGCCCTTTACCCCGCGCAGCCTATAGAGTACCGTAAACAGGAATTTTATGTGGGTGCAGTGTTTCCACAAAAGCTTAAGGAAATGGGCTTCATCGGGAAATAAGATTTTTAATGAAAAAATTTAGGTTTTTCCTAAAATTTTAAAACAAAAAGAAACAAAATCATTGTGCATTTAATATGAAGTCATTTCTTTAAAATGATTTAAAGTTCATTTCACTAAATCATTATTTATTTTTCCAAAGAAATTATTGATCTTATGTTCGTTACTCCGTATTTAATTACGCGTAAAATGAGGACTTACGTTTTCATACGTTTCCTTTTGAAATGCTGATTTAATGAATTCCAGGACTACACAACTTAGAGCTCTTTGACTCGTTAACAAAATCTAGCAAAATTTCAATATTAAATAACAAGTTGTTTTAGTAACATAATTTATAAACCCAAAACATTTACACCGCTTCCGCTCACACACACAGACACATACACACACGAACGAGATAAACTAAGTAAACGAAAGCGTTAATACCAGCATTTAGTCATACATTTTTGGATAATTTAGGAACGTGTGCTTTATAATTATTATAAAGCAAAGATGACGGCGTCATTATTGTGGCTGCTATAAAGTGTCATGTTTTTGTCAGCCAACAATTTGTATTTGTAAGTGTCACAGCATGTCTCTGCATGCACAAGTGTGAGTATATTAATTGTTTAGTTGTGTTATTAATCCTTTTGTTTCACTTTGTTTTTTTTTGTTTGTTTTTACTTTTGACAGGCAACAAAGCCGAGTGTAAGCAAAAGTGAAAAATTACTACGTTTAATTTTATCTATAAAATACGTGCTAAACTTTCATTATATATTGCGTGTGTTTATAGAAAATCGCCTGCTGTAAATGTCAGTAGGGAAATAGTACGGATTCAATGTATAAATTGTCGAACAACTCGCATACGTTGTACAGAAATGTTGTAGATCTATAAGTAGTACTGACTCGGTACTTCTGTCAGGGTCATGTCTAGAGATTGGAAACAGATATTCACTATGAACGTAAATACTACTGAAAGGGTACCTCATAGTATTTGATATTCTTATACCCTACCCCAAGAGGAATAAGAGCTACAGTTGTGTCATTTCGTGTGCACTATCCTTAATTTTAATATGCAACCCTATAAAGTTTACATATTCTGAATCCTTATGAATATTGATGTCAAATAAACGATGTCCTTGTGTCTCTCTATTTGTAGATGAATGGCCAAAGGCTTCATCCTATAAATCGTGCTACTGAAAAACGAAAAAATTTAAAATATTGTTCCAGAGCTGGAAAACATAAGCATATTTGTTGTATATAAAAGTAACAAGCTAAAAAGATGTTTAGAAATAGATTTTTACGGTGTGACTATTCACTTAATTCAATCTTTTTAGCGGTACAAAACATTAACTTGGCAGCACTTTTTAATTAACTGTTATCTTGTCAGCTGTTAAGTGATTTATGTTAAGATTGATTTGACATCTCAACGTGAAGAGATCGACATCTGAAAAGCGCTGACAAATTGTGCATATTAATTTGAAAAGCATGACTGAAGTCGAACTGCTTAACGCGCGTATATTATTTAAGCGTTGAAGATCATTTTGGTTCGAATTAATACTTCAGTAAAAAAAAATGCAGTAGTTAAAGTGTTGAAAATCCTCAAGGATATTTTAAGACACAACCGAATCTAGATAAGCTGTCCAAACAGTATTTGGTATCCTTATGAGCTGTTGCATTTATTGGTCTGTAACTATTTATAAACGGTGCTGGTACGTTTACAGTCAATGGTGACTGATATTTATGTCATGACGACTGACTTTTATGTTCATAAATTGAAGAAGCAGGATATGTAGGAGCTTTGGCTTAAACAAGATGAGACAAAATGTGTTTTATCCTGTGAAACGGTATTATTATCCGCATAGTTTCACGCCACGAACCCGAAAGTTGGCCCCCAAAATCGTGCAATTTAACTAGACTATTTTCTGTCGGAATAAACAAATTCGCTGCTTGCCTACGCCATTGATCATGTGGAGGACAACACTCGCCGCATTGTTACCAATATATGGCCACATATTTTGCAAGAAGTCATTGAAGCTTAGGTCTCCTGGTTAGACTGCTTCAGAACCAGCCGTGGTGGTCATATATAAACTATAATTTCAAAAGTTAATCTCTCGAAAAATTAACTTCATATCAAACTTCAGTTCAAAATTCTATACCTCTGTCATACACACCCTTTATAACCACTAAAATAAAAAATGAGATATTCCAGAGGCCTTCAACTTAATATCTGCGATATTTTTATAATTTATTATATTAATATAGTTTTTTTTTTATAAAATAATTTGCCAGTTAATTGACGTATTTTGTTGACGGATCGTTTTACTCTTTTTGATTTTTTGGTTGCGAAATGACAACTAACTTTTTTCAGTGAGTTGTCTTGTGCTAAACTAAACACTCTCTTTGGTAGTGCTGCCATTTTTAGTCAATATTATAACAATTTTCACTCAATATTATAACAATTTCCTACATATTAAACAATAATTGATTGACATTTTGTATAGATAATTAAGCTCAACACTGCTAATTATCGCGTTAATCTCAAGGAGAACTAAAATGGCATTAAAAAGGCCATTTCAGGGTTGCTACATAAAATTAATACACGTACGTCGATGAGCTTTTTTATTTAAATTAAGAAGACTTTGCAAATAAATTTCGAAAATATTAGTGCAATGATGCCTGACGATCGGAGTCATTATGTCGCCGATACTGCTAATCCCTCCGAAGAAACTGTAGCAGTTGACTAGTGCGAATGAGACGCAATACTGTCGAAAAAGACCAAGCGATCGGTGGTCTGGCTGTACTTGAAAAATAATTGCCAACGAGATTTTGATTTTTACTGATTCAGAGCTGCTTTGCCACTGTCGAGGAATATATATTCCGATGACTACACCTTGTTTTTGTTAATAGTGCTTTTATATTTTCTAACGAGATTTATTTGTGTGAAGGGTATAGGAATCGCAGAAAATCTTATTACAAAAGAGAGATTTTTTACTGAGCACCAACGATATGTATGCACATATCGCACAGATTTACCTTTCAATTTCAATGATCTTATATTTTTAAATTTTATAAATTTTTTGTTTAAATTCCTGTGCAACCAACATACAAAATGATACAACAGTGTTACGAAGCCATTCTATGGAAACAGTGTAAATAGTCAGGTCGTATGTACTGTTGACATTGACAACATAAATATGATTGACAAAGTGTTTACTTGTCTACACTTGCGCCGTGTCTCCCTTCAGGGGAATTGCGAAAGGTTTTTACGTGCATTTGGTCGTACATGCATATGAGCTTGTGTTTGTATATGTGTGTGTGTGTGTGTGTGTGTGTACACGTTGGCATGTTACATGCTTTTGCCTGTGTTCGTATTAAATCCTCTGCTCCAGTCTTGTTTAATAATCTGGGTTAATAATGTTGACGCGACATAATCAATATTTTGACAAAATTTAACAGCCTATAGAGTACCGTAAACAGGAATTTTATGTGGGTGCAGTGTTTCCACAAAAGCTTAAGGAAATGGGCTTCATCGGGAAATAAGATTTTTAATGAAAAAATTTAGGTTTTTCCTAAAATTTTAAAACAAAAAGAAACAAAATCATTGTGCATTTAATATGAAGTCATTTCTTTAAAATGATTTAAAGTTCATTTCACTAAATCATTATTTATTTTTCCAAAGAAATTATTGATCTTATGTTCGTTACTCCGTATTTAATTACGCGTAAAATGAGGACTTACGTTTTCATACGTTTCCTTTTGAAATGCTGATTTAATGAATTCCAGGACTACACAACTTAGAGCTCTTTGACTCGTTAACAAAATCTAGCAAAATTTCAATATTAAATAACAAGTTGTTTTAGTAACATAATTTATAAACCCAAAACATTTACACCGCTTCCGCTCACACACACAGACACATACACACACGAACGAGATAAACTAAGTAAACGAAAGCGTTAATACCAGCATTTAGTCATACATTTTTGGATAATTTAGGAACGTGTGCTTTATAATTATTATAAAGCAAAGATGACGGCGTCATTATTGTGGCTGCTATAAAGTGTCATGTTTTTGTCAGCCAACAATTTGTATTTGTAAGTGTCACAGCATGTCTCTGCATGCACAAGTGTGAGTATATTAATTGTTTAGTTGTGTTATTAATCCTTTTGTTTCACTTTGTTTTTTTTTGTTTGTTTTTACTTTTGACAGGCAACAAAGCCGAGTGTAAGCAAAAGTGAAAAATTACTACGTTTAATTTTATCTATAAAATACGTGCTAAACTTTCATTATATATTGCGTGTGTTTATAGAAAATCGCCTGCTGTAAATGTCAGTAGGGAAATAGTACGGATTCAATGTATAAATTGTCGAACAACTCGCATACGTTGTACAGAAATGTTGTAGATCTATAAGTAGTACTGACTCGGTACTTCTGTCAGGGTCATGTCTAGAGATTGGAAACAGATATTCACTATGAACGTAAATACTACTGAAAGGGTACCTCATAGTATTTGATATTCTTATACCCTACCCCAAGAGGAATAAGAGCTACAGTTGTGTCATTTCGTGTGCACTATCCTTAATTTTAATATGCAACCCTATAAAGTTTACATATTCTGAATCCTTATGAATATTGATGTCAAATAAACGATGTCCTTGTGTCTCTCTATTTGTAGATGAATGGCCAAAGGCTTCATCCTATAAATCGTGCTACTGAAAAACGAAAAAATTTAAAATATTGTTCCAGAGCTGGAAAACATAAGCATATTTGTTGTATATAAAAGTAACAAGCTAAAAAGATGTTTAGAAATAGATTTTTACGGTGTGACTATTCACTTAATTCAATCTTTTTAGCGGTACAAAACATTAACTTGGCAGCACTTTTTAATTAACTGTTATCTTGTCAGCTGTTAAGTGATTTATGTTAAGATTGATTTGACATCTCAACGTGAAGAGATCGACATCTGAAAAGCGCTGACAAATTGTGCATATTAATTTGAAAAGCATGACTGAAGTCGAACTGCTTAACGCGCGTATATTATTTAAGCGTTGAAGATCATTTTGGTTCGAATTAATACTTCAGTAAAAAAAAATGCAGTAGTTAAAGTGTTGAAAATCCTCAAGGATATTTTAAGACACAACCGAATCTAGATAAGCTGTCCAAACAGTATTTGGTATCCTTATGAGCTGTTGCATTTATTGGTCTGTAACTATTTATAAACGGTGCTGGTACGTTTACAGTCAATGGTGACTGATATTTATGTCATGACGACTGACTTTTATGTTCATAAATTGAAGAAGCAGGATATGTAGGAGCTTTGGCTTAAACAAGATGAGACAAAATGTGTTTTATCCTGTGAAACGGTATTATTATCCGCATAGTTTCACGCCACGAACCCGAAAGTTGGCCCCCAAAATCGTGCAATTTAACTAGACTATTTTCTGTCGGAATAAACAAATTCGCTGCTTGCCTACGCCATTGATCATGTGGAGGACAACACTCGCCGCATTGTTACCAATATATGGCCACATATTTTGCAAGAAGTCATTGAAGCTTAGGTCTCCTGGTTAGACTGCTTCAGAACCAGCCGTGGTGGTCATATATAAACTATAATTTCAAAAGTTAATCTCTCGAAAAATTAACTTCATATCAAACTTCAGTTCAAAATTCTATACCTCTGTCATACACACCCTTTATAACCACTAAAATAAAAAATGAGATATTCCAGAGGCCTTCAACTTAATATCTGCGATATTTTTATAATTTATTATATTAATATAGTTTTTTTTTTATAAAATAATTTGCCAGTTAATTGACGTATTTTGTTGACGGATCGTTTTACTCTTTTTGATTTTTTGGTTGCGAAATGACAACTAACTTTTTTCAGTGAGTTGTCTTGTGCTAAACTAAACACTCTCTTTGGTAGTGCTGCCATTTTTAGTCAATATTATAACAATTTTCACTCAATATTATAACAATTTCCTACATATTAAACAATAATTGATTGACATTTTGTATAGATAATTAAGCTCAACACTGCTAATTATCGCGTTAATCTCAAGGAGAACTAAAATGGCATTAAAAAGGCCATTTCAGGGTTGCTACATAAAATTAATACACGTACGTCGATGAGCTTTTTTATTTAAATTAAGAAGACTTTGCAAATAAATTTCGAAAATATTAGTGCAATGATGCCTGACGATCGGAGTCATTATGTCGCCGATACTGCTAATCCCTCCGAAGAAACTGTAGCAGTTGACTAGTGCGAATGAGACGCAATACTGTCGAAAAAGACCAAGCGATCGGTGGTCTGGCTGTACTTGAAAAATAATTGCCAACGAGATTTTGATTTTTACTGATTCAGAGCTGCTTTGCCACTGTCGAGGAATATATATTCCGATGACTACACCTTGTTTTTGTTAATAGTGCTTTTATATTTTCTAACGAGATTTATTTGTGTGAAGGGTATAGGAATCGCAGAAAATCTTATTACAAAAGAGAGATTTTTTACTGAGCACCAACGATATGTATGCACATATCGCACAGATTTACCTTTCAATTTCAATGATCTTATATTTTTAAATTTTATAAATTTTTTGTTTAAATTCCTGTGCAACCAACATACAAAATGATACAACAGTGTTACGAAGCCATTCTATGGAAACAGTGTAAATAGTCAGGTCGTATGTACTGTTGACATTGACAACATAAATATGATTGACAAAGTGTTTACTTGTCTACACTTGCGCCGTGTCTCCCTTCAGGGGAATTGCGAAAGGTTTTTACGTGCATTTGGTCGTACATGCATATGAGCTTGTGTTTGTATATGTGTGTGTGTGTGTGTGTGTGTGTACACGTTGGCATGTTACATGCTTTTGCCTGTGTTCGTATTAAATCCTCTGCTCCAGTCTTGTTTAATAATCTGGGTTAATAATGTTGACGCGACATAATCAATATTTTGACAAAATTTAACTTTTTTTATGATCGTGTTGGCGGTGGCATTTTGTGGAAAACATAATCATGACGTATTTATTTTCAGGACACATATTGAATAGCTAAACGTTGTTTTAAAATATTGTTTGAAAATATTTTGTTTAATTTGAACAGCTAAAATTTAACCGGATTCCAAGATTTTTCATTTTATAGTGTTTTATTTTTTATATATATATTTTTGAAATTTTTTTCATTTCAGGTGTATGTGATGAGTTGGTGACTTTTACATTATTTTAAATAATTGTTGTTTGAGTTGTTGTTGCTTGGGAAAGTGTATTTATTCTTTCTTGTCTGTTCTTACACGTTTGAGTGTTTGCGTTTGAGTTAATTCAAAAATATTGATAAACAATGAGTTATTAACATGATGTTGTTAATCAGTTTATCCTTTAGACGTTGTTGTAAGAAATTTATTATTCATAAATTAATAAATTTCTTAGCTATAAATTGTCTTATATCACTTTCAAATATAAGATAGTTTGTATGAAATACAAACAAGAGCAAATTATTCTTTTTATTCGAATGGATTTTTAATATAAAAATATGACTTTTACAAAACGGGAATATTATTGGCAAGGACTTCTCTATATTATTTATTTATTTATTTATTTCAGTTTGCGTAATATAAGCCTAAGGGCAAATAAAATTATTTTTATTGGCCCTTATATTATATATTTAAAATTATATTTTAATATCACTAATAATGATTAATTCACGATATAATAAAATCTTAATATATACTATCCATTATACTATATCCTAACACAATTAGTAAGCAGTATTCCAAATTGAAACACAATACAAGGGAATATGTAATTATATTAAATAGATATAAATTTCGTCCGAGTTAGTGAGAAGTGAAGTGAGACAATACGAAACGAGATAGAAAAGGCAACGTCAGCTCAGTTAGATTGTTCTGAAAAACATTATTAGACGAAACTCTAAAAGCAGGCCATTCCAGCAACGTGAAATCCTAATGAGAAATGAATTAGAGAAAAAGGATTTAAAAATACGTGGTATTTTTAGTTCATGGAGAAAAATTAAATGACTCAAAAAGTACCTCAGACTTGGCATTTTTTATAATCTTGTGAAAGAAACTTAAGTTGCGCCAGTTCACAAAATCATCAAAAGAGCAGCCTAAAAAGCTATTCCCATAAGCCGAGATAAGGTCTCTTCTCAGGGCATTATAGATAAATCTGACACAGGAGTCCAGCTACCTGCGTAATCTTGTCATTATCAACCCACTGACTCCTTTTTACGACCTTAAACCGATAAGGATATATTTGAACAGTAAATCTTATACAGGGCACCCTAGATCCTACCCGAGAGCATATCCAAGTGCGGTCCAAAGACAATTTATTATCAAGGACAATACCCAAGCATTTATGGTGGTCAAAAAATTTCACCATAACACCATCTATATTAATATTAAGATTATTAAAGAATCGGGAAGTGGGTCCAAATATTAGAGCTTTAGTTTTAAAAGAGTTAATACATACTTTATTGTCTAAGGTCCAATGTGTCACGCTATTATGGCAGGAATTAATCTCAGCCTCAAATATATCAAAAGAATTTATCTCACCACTAAATAGAAGCAGAACATCACCGGCAAACAAGAAGGGGAACAGCTAGACGAGGTAGCAACATCTGCTAAGTCGTTAACATAAATAATAAAAAGTAAGGGCCCTAAAACCGATTCCTGGGGTACACCAGAGTGAAGGGGTTTTGTGGAGGACTGCCTCCCATTTGTAGCGACAAACTGGGATCTATTACTCAAGTAAGACAAGTCAAGTCTACAAGCCATGCTAGAAAAATTATAAAGATAGTATAGCTTGCGTACCATTATCGTAAAGTCAATAGTACTAGAGGCTCTTGACAGATTAAGAGAAATTAGAACACTCATTTTGTCGTCATTTACATTGCGTCTGATTTTATCAGTCAGACTGAGAAGGAGAGATGTTGTATTCATGCCTCTACAGAAAGCATATTGAGTTTTCGACACTTTTGGCAATACCGTGTCCATCAACTGATCCTTAATAACATGCTCCAACACTTTAGATAAAACAGGAAGTATCGAAATGGGTCTTAGATTATCCGCTGAAGATATATTTTTGGACTTTGGTATGGGAGTAACTCGAGCCACTTTCCATGCTGAAGGAAAGGTAGATGTCGTTAAAATAGAATTTACTAGTGTTAAAATAATATTCGAAACCAAGGGAAAGAATATTATTATAATTTGTTAAATAATTTTACAGGATTTATTTTCAAATATCATCTCAAGCACGTCTACCTCCACTATGAGAGCATTCAATGAAAATCGCTTATCACGCAAGTCCCACATCTGGTCGAATTAACTACTTAAAAATGACAATTCCAATATCTGACATTAAAAAGTATGATCATGAAACGATAAAACAAACTTGTTCATCACATGCAAATAAACCGTGTTTGTTTTGTTATTGACACAACTTTGAGTTGGCATCACTGCTTTATTGAAGCACCCATTTAACAGCTGATAATTGATTTTTTTCTAGCTTTCGTTGAAACTTCATTATGACTCGACTTACGCCAGAGCAACGCCCGCAAATTGTTGAAATTTTTAATCAAAATAATTGTTCTCTTCGTCTAACTCATCCATTCAAATTTTTATATCCCGATGAAGCCCATTTCAAGTTGAATGGGTACGTAAATAAGCACAATTATCGCATTAAGAGTGAGAAGAATCCACAAGCTTTTGTCGAAACCTTATGGGTTTGGCGGAGTCTTTCAATGATGAACGGAGTAGGAACATGCTTCGAAATATTTTCGTACCTCTATTACGTGGCATCAATTTAATTGATATTTGGTTCCCAACCGAACGGGGCCACATAGTGGACGGCCACAATTGATTTACTCAAAGAAACTTGTAGAGAAAAACGAATACCACTTTATGGCCCAAAACATTCGTTAAATATTTGCTGGAGACGTCTTTTGAGGTATATCTCTTCTATTTCATACAGTTCCTGCAGCAGTACATCCTCCCAAGCGTCTGCAATTGTCCGACTTTCTTTGTGACTTTATGTGCGTCAAGCACATAAGATCGTGTAATTCAACTCCATGAAATTATTTTCTTTGGGATTATATTCCAATCACTTGGCGACGTGGGTAAACCGCAAATAATTGAGCATCTGAAATTCAACATTCGAAAAAGAGTTATCGGCCAAATATGGTCAGAAATGCTACGAATAAATCAGTGTTCGGATAGCGCCTTCTGCACTCATCTTAGCTTAGAGTGAATTTGACTGATCGCATTAGTTTCTTTCAAAATTGAAATTAAAGCAAAAATTTTCTCGAAAGCAATTTCAGGTTTTCCTTAATTTATTTCGATTCAGATCTTATAAGATTTCAAAACACGTCACGTGCGCTATTTAGAGTAAAATAAAGTCAATCGGAGTTTATTTGATAATTATAAAACTGCTGTGAAGAGGAGTAAAAGTAGCTTTAAGACTTCTTAGAAAGAAACGGAAAAAAGAGTTGCAAAACAATGCGAAGCAAATATGAAGAAGTTTTGAAAAAGAGACAGCAGCAAAACGAAAAAAGATGGCTTTTGAAGAAGTAGAAGAAAAATATATGAAATTGTATTCTTATTTATTGAAATAGATATTATTTCAATAAGAAACAGGGACGGCTACCTGGACTTCAGATCTATTTATCAAACAAAATTATTATATATCTTATGCCGATCCTACCCCATCACTTTTCCATACAATTATTTATCCCCTCATCAAAATGACTCACACCAAATTCGAAGTCTCTTATTATTATAGATGTCTAGAGAGAGGATTATGATCAGTTACTTTAAATAGGCCACCAGGCCTATTATTCCAATATTCGAAAATAGTTCTGTAAATCTAATACCATGAACTGATAAAGTATTTACAAATTAATTTACACATTTTCCATCGAAAAGCCCACTGTGCGTTGGATATAAAAATTAAATAAAATTTTCTATTATTTAAATTTAATGAAATCTTCTCACAAGAAATTGTTTTTAAAAACTGCACAATTTGCCGATTTATTTATTGATCGGCCCGTGCTAATGTTGAGTTGTCTGAGCAGATAATCTGGTGGGAATTCGAAACAATGGATTTTTTCAGTCGATTAATATTGAATATAAATTGTGAATATCTTGAATTGTTTTCTTATGAAAACTTGAATAAATACTCCAGACCATTTCGTGTCTTCAAATGTTCAGTACAGACAATTAAAAATTTCTTTCTCTAACACGATGAAAATAAAATTTTGTTATTTATTTTAATTGCTGTTCTTATCGAATTCTGTGTGTAAACTTTATCCGTATTTTACATTTTATTATTCTGATTAAATGTGTGTTTATTTTTTCCTTTATATTTACAGCTGAGCTCGACTATTCTATTCCAAGCAAAACATAAAGCGGCTGTTGTGAACAAGCGCCTGTACTCTGTCTACACTTTCATGGTACAAAATAATTTTGAATTTTTTTTAAGGTAAGTTTTTTTAAAAAGAAAACAATATTTTAAAAAAGTTGGAGTGTAGTTTTCCCTTTTTTTAATTTTTAGCAACATTTTTTTTACTATAAATTTACACCATAAAATCTATTGATTTTGCGAAAAGAAGTTCTTAAAATAAAGAACATGATAATAAATTTGAAATCAATATAAAAATCAAACAATCATAAAGTGTTTCTCAAATCAAAATATAATAAAAACTATGGAAAGTATGAACCCGTTAAGTTTAACCGAAAATCTATCGCAACCTGATTTTTATGATATTCTATGCTTTTGAAGTCTCTCAGCCAAAAACAATTATTTCAATTCGTAAATCAACCGACTGCCACTAACTGATCAGTTATAATATTTCAGAATTGTTCACAAAAATAATTTATTCCGGATATTTTCTTTCACGATATCTTACGAGCGGATTACACGACTTTGATCCGGTTCACGGTGGGCGACATGGTTCTTAAATGTTAAGAGCGGATTATTGAAATCGATTGGTGAAGCGGCTAAAAAGTTATTCTAAAAAACCACTTGGGAAAATAATTTTTTTCTTAAATTTTTTTTTATATCTTGAAATTTACCGCTTCGAATCGCTTTAAATTTACCTAAAATTTAAGTTCAAGAATATTCTTCAGAACGCCGCCAGTTTGGTGTAATTTGGTTCAGCCATTAAAAGTTATAAGCGGCTCACATACTTAAGCACAAACACACATACACACTTACTTATATACAGGCATAGGGACGGGTTCTCTTAATTAGTCAGGTAGGCCTCCTGGAACCTCAAAACGAGGACTGCTAAAGAGAACTTCATTTTTCTTAACGGGGTAAAACCAATAACTTCCCGATTTTTTCAAATATAATATTTTCCTAGGGGGAAGCTAAAAAATAACGAGGGTGGGTTAATAAATCCGTAACGTTTTGAAAGTAACTCTGGTTTTTAGTAAAAAAAATTAATATTACTTTTCAACAAAGTTTTCTTTGAGTTCTATAAACTCCAATATTTTACCTCTTCAAAAAAATTGTCGGGGTTATAAAAATTCGTTTGTTTTTTTTAGTAAAATGATGTGGTTATTAGATAGGAGTGTGTTTCCGCCGAGCTATTCCTTAAAGTTTTTGAATGAGCACAATTCACTTGGGGTTTAAGTCTAGAGAATTTGTCAGAGCATTATCGGTAGCAGAGCAGAAGAGCAAAAACTTCACCCACGGAGTATCCAGTACAAATAACTACAAAGAAATTGCTCTATCCTCTGCTTATATCAATGGTTGGTTTAGGGGGGGTCCTTCCCTGAGCACTGCTCCAAGACAACAAAAAAAAGGCAACTCATGGATTTTTGTGGTGAAAATCGTTTGTGTATTTTCGCATTTTTATAAAAATAATTTTTCTCTCGGCCAACTGCAGTCGACCCAATAAGTTGGTGAATTGATATTTTTCTGCTTTTAAAATTGATCGATGTGGATGATTTTGGGTGCTTTCCAAATTACTATCCCCATGATTTATAAAGACACGTCTGCCTCTTTGGCTCCGATTGAACCGAAAAACTTTATTTCCAACCACCCGAATTTCACTTTTTCCATTCTCTTTTTAAAACACAAAACAGTTGGCTGCTAAACACAAAAATAAATCATGCTGGGTCTTCTTCACATTCAGACAGGGATCGCTTAAGAATTCCCTGTTTCACCCATAAGTCACGGACTTATTGGTCCGTATTTCGGTAGTCTAAATAATTTAAAAACTCACATGGGCATAACCTAAAAGAAACTAAATGGAATGGAAAAAATCCGATATCCAGTCGTATATAAACAGTTAATATGCTGTTTATTAAAACTCTTTAAAAAAATAAGCTTTGTTGCCTAGTGTTATGTGAACGTAATTTGGCAACAGTTTTAAATGTGTTAATTAGATGGCAGTAAATGCAATAAAGAAGAGAATTGTGCGAATGGCAAGTGCAGAAAAAAGAAAAAAAAGGTCAAAGACCTGCAGCACAAACAGCTTAACTTGGGGGGGTGACTGGGGAAAATGTGTTAACTGAAGTTAAAAATTGTGCTAATTATTTCGTATTATTGTTTTAAATTTTTGTTTTCGTTTTCCTAAATGCAAACAAAATCACCAGGTGCTAATTACAGAGAAACTTCAAATAAAGAAATTCCAAAAACATTGAAAACTTTTTTGGCATTATTTTCTCAAGGCGATTCAAAAACCGAAGTACAAAGAGAAGCATTGTAAATTACTCCGGTAGATCACTCACTCACCACTTTATTTGCAAAAAAAAAAAAAGAATACATGAATTAACTAATTTTCAACAATAACATAAATTATTTGCAAAATTACTGTTATTATCTGTTGTGGTGCCCCCTGTTTGTTCTATTCGCCCAAAATACCACAAATTTCAAGAATACAAAATGTGAATTTACGTTTAAATTTATTGCCATCTCTGCTGGTTTTTTTTATACAGAACTTTCTACACTTCTCTGGAACAAAGTTAATAAAGTTCCTCTGCAAGCACACGCACACACAAGCACACACGAAAGTTGCTTTTGTATATTAGAAAACTTTGGCCAAACAAAAAACAGTATCAGCAAACAACAATCAGCGATAAATTATGGCAAAAACCAACCGATACAACACAAACAATAATTTCACAACAAGTACGAGTATTTTCTTAGAAAACTTTTAAGCAAATTAAATTTTATTACTTCCCGTTTTCTATATAATTTCTTATGCCTTTTAAATATTTAGGAAAAAGGCACAAGGATATTAATAAACAACTACTTCCAACATTTACCGCAACATTAATCCATAAGTAACAATTGGGACAACTAAAAAGGCTTGCAAGGACAACATAATAAATCGGGAGCAATAATTTAGTTCGAAATCATTTCCCAGCAAAAGTACAGAATTAATAGAGTTTTTGGATTTTAATAAATAACTTTTTATATTCGATTTATTTGAAGATGTTTTGATTTTTTGTTAAATGAAAAGGTCTGAACGATCGCTTGGTTTTCTTTTAAACGGTCATGTGGGTCTAGTTTTTCGTAAGTAATTTAAATGATTAACTTTGTGTTCACAACCGATGGCATCAGGTGATTCTGAAATTATCGTAATTCTGAATTATTGAAAGCTCAACAAAACAGAAAGCATTTTTAATCCAAATATGAGTCGCCCAAAATCTGTGGATGACTCAATACCGAGGATTGTTATGAGCCTCGTGATTAAGGGGATTTCTAGGAACAGAAATAATATATATCTATATAGTGGACAGACTTAAATGGCACATACGCTTCCTTATTATAAGACTGAGTTTTTCAAAATTGCTTTGGCAAATAAACCCGATGAAAATAGTTTCAAAATTTTTGACAAGGACTTGGACTTAATTGACAAGGACACTTCAGTTGTTTCTAAAGCACAATTAATATTAAATAAAATTGTTTAATGGCCCCCCTTGAAAAACAAATTCGATGGACTTGAGTCTTTCACACCAAAATGGCTCAGCATCTAAAATACAAGCGACTTAGGGCTTATAAATCAACGGCACGCCGCTAAAAATCAGCTGCATAAGGGCTGGGCAAATTTAATTAACGTTATTATTGACACAATTGTTAATAGAAATCGGCCATAGGGCAAGTATCTACCTCTAGCAAGTCGGCAGACGCCCGCTTTTTTTTTTATAAAATTTCGACTCACAAGCAGGCTTCGTTTGTTACGACAATGCGGCACCGAATTGCGTCTCGTCAGAATATCAGGTCTTTTCGGTTTATTAGCCTAAGCCGGGTTTTCAAAAGGCCCCACAGAAAATAATACAGATCTGTTAAATCACAAGAACGGGGCGGTTAATTGTTATTCCCAGAGGGAGAAATAAGGTAACCTTGAAATTTCTTATGCAACAACTGAATTGTTTGGCCAGGAGTTTGACTTGTGGCTTCATCCTGCAGAAACCCATGGCCACTGTATCCATGTGAGCCAATTTTGGCCTTGAAAAACGGTTGTCATGGTTCTATAGCGCAGAGGAATTACAGTGACATCGTTTCCTCGCTCAATTTTGTTGAAAAACAACCATACGATCACTTATTTGGATGTAATCATTTTACGAGGACTTTTGTGGATTCCCTGATCACTGTATGGGACAGTTTTATTTGTTTTCATAACCACCTGATTAATTGAAAATGGGTCATCAACACTAACAAATAGTTTGTAAAAAATGCATTGTTTTACGTGCAGTTTTTTGAACAGCCAATTCACACACGTCCAACGCAAACAGGGATCAGTCGGCTTCAATTCTTAAATGACTTGGGATTCATAAGCATGACGATGAAGATTTTTATGCGAAATGTTGAACAAAAATTCCCTGCTGATGCGAAATCCTTCTCATTCTCAACACTTTGCTGTACAGCGACTACTTTGTCCATTAAATGCACCCCGCGAGTATATTATTTTAGTCTACTGTCAGCAGCAGTATCGCAAGCCTTGAATTTGTTGATTAAACTACGCGCTGCAGTCTCGGAAGTAGCCTGATTACGAAGAAAAGCAGCTCGAATTCTACAAAGTGACAGACAATTTTTTAACCCCTTTTTTACATCTTAAATTGTTTTTTCAAAAATGTAACGTTCCGCTATTGAAATTGCCCAACTGTTTACTAAAAAATTGTTAAAGCATGTCAGCTGATTCCTTGACATTCCATTATTTGACAGCCGATTTACTTCCTAACCTCAAATTTGCCCACCCTGTTGATATTAATTGACTTGTTAAAAGTTGTTAATTGCGTTTATAAAATTTCTTTGTGTCAACGTTTCCTAAAAAAAACAAACTTTAATGGGAGTAATTGTTGTATTCTATTGTTAAGCCCTGTTTCCAGGGGATATTGGGTGTTTGTAAACTGTTATAAGAATCGGTATAAAAATACAATTTTATTTTTAATATTTTTAATTTTTCTTATATTTTGAATTACAACAGATTTGGGCTACTGCGTTACTAACAATACTAACGATCTTAAAAAAGAATTGAGATTATATTATTTTAATTTTTATAATTAACACACGTTCTACTTCCGCAATCCAAATTTAACTGTCGATATTATGATTAATAATGCCAAACAGTTTAGTGAATCTCTCTCATTGTTCTTGAAGGTTAACTTGCTTTCAATTTATATTTTGTTGATTGAACAAAAACATCCAACATTTACTTAACAAACTCAATTAGACTTCACGCTCAAGTATTATCTTTGAATAATAACCGCCTTTCAACTTCAGCTTTTATTCAATACAAAATATGTACTTAAACCGATTCTATATAAATCCAAAAATAGCTGGGAAATTCTATACTTTTGCTTCTAAGTTCTGGTCTTTAAAATCGTTTTGAAATTTTTTGTCTTTTTTTATTTTTGGTAACACCTTTTAAAAGAAAACAAACGTATTTTAATTCATATATTATAATTAATGACGTTTTCTTTTCTAGAAAGGATGTAAAATTTTTTCACTTGTTTTTTAAAAAGTGGTGGTTTTGGACAAGTTTTAAAATAGATACTATTTTTCGCGGAGGATTTTGATTTAATTTCTAATAAATTCCATATTTCGAAACAATAAACTGCTGACATTTTCTATTGAAAACTGTAAAAAATGTTGCTCTATTTTCTAGAAAAGAAATCGACATAAAGAAAATGAAACAGTTATTTTTAAGTGTCATTTAATGGGTTAACTTTGCTAATATTTACGGGCTTCCATCTGTATAAACACCATTTTACAACCATTAAGAAGTTAAGTTTTGTAGTTTGAACTAAAAACTTAAAACACCTTAAAACTATAGCTAAACAAATACAGGGTGTTTTTTTTCACGAGCGATGGTACTTTTAAATTGCAAAAAGTTCAAGATCAAGAAATGAAATAAATATTTGAAAATTATTTAAGTCAAGTGAATATTTGAAGCGCTTTATGGACATTGTGGTTAATGTTTAATATGAAACTTGTCTTATAAGCATTTTATAAGCAGCTTATAACATACAATAGCTTTTGCTTTTAAGGCCTTGAGCGTTAGTAGCATAAGTTTGACAATATGTCGCTTAATAATCACATCAATCCTAAAACTCTAATAGCAAAACACGTCTTGATATGATTATTTTATTGCAATAAGACAATGGTAAGTAGCGCCGCGGCGTCCGTATTCAAAAAAAGTTACTAGTGCGCTAATCATAGGCTTTGACTGAATGCGAACTTCGACTTCATATTAGAAGAAATACGGTGATATTGTTTGGTTGTTTACCAGCCGACGCGTTAAACTAACAGTTATCTCTATCTGTCTACAAACTTTGCGATGCCCTTAATAAATAGGACCAGCACTTAGGGGACTACCCCTACATATGCAGTGCGTGTTAAGGGACTTAAGACGGTGAATAAATTTTGATGGAGTTTCAATCAGGTGCTGTTGATCGAAGCAGAGAACTCAAGACTACGTTCAGTCATGAATATGTTGTCGATATTGTTAATAGCGTCCTGTCTTAAAGAGCAGAATAGAGCACCCTGCTGCGTCGCCACTTAAGCGATTAATTCACCGGCAAATTAAAATTAGCTGCAACAACAATTCTCTATCATCTGATATGTCTTTCTCTGTCCTCTTAAAACTATTCCCTATTTTAAAGTTCTGGTGTGCATTTATTGGGGATCGTCCTCTGAGTACTGGTCCCAGACAAAAAATAAAATTTAATACAATCTCATTTGCAATTGACTGTTTCACAGTCAAACATTTTGTTAGTTTCATCAGTTCAAAAGAAAAACACCCTGTCATAAATTTGTGCTATTATTTCATACTCCTCTTCTGTGCTGTTGCTAACAACCACAATGAGAAAAAACTTTCCTGCCATAAAAAACAACAACATAAAATTAAATAAAGTGGTGAAGAATGTTGTTTACTTTGTAGAAAAATTATTTGCAAAGAAATATGGCTTCTAATGCTATAAACTGAATGTCCTATTTTGGCTTAACGGCTAAAACCATTCCTTTACCTTCTGGTCGCATCAAGTTGAAGTAATCGAGCCGGGTGGAAAACCTAAAAGTGAGAACAGTTTATTTAGACAATTATTTACTTTTGAATTTGTTCTCAAGTAATTCTTCTGCCCTTCTACGAGTTCGCCTGAAGTTTAAAGGATAAATATTTTGTTTTACGCATAAAGTTTTCTACGGGTTTTTGTTTGAGACATCAACGATGCTCATAATTATCAAAATCCGTTGAAGGTTTCGAAATTTATAAAATAAACGCTGCCTAATTTATTTTGCCTACAACTCATTTGTTATTTGCAGTGTTTGTTAAACGAACGTTGAATTCGTTTGTTACATTTTATGGTGCCATGAAAAATATCCTTTTAAATTATATGAGTTCTCTTGTGTGGGTGTGTGTGTGTGTGTGTGTGTGTGTGTGACATCAAGGCAATTGTGTTCTATGAGGAAACTAATTTTTTAATTGTTTAAGAGCTTTCAGGAGATCACAAAAAAAAAAATATTTACCTACAACTCAAAAACACGTGGAGGCACTTGAGTCATCATCTCCAAGACATGCACTTGAAAATAAAGTGGAATAATTTGAAAATAATTTTAATTGCTTTTCTGCAAAGTTTTATAAGAGCCACTGAAGTGTTTGGCAATGGAATGACATCTTCAAAACCACACAAACAATCTAAAATACTTGTGAATAATAATTTTATTTTCAATATTTGTTTGCCATCATTTAGGACTAAAGCAAAGAAAAAAACTTGGCAAAAATTACTTCATTTTTAATATATTATTCTCTCTGAAATATGCCAGAAAAAGTAGTATTCGCAAGAGCTTTGAAGTTAAATAGACATCGTTTGAAAAATAACTGATTTACAGGTAAAAAGAAACTCTTTCATGATTAACTCTAAAAGGGGTCCGCACACTGCCACTGTGCGACGCAGAAGGGAGTTAGGCAAATTCAATTACATTTATTTCAATTCCAATATCTCGTAAATTGTAATTGAATTTTTGTCCAATCTTAATTACAAAAATGTAATTAAAAATTCATTATTACAATTACATAATATAATTGTAATTGAAAACTTTCAATTACAATTACAAGTAGTTACAATTTCTGGCAATCGCAATTGGTTTCTTTTTCAATTAAAATAACTTTGATTTGTAATCGAAATTTTGAACTAAGTTGAGCAATATTTTTATTGCAATTTAAATGTAATTGAAAACTCTCAATTGCAATTACAAGTACTTAGAATTACTTCTAATTGATTTCTTTATCAACTACAATGGCTTGTAATTTGATTTCGAAATTTTTTCAATTACAATTACAAAAAAAAAGTTGTAGTTGAACAAAGTCTTTAATACAGTTACAAGATTTTATTACAATTTAAAACCTTCAATTACAATTATAAGTAGTAAGAATTACTTGCAATTGTAATTGGTTTCTATATTACAATAACTTATAATATGAAATTTAAATTTTTAATTTAAAATTACATTTAAATGTAATTGAACAAAATTTATTATTACAACTACATAATTTAACCTTCTTTTTCAATTTAAATAACTTTTAAATTGTAATAAAATCTTTTGCAATTATAATAACAAAAATATAGTTGTATAGCAATTACAAAATTTAAATGTAATTTAGAACTTTCAATTCCAATAACAAGTAGTTACAATTACTTCCCATTGATTTCTTTTCAAATTACAATGACTTGTTATATACAATCGAAATTTTTTAAATTATAATTACCAAAAATTGAATTGTAATTGAACAAACTTTTTATTACAACCACAAAAAATTATTTGAATTGAAAACCCTCAACTACAGGCAATTACAATTACTTGCAATCGCAATTGGTTTTTTCTATTTACAAGAAGTTGTAATTACAATTTTTTCAATTATATTTACAAAACTGTAATTGTAATTGAAAACAAGTTTAATTATAATTACAAAATTTCATTGTACTTGAAAGCCTTTAATTACAAGTAGCTACAATTACTTTCAATCTTTAATGGGTTTCTTTTTTAATTCCAATAACTTGTAATTTCTAATATAAATATATTCAATTGTAATTACAAAAATGTATTTCAAATTAAAATTTTTATTACAATTACATAACTTAATTGCATTTTAAATTTTTCAGTTACACTTACAAGTAGTTACATTTACTGGTCATCCCATTTGGTTTCTTTTTCAATTGCAATTACTGGCAATTGTAATTGAAATCTTCTGCAATCATAATTATTTTTAATTGTAATTCCTTATACTTTCTTATACAATTACAGCAAAATGTAATTGCAATGGAAAAAAGCTGCAACTACAGCGCTGCAACAAAGAAATTGTAGTGGCAGAGGCAATCTATTACAAAATATGATTCAATTTTGCAGCCCTATTCTGTAATCCAGGAATAGTCAAATAAAAACTAAAGATTTAAGTTAAATAAAATGAGATGATGGACTCTTTTATTTTTCAAATTGTTTAGTTCCTTTTTGAATTTTGTTTTTAAGGGGCAAACGAACTGGCGCGTAAGTAGCGAACATTTTTTGCAATCCGGCTTCAAAGATACACAATTGCAACATTAAATTTGAATGCCAGAAATCAGACAAAATTAAAAATGGGGATATATAGGGTGTTTTTGTAGAGGTATACAACTCTTTAAGTTCGCTTCACTTTTAAAAAGAGCTTCCATATTGTCAGTTTTGTGTTTTTATTTGATTTTTTTCACAACATCGTTGGACCAGCGGTTGACCATACAAATTTATTTTAAAATCATGTTTCTTCTTGAAATACATATTTCGCGAATTTCGCTTAGCGATGAAGATCCTTTCGTCAGGGCTGTAACAAAAATTCGCTGGCAAAGTAGATAATGAAATAACTACATTAATTGATATTCTTCTTTGTCTGTCCTTTTAATAAAGACGGATCCAACCGTAATGCGCGATGTTAATTGTGAGTCACACCTTATTTGCTTCAGTTCCTGATAAATCTGATAAATTCGACTATGAAGTGATACACAATTGAAAAGCGTGTTAATATTGTTCAAGTCTTTTGCGGAAATGAGTGTCTAATCTAACAAACCTTTTGTTGAACTCAGCAAACCATGTCTGTAAAAAACGCGGAAACCCTTGTGCGTATTCACCCAGTTCATTACTTATGGCTCGAAGGACCATGAACAACTTTAAAATTCACAATTGTTCAAGAAAATTAAATTTTTCTTATTGCAGTTTATGAGCATCATCAGTACTTCTCCGGAAATGATGTTGGCCAACCAGTTGTCGTTAATAGCGTTCGGTATGAAAAAATCATAACGGGCTTCTTGTGACCAGAAATGTAGAATCTGGGCCTCTGCGCTATGTGGTTCTAACAGGACGGTGCCATTTGCCACGTGCATTTTAATTGCACCGCCATTCACTATTCTTCAATTCTTTGATAGTTCCGACAGAATTCACTGGCAATTATTGTTAAAGGCACTCACGCACTTGCTTCTACAATTGGCCTACAATTGTAAACACGGCAATTATCGGCCAGCTCGCGAATGTATACGAACTCTGATTTTACCTGATAACTTCAGTACAGAGGCGTATCAAAATGGACCTGCAACTATTTAAAGTTATCGAAAATATATCTCCTCTGTTTGGTTATTTAAAAAAATTGCAACTCTTAAGGACGAAACACAAAAAGCAATTTAAATTTAAGAACTTCTTTAACACAATTTTATATTATCTAAAATACACTGAAGTGTATTTAACTTTATTAAATTTTTTTTTAAATAAAAAAATTCTTAAGCTCCTGCAATTGCAAAAGCATATTCTGGTTACCGAAATGTTTTAGTCACAAACACACGTTTTAATGGGCATTTTAAGCATTCAGACACATGTACTTCTATACACACACACACAGATGCACACACACACACATACACTTACACACACATACACTTACACTCAGCTACTTTTGCATCTATTTTCTTTCATTTGAACAATAATTGTTCTCACACATGTACTCCATGTAATATTTACACACGCTTATATGCACACAAGCCTGCATATGTGTGAGTGTGTCTTTATGTTTATTCAACTGCAACAATTCGCATTCGAGTTTAGCAGAAATGCACATTAAAATTTTAAGTACTTATAGATACAAAATAGTTTGAATAAACTTCTACACACGCATGTACACACATACAGAGAAGCACAGCAGGCAAAATACTTCGGCGTTTCAAAGGCACTTGTAAAAAAAATAAAAAATAAATAAAAATTTTTAGACAAAAACCACTACAATCATAGAATTTAATCGCATGTTGTTGGTTGGCTAAATAAAAACGAATACGAATTCGCATGGAGCGGCAGAAGGACGTCAATTAGGCAAATTAGAATATTATTTGTTGTCCTAGAAAAGTGAAAGACTCATTCAACATATTTGGAATGGCTATTTGTGAAATCGGTTTTCGAGATATATCAATTAGTAAAATTTCAAAGAATTTCAACAGTAAAACAAGTCATTTAACCGGCGATCACTATTTAAACAATCAGTTAATCTAGACTGGCACTCGTTTGTACAAACTCTTGGATCATGTTTTTTTTTTATTTGAAAAAAGAAAAACAACAACGAGAGCGATCCAAGCCTACAGCCTGCGCCGCGCTGTTCATATATATTCTGGTGCCTTTTTGTTTTTTAAATACTAAAAAACTAGCTTTTTTCCAAACAGGGTTTTTACAATGGGTGTTTTTTAAATAGTGGCACCAGCTTGAATAATGAAAAAGAAATATATTTTAAAAATTTATAAAACGGGCTTCATTTGAAAGAAACTTTCATGAAATCATATATGATTTCTGCCGTGAAACTTTAATGAAATTATAATTAGTTATATGATATCTGCCATCAAGAACACCAACGTTCAGCAACTTTCGCCAATAAGTATTCAAATGTTGCATTCAAGGTGTTCAATTGTTTATAGTTTATCGAAGTAGACAAGTAATTTAACATAATCCCAAAAAGTATAATCCCATGGGGTTAAGTCACACGATCTTGGTGGCTAATTCATTAAGCCATTTTGTGAAATAATTTTTTCTACAAAAGTTTCTTTAAGTAAATCAATAGTAAAGCCCACTGTGTGGCATTTGACTCCGTCCTATTGGAGCCACATATCACCGAGATTAATGACACGAAATTGAGATACGATCATATATCGAATCATGTTCCCATATCGTTTACCATTGACTGTAACATTCTGACCATCATTCTTTTGTAGAAGACATTTTAGCCAATGACTCCGCTAGCCCATAAAGGACACCAAAAAATTATTTTCTATGGATGGAATGGTATTTAGACAATAGCTTGTGGACTCTTGTCAATTCATATGTGATAATTCTGCTTATTTTCGTACCCATTCAACCAGAAATAGGCTCAATCGAAAAATAACATTTTGAATGGATGAGTTGGACGAATAGAACTATTATTTTTATTAAAAACTTTGATTAAGAATTAAATTTAAAATCAAACTAAACCAAAAGTAACAAAAATAAGGCAGTGATGCCAACTCAAAGTTGTGACATTTTAAAAACATCACGCTGTGGTGGGCTAAAAGTCTTCAATGACTAGGGAAAAAGGCTTCCGATCTCAATACTGGTCCATTCTTTAAAAGTACTTTGGAAGGTGTACAACAAATTCACCAATTTTGTTTTTAATCAAATCTTTTAGTTTTTACTTTTTAGTTTCATTCACAAACTATTATTAAATGTAAAGTTGCTTTTAAGATTGAACTGTGCAGAATGAAAATGTGTTTAAAGCATACATTAACTTTAACAATCGTTTATGAATAGGGGCGTTAATTTCTAAAATCTATGCAGCCAAACTTTGTACAATAATTTATTTAAAGATATTTCAAATCAACTTATTTTTTTGAGGAAAAATATCGTAACAATTTTTACTTTTTTAACAACTCAATAATACCGTCTTTGCAGCCCTCGAGACGGAATGATTTATTCAGAATTATTGGGAACATGTTGTTATAAATTTGTAGCTACAACAACAATGATATAGCAACTCGTAGTATTTACATTGCTTATGAATCGTGGGCTTAGAAACTGTTAAAAGAATTTCGTAGGATAGATATTTTCAATCCCTCTCGGCCATCTATTCGTTGGTCTCTACAAAACTATAAAGATTTCGTTACACAAATATGCATATATTTTTTTAAGTCACTAACGTTTGCATAATATTCAGCTAATATTAACTAGATTTAGGTAAAATTCTATTATAAATTTATAAAAATTGCAGAGATCTTCACATATCGGGTTATCAGGTGTGTTTCATTATCGTTTGTGCTTTAGCGAGAAAACGTTTTAACAATGGAAAATATATATGAAAATTATATACCCCAATTTTAGTAACCTTTACCTTTTCCAACACACACACCCTCGCACACACACACACACACACACACACACACACACACACACACACACGCATGTACACACTTACAATGACTTTAAACCACAATTGCAGAATATCCACACAGAAATGAATATTTTGTTGCTTAAAATATATACAGAAAATGCAAATATTGTGGTTCTGTTTTATTCTCATTCGATTCGTTTAGTTTTTCTCTACGTTTAGTAATTTTACAAGAAATAAACACGAATATTTTATGGATGTTTTTGGCTTTCAAATGGCTAAATGGCAAACTAATATTGGCTGCTGATAGTGTCATGCAGTTTTATTAAAAGTTGTAAAGTAATTCCATTCCAAAATGTTGCCCCGTTTGTGTGCTCATAATATCCGTATCGATAGCAAAACTTATACTTTCATTATATATATCTTCGACATAATACGGTTGGGCTGATAATATATCTGAATAGCAGTTGTTGGTTTAGTAGTTAAGCAGTTAATATTTTAAGCTTTTTAAATGTGGTATAATTTTTTCTGGTATTTTAACTTGAATGGCAGAGATGTTGACAAAAAAATATTCATGTGTATTGAAGCAATTTTATTTAAATATCTGCACGTTTTATGACTGCTTGGCTTTTGTGGTAAAGCAGTTGGGTTAAGATACTGCATTTAATGTGCACTTGAAATTGTTAAGAAAATGCAAATAATAAAAAATGTTTTATCTAAATAAGTGTTGTGTCTGGTCAACATAGCGAGCCGATTTTATGGTCGTCATAGTCGTCCTACTAATAGGTCTGTTCGTACATCTGTCGAAAACATCGCCGCTATTCGAAAGAGAGTTTAAAAGAACTCGAAAATACTCACATACACCAGCGCACTAGTCTGATGAGTACCAAATTTTTATGGCATGAAGACAATGGACAGCAATGACATGAAGCTCCAGTAAGACGGCGGCGCAATGTGTCATGCACAACTCATGCCATATTCTATATTCTGCACACGCAGTTTGAGGTCATGGTAATTTCTCGTAGACTTGATGGGAGCTGGCCACGCAGATCGTGTGATTCCATATCGTTATACTTTTTCTTGTGGAGTTTTCCTAGTTGCAACGGTATGCGAATAAGCCACTAACCACAGCGCGGTCCCCAAGGCTAACAAAAAGTGTTGTAAATTTTGTGCTTTTCGCACCATTTTGAAGCTTTTCCATTAGGTTACGTTAGGTTAGGTTGAAAAGAGAGGCATAAGCTATCCCACTCCGCTCAGGAATACACTTAGGCCTCATAGTCTTGTTCGGCGCTCTATTATAAGGAGTTCCCCTTCTACTATAGGGGGCCTCCACTAATACCATGGAAACCTTTGAATTTGATTACGTTAGGAAACTAGTCTCTTCAATGTATCTTCTTAAGTCCCTCCCATTAGAACTCCTAAGAAATTCCATCTCCTCTATAATCTCTTGATTAAATGTTTGTCTTGTGACTTGGCTAAAAGTTGGACAGTAGCACAAGTAGTGCTCCAGCATTTCTTTCTCTTCCTGACAGGCCCTGCATGTTATATCGTCAACGATACCCATTCGTGCCAGGTGATTCCTTAACTCTGTATGTCCTGTTAGTAAATAAACCCATCCCCGTAGTGCTGGCCTACTCAGTGTTAGGATCTTCTTTGTCCGGTTACCATTTGGGTCCCCCCATAAAACTCTAGTCACCCTACCTACGGTAGAGTGCTGTCAATCTATTGTATGCAATTTTATACGGCATTGCTTCAGTTCGTTCTTAAAAACTCGAAATTGCTTTGCATTGTCTTCTGTGATGTTTGCCATTAATGGCTTTGCCTCAGCAAAGTGTGATGCTTGCTAGCCTATCTGCCTCAGCATTTCCAGGTATTCTGGCATTGTAGTACACACCGATATTGAACCGCATGATTCCTCAGGGCCTCGATCTTACTTTGAAATACCGTGTTATGATCCGGTAGGCGGAAGTATTTTCGATAGTTACGACCCATGTCATAGAATCCTCCACCCGATCGGTCAGCAATCTTCGGCCCGTCCGTGTATAAGTTAGTTATGGGGTTTATTGTCCCTGCATCCTCCCATTCCATACCTTCCGACATTATGGTGGTGCAGTGTGATTGTACATATCTAATAGTAATTCTATCGCACGTAACTGTGCGAGCTTTTTCAATTAATGAACTAATCCGTTTGCTCTGGAATATCAAATAAGAAAATAATGAACAGCTTCGTGTAGATGATACAGTAGAGTAGCTAATTAGCATTGTTTAACTGCAAGCGGCAGTAAACAATTCTTTGGAGCTTCTAAAGACTTCAACTGCTATCGATGAAATAATTTCAGTGAATTTAAAATTTTTTCATAATAAAAGAGTGTAACAAATTACTTCTTCATATCTATAGGGTGTTTTCTATAGAGTGATACATCTTTGAGTTGGCATCTCTGCTTTATTTGACCACCCATTTAACAGCTGATAGTTGCCTTTTGTTAAATTTGATTTTTATTATTATGAATCGCCTTATAGCAGAGCAACGAGTGCAAATTTTTAATCAAAATAATGTTTTTTTTCGTCAAACTTATCGTGCAGTTCGTCAATTCAAAATTTTATTTTCCCATGAAGCCCATTTTTTGTTGAATGGGTACGTAAATAAACAGAATTGTTGCTTTTGGAGTGAAGCTTTTGTTGAAACAATACTAAATCCACACAAAATTACTGTTTGGTTCGCTTTATGGGCTGACGGAGTCATTGGCCCATATGTCTTCAAAAACGATGATGGTCAGAATGTTAGTGTTTGTGAATTGGTGTTCCAGATTGCGCTCTGTATGCGCCAGCCATGGCGGGCACATGGCCAAAGTCATATTTTAACATTAATGTCATAAAATATTCTATCCAATACAGACCGTTTCATTGATATCAAAAATATATTTGTGTGTTTTATTATGATTTAAACTTGTATTACTGTATAAAAAACACCCTTTACAAGGTTTCTTATCTACTTGCAATAGCGCGGCTTAACCCATCTTGACACGTTTTATAGAAGTCAATCAAAGACATCTAAAAATGTATACAGGTCTTCATGACTAAATCATATGAGCCGATCTACTTACGTCTGATGTATCCGTGTCTTTATGAAATCTACTTTAAATGCCAAAACCAACTTAAAACCTCCTTTGATTTGTTTGTAAAAAGGTTTTATGAAATGCAAACTTGATCCTGCTTATTTTTGTCTGTGCAAAGTTGAGTGCTGCCAAGTTATGTAATACAAATATCTGATAATGTTTAAAGAATTAATTAATTATTCTATCTGTACAAATATTTCCATAATTTTAAAATATTTATGCCCGAAATATTAAGTAGTTCCCTTCTATATATAGAAAAATTGAATTGAATTCAATGTTGGCTTCCAACATTATTTAAATTAGCCAGTAATCCAAATTAATTTCCTACAGAAATAATAATAATTATTAGTCCCCCATATCATCATGAATTACCTTAAACACAAACTTACCAGAAGCTGATAATAAAGAAACTAATAAAACTTAAAAATGAAATAGTAAATTTAATTGTTATTAACAATGAAATACTTTTACGTGGAGAGAATTTAATAATTAAATTAAAAACTCGAAACGTGATTATAGTGAAAAAATGCCAACGAAAGAGAAACCGTTTTGGCAGCAGAATAAGTTTCTTTTCGCACACAAACTTCAATAAATCATAAGAAAGAATGTTGCTGAGGAAGTTACATTTCAATTAAATGCAACTTTTAAATACTGGCGCAGTTTTTTTTTGTGCGAAAAAATCGTAGAAAAGTAAATTTGCCAACATTTCGAAAACCATATTTAGGATGGATGGGTTGTGTCGTGGAATGTGGCGCAAATGAATCCATAAAAATTTCAAGTTGTTATGGAAGTTGGACATTTTGCAATAAAGTCTAAAGTTCAGATATATGGCGGAATCATTGTTAGGTGATGGTTTTATACTGCCTGGATCTCTTGCTGACTCATCTGAAATAGCAAACCAACTGCTATAATAGTTCACAGCTAAAGTTATATGCGGAGTTTGAACATATAATTCAATACCGATATAATCAAATTAATACAGCGAAGTTGATTCATTAATACAGACAAGATAATTCGTCGTTAAAGTGAACAGTGTCATTGATTCAATGAAGCAGTATCGTTTATACAACGAAATCATATCACTGATACATTGAAATGATCTCTTTAGTAAAATTGTCTAATTTTGTTGAAACTTTGCAATAATTTAGAGGGCAATCGCTCAAGTCAATCAGGTAAAGTGGGTTCATTCATGTTTCCAAGGATTAATAAAATTTCATATTCTAGTGAATAAATTGTAATTAAGAAAAAACTTTTGAAATAAAAGTCCAGAAATAAACTTTATATTCTGTCGAGCAAATAAAGTCCGAAAATTACTTCTAATTGCTGAGGAATAAAGAAAAGTCGTAAATGAATTTTATGTTCTAATCCAAAAATAAATAACTCTTACATTCGAAAGAATAAATTTAAATCAAGAAATAAGTCCATTTCTTTGAGGAATAAATACAAATTAAAAAATTACTTTTATTTTTTATTAAAAATAAAACACTAGGGGTAAATATTGTTTTCTGAAGTAAAAATAGAAAGTTTCTCAGGAATAAATAAGAATCATGAAGGTGTTTCACTTTACTAATCTAAAAGTCAACTTCTATTTCCGCAGAATAAACACAGACTGAATATTAAATAAAAACCAAGAAACAACTCTTATCATCTGACCAAAAACTACAACTCAAGTAGTAAATTTTATGTACTGAATGAAGAACAAATAAGAATCAGGGTATAACTCCTATTTTCCAAGGTATGAATAAAATTCAAGGAATAACTTTTATTCACGGTTAAAAAAAATATATAATAAAAGTCAAGAAATAAAATTCCTTTTTTCTTTAAAAAAGGAATAAAAGTTGGAAAATAACTTTCATATTCTGATCAAAAAATAAAAGTCAAGAAATAAGATTAAATTTTTGAAAAAGAAATAAAAGTTAGAAAATAACTTTTATATTCTGAGTAATAAATAAAAGTCAAGAAATTTATTTTATATACTGAAGAACTAATAATAATTTAAAAATAACTTTTATTTTCCAGGGGATAAACAAAGACAAGAAGTAACTGTTATTTTTTTTATCTAAAAATATAAGTAATGAAATAACTTTTATTTCTTGATTTCAAAATAACTTTTAATATCCGAAGAATGAATGAAAATCGAGAAATAACTATTATATTCTGAATATTAAATCAATATCAAGAACTAACTTTTATTCTCTGATCAAAATAACTCTTATTTCATGAGAGATAGAAAAAAGTCAAGAAATAACTTTTATATTCTGATCAAAATATAAAATTCAAGAAATAAGATTTAATTTTTCAAAAAGAAATAAAAGTTAGAAAATAACTTTTATATTCTGAGGAATAAATAAAGGTCAAGAAAATTATTTTATATACTGAGGAACTAATAAAAATTTAAAAATAACTTTTTTTTCCAGGGGTACGCAAAGACAAGAAATAACTGTTATTTTTTTTATCTAAAAATATAAGTAATGAAATAACTTTTATTTCTTGATTTTAAAATAACTTTTAATATCCGAAGAATGAATAAAAATCGAGAAATAACTATTATATTCTGAATATTAAATCAATATCAAAAACCAACTTTTATTCTCTAATCAAAATAACTCTTATTTCATGAGAGATAGAAAAAAGTCAAGAAATAACTTTTATTTTCTAAAGAATTAATAAAAACTTAAAATAAAAGTCAAGAAATAAGTTTTATTTCCTGATCAACATTTGAAAGCCAAACAATTTATAATTCCTGAAGAATTGATAAAAGTTAAAATATATAATTTTTATTTATATTTTGAGGAATGAATAAAAGTCAAGAAATAACTTTTATATATTTAAGAACTGGTATAAAATAAGATAAAACTTTTATTTTCCAAGAAATAAGAAAAAGACAAGAAATAACTTTTATTTTCTGATCTAAAAAGTCCAAAAATTTGCTTTTATGTTCCGACTTAAAAATAACTTATATTTGCCGCAGAATAAATGCAAATCGAGAAATAACTCTTATAGTCTGAAGATTAAATATCAAGCTGTAATTTGTATTCTCTGATCAAAATAATAACTATATCATGAGGACTAGACAAAAGTGAAGAAATAACTTTTATTATAAGAAGAATAATAAAAAAATTAAAAATAACTTTTGCCATCTCTTAAAAAATAAAATTCAAGAAATAACTTTTATTTTCTGATCAAGACATAAAAGTCAAGAAATTGATGTCTCCTGAAGAGCTGATAAAACTGAATAAATACCTTTTATTTTCAAGAAAATAAAGAAAAGACCAGAAATAACTTTTATTTTCCAAGAATAAATAAACATTCTGAAATACTCCTTATTTTTCTGATAAAAAATATTTATATTACCTTAATATTAAATAAAAATTAGGAAATAACTTTTATTTTCTGATCTAAAACTAAATTTTATTTCCCGAAGAATAAATAAAAAGCAAGAATTAGCAGTTCTTTTCTGAATATTTAATAAAAATGCAAAAATATCTTTTATTATCTGATCGAAAAATAAAAGTCAAGAAGTTTTATATTTAATTTTTTTAAGGAGTTAATACAAGTCAAAGAATTGGGAAATTTTAGTTTTTAAATCAAATTCAAACAATTCAAAATTAATGCATCTGAAAGTAGTCCAGTGGATTGATTTGTACAGTACAACGCTCGGAGTTTAAGCTTGAAAAAATAATTGTTATTTACGTTTCAACCCAAATAAATATATAAATAATTACATAACTACCATGGTAAATAAAACACATTTTATATGAGTTTAAGTTCACTGTCTTAAATATATAAATAAATATACAGCGCCCAACGTACAAAAAAAAAAGAAAACAATTAATCGCTGACCAACCTTTTTCCCAAAAAGTTTTTGTTAATAAATATTTCAATGTCATACGAAAAAGATCGACCACAAGAAAACGATTTAACAAATCAACTTGTGCGCCACAACCTCTCCGATAAATTATAGACTTTTACTTTTCACTTAATTTCTTGTTCCGCCTCTCTTTTCAGCTTTCAATGAAGTGAGTTGAAGTCACATTATGAACACACACAAACACACACACACACACACATCATGAAGAAAGTAGACAATAATTATAAAATAGTATATAATATAATGTGTGTGTGTGTTTGCATACGTTTTTATTTATGTCTGAAAAATTTATTTCTTTTGCTTACATGCAAAAAACAAATTTTGAACAATAAACTTGGCTTTGAACTTTATTTGCACACTGGCGAAAGAGGTAGGAAAAGAAGACGAAAAATAAAAAAGAGGAACAACATGAAGAAAAACCATTTACTCCATCTGGTTTTGGTTTTGTTATGAAAATCATTGCAAATAGTTGGAACAACATCTTCATGTACGGCTGTTTTCAATTTGTTATGTGGCTAAAAAACAAATACAGGTTAGCAGCGAGTTTTAGGAAGAGAGGCGTTTGCTGCACGAGTGTTACATCCGCGTTATTTAAACTACATATCCGGTATTTCCTCTATCTTTCTCTCTCGCTCGCTCTCCTTCCGCAAGTACAACCACGGCTGCCAGATTAAATTAACTTATTGACTTATTCCCGACTATGGGTGCTGGACTTTGAGGACTGGACGATTTTTGTGTTATGATTTGACGTTTTTAAGTTAATTATAAGTTGAGCTTTAAAGCCACACTAAACTTGATAGCTTTTGCTTTCATATTTAATAAAAAAAGGTATAAAGAGGAGAATAGTATAACAGATGTTTATTAAAATCCATTTTATAAAAGCCAAGTAATTAATAATTTAAAAAAGTTTTTGGACTGTGAATAGTGCAGGCTATATTAATGGGTGTTTTTTATACAGCGACCCAAGTATAAATCATTATAAAACAGAGAAAAAAATATATTTGAAATCAATGAAACGGACTCTATTTAAAATACAATTTTATGAAATCAATATTTAAATAATGATTTCTGCCATGTGGCCGCCACGGCTAGCGCGTAAAAGGCGCAATCTGGAACACCAGTTTCAACAACTTTGAATGTTGAATTCCAGGTTTTAAATTGTTTGAGAATTATCGAAGTAGATGAGTGACTTAACATAATCCCTAAGAATATAATCCAACGGGCCAATTAATTGAGCCACTATGTGAAATTATGTTTTCTGAAAAGTTTCTCTGTTCAATATTAAAGTCATCTAATTGAGATACGAAAATATTTCGAACCATGTTCCTGCAGCGTTCACTATTGACTGTAACAAACGTTCCATCATCGTTTTTGAAGACATGTGGGCCAATAAATTCGCGGAGCTCATAAAGCGCTCCAAACAGTGATTTTCTGCGGATTAAATTAAATAGTATTTTGACAAAAACACACGACAATTCTATTTATTTACGCGCTCATTAAACCAGGGGGCAAATTACAGCATCGAACGAAATTACGAAATATTTCAATACAGTTCATATGGAAATATTTTAAAATTTCGATTCTTATCGAATGCCGGAAATGGGCTGCATCGGAAAATAACATTTTCATTGGATGAATTTGAAATTTCTAGTGTTTTAACTCTTAGCAGGTATCACTGCTTTACTCATGGCGTTTTCTTTTCTAGAAAACATGTAAAATTTTTTCACTTATTTCTTAAAAAATGGCGGTTTGAAAGGGTTTTTGAAAGCAGAAATAATTTTTGTTGGATTCGTTTCTAAAACCATCGTTTCACCGTTTTCTGTTAAAAAGTGTGAAAATTTTTGCATTATTATCAAGAAAAGAAATCGACATCAAGCACCCATTTAACAGCTGATGGTTGGTTTTTGTTAATTTTGCATTGAAATTTCATTATGAATCCAGCAACTGGTGGAAATTGTTTAAAGTTTACAATAATTAATCTATTCGTGAAACTCAGCCATTCAACATTTTACTTTCCGATGAAATCCATTTCATGTTGAATGGGTACGTAGACAAGCTTTTGTGGAAATAAAATTACTCTGGACTGGCGGAGTCACTGGCCCGCTTGTTTCCAAAAACGATGATCAGTCAGCATGTTGCTGTCAATGGGTGGAAGCTACAGGAACATGATTTGAATTTTTTTCGTCCTTTAATTACTAGGCATTAATTTTGCTGACATGTGGCTTCAACAGGCCGGAGTCATATGCCACGCAGCGGTCGCTACAACTAATTTACTCAAAGAAACTTGAAAATAAAAAAAATTATAATAATTTCACTTAAACTCCCAATTAGTTGGCCACCAAGATCGTGTGACGTAACCCCATGGGATTTGTTTTTATAGTTATTTTAAGTCACTTTTCTACGTCAATATACCTCAAACAATTGAATATCTGGAGGAGTAATATTCGAGGAGTTATCGGCGAAATACGACAGCAAATGCTGCGAAAATCTGTTGAAAATTGGTGTTCCTGATTGCGCCTTCTACGCACCAGTCGTGGTGGCCACATGGCAGAAATCATATTTAAATATTAATTTCATAAAATTTTCTTTAAATAAAACCCGATTCAGTGACATCAAAAATATATTTCCTTGTTGCACTAAAATTTAAATCTGTGTCACCCTATAAAAAAACACCCATTATGTAAAAAATCATTTTGAACATTTTGTCCGTTACATATACGATTACCTATTTGCTGTGTATCAGCAGCATTAATTATCATCCAAAAATATATCTATTAACGTGATAAACATATTAACTCTAAAAGAAATTCAGCTGCATTTAATTGCATTATAAAAAAGGACCATCGTAGTGATTAGGATCTTTGGTATAGAAAAGGACTTCATACTGCATCACTGTTACTATTTGGCCCAAAACTCTACATATATTTACTTGAACTGTTCTTTTGAATAAATTTCAACGAAAGCACGTTTATACTGTATCCAGACATGAATATTTAATTGAGTCAATTTAATTTGAATTGAGCAATTAAATCTAGTGTTCATACATACTCAATTTAGCTGACTCAATTCATTCATTTGACAGCTGAAAAAACATTGTTTTTATTTGTTGCGTGAATTTTCGTGTTTGTAAATATAAAAAGTGGATGCAAATTTTGGTTTAAAAGAAATTTTACTTGCATATAATGAAAATATGGAGCTCTTGAAGTCATTGCGATCGATTTTTTATTCAAAATTATCGGTGCTTAAAGAAAAGAAAAAGGAAAACTTGAATATTTTACAAAGTTTGAGAAAGCAGCAGCTATTGCTGCTTTATATGTATGTATATTTATCTTTATATGTGTGCGTATTTTTGGACATTTGGGTCGCCATTATAGGAAATTTTTCTGCTCACTGAACACAGTTCTTAATAAATATATTGATGACCAGGGTTATAATTCGAGTTTGACGCAATCACTGATATAATTAACTAATTAATTGCTCAATTTATTGACTTATTGTATGATAAATTGTGGTCAATTAAGGCCTTAATTGCGAAAAATTCACTAATTGCGCAATTAAAGGGTTTGTCTGAGCACGGTATTAAGCTCTTCATCTTTCTATCAACAAGTAGTTGGTTGCATTATGACTTATTAACGATTAAATATTTCTTTTTAATTTTTGTTTAATTACTAATTTTATTAAATTATATATCTTATATTTTTTTCTTTTGTTCCCTTTGCAGGTAAGTTTCGCTGTCTTAATATATGGGCACTTGTAGCGGCTAGGGGTGGCTCCTACTTCACTGGCTGTGGTAAGATTAAGAAAAATTAATATTAAGAAATACTTTTGTTTTACAACAAAATTATTTCTATGCGGAAACTCGTTTCACTATTATATACTAAGACAAGAATTACTATTCAGGATCGAGATCAAACCCCCGAATCTAAAAATTATTTCTTAATTTGTATTAAATTCGATATATATTAAGGGTGGAATATTTAGATAACTTTTTATTACAATCATCGTATTAGCAGAGAGGATCAGTGCTGATTGCGGGTCCGCTGGGATATCCCATCAGCATTATTTGTCCCATTTTCCACTTTTCACAATGAACTGTGTGGCACGAACCCGCTATCCAGTTGATGGTGTCCACATCATCCTATTCGGACCAAAAGAAGTTTTTAATCCCTGACCTTTAGCGCTCGGCATTGACAGTGATAGTTCTCGGATTCTGCTTCATACTTTCACCGACAGCGACGATATTTTCGTAAGTTTTTTTTTTTTGCAGGGGACCTCAAATATTCATCATATTGCGAATAGTCCTCTTGGTAGGAAAATTATGGCGACATCAAAATGGAAAAGGTGGCCCGAACAGAACACCTGTTTTAATAAAACAATTTTATTAATTGTCCGCGTTGTTGGATGCTACATTCGTCCATGGTAATTTGAAAAAAAAAACGGGCTGAATACATGACAACTAATTCGACAGATGGCCATGATCAACTGTTTAATTTCGGAAGATCCTCTCATATTAATACTTTTTTATTAATTGAAACGAGGGTTGTTTTTTTGGATGTCTGGAAATGGGACAAAACAAATATTTACATTTGAAATTGACATGAAATTTAGTTGAATCGCAAAATTTCGCATTTTGATTTACATATAACTTGTGGCAATTAACGCTTCGACTGGCTCGAATGAAGTCCGATCTGAAGGTCTGATTTTCGAGAAGCTTTCACGCCAATTTTGTTCTTCAAGTGGTGAAAGGGTGTGGGCTTATCGGACTGGACTAGCGACAGTCGCACAGAAAATAGTTTATTGGGGTTATGGCGAACGATCTAGAAGGCCTATTCACGGCGTCGAAACTTTCAATTATGCGGTTGCCAAACGCTTCCTTCAATAAATCAATTATTGCACGAGATGTTTGACATGTTGAACCATTTTGTTGAATGTACTGCTTCTGCATATAATTTAATCAATTAATGAACGAAATAAGTCAGTAGTCATGGCTCTATAGCGATCACCATTCACTGTAATCCTACGACCAGCATCGGTTCAATGGAAGTACGGAGTAACGCTTCGATCGGACCATAAAGAACACCAAGCAGTTAGTTTGTGGTCTCTACCTTCACTTGAGGATTATCATGGGCATTTCTTTTGGCGTATCCATTCCAAAAGTAGTGAGTTTCCTCTCTACAAGAAAGTCGCTTATGGAATTTACTATCAACTGCATTTTTGCTTAAGACCCATTGACCAAATCAATGACTTTCTAGCGATCAAGTGGCTTCAATTGCCGCACGAGTTGGATTTTCTAAGCACGCAAACCAAAATCTCGATCAATTCCTACAGACGATGCCGGACAAACTGATACGGGTCTTGATATACGCTACTCTCTTCTACAGCAGTAAATATTTCTTCTGTACGCCCTGTGCATTCTATTCTTTAGAGTAATTGTGTTGCGAAAACGCCCCATAGTGACTGGAAATAATTGCCCTGATGGACGATTATGTTGACCGTAGAATGAACGCAGTGCGCGATTTCGAATGGAATCATGATTTCCAAAATAAATTTCCAAGAGTTTTTACGTCTTCAGTCTACCAAATTATACATAAACTATTTGGCAGCCGCCAAAATGGCCACCAGTTTAAAAAGTGTTGCCAGATTAAAGCTGTATACCGCTATAAAAAACCCCCTTTATATTTATATTATGTTAATAAAATAAATTCAATACTAGGGCTTAAGCAATTAATCTCTTTTTTTTTATTAACAAGAATATAGTTTATTTCATGCACAAACTGAGAATTGATTAGTTGTGCTGTTGTCGTTTGGAAAACCCGTTAAAAAGTGTTTCGAAAAAGTGGTTGCGTTATTATTGACGAATATATTCGATTTTTATTTTGACGGGTTTTTGCATGCAGTCTTCATCTCTATGTCATGTGGCAACTTTGTACGCAATTGAATTTTTGCATAACTTGTTATATGTGGAATAAACATACACACACATACTTACATACAAACAAACACACCTTCATATGCAATAAGTAGATCGCTTTATTTGATAGTGTATCCGAATGAAAATTTTGTTACACCTAAAAACTAGATTTCATAAATTTTCATTTTCAAATAGTTGGATTTAATGCTGCCTCTTTTAATGTTGCACAAAAAAAAAGATGTAACTTTTACACTTTAATTTTAGCCATGTTTCCTTAGCCACCACCGTAGCTGCTGCATTCAATTGCTGCAGAAATTAAAAGGGAAAAAAATGGGAAGTATTTATTTTGTATTTTTTTATAAAAACTACTTGTTAGTGGCAATACCACAATGTGTGTGTGTGTTTTGTTTAAATTTCTTGGTTTGTTTTTGTAAATGTTTCATTTATTTAATTGCTCTGAAAATGAAATTTATTGAAGCCACAAAAATTTCATTAACGTTACATGCAATTAAGGAGCAATAAAAGCAGAAGCAAGTCTGGAAAAAAGTGTTGCAAGTATTTCAAAACATGAGGCAACAAGAAAACAGTCGTACACAAAAAGATTATTATTTAATTGCTTAAGAAATTAAGGAATGAGAATGCAAGTAACATGTTTTATGATTGTTTTTGCTAAACGAAACTTTTTCTTTCTTGTGTGGTTTTACTAAATTTCCGTTTTTGCAAAAAAAAAAAACATTTTCAAAAGGAGCAAAACACGAAATGTTGTTTATAAAAAAAATAAGGTTGGCCAATTGTGTGATCTGGATTTAATTTTATTTGGTATTATATATTTTTCATGAGTGGCTCTACCCGTTTTGTGTTCTCTACTTCAAAAAGTAAAGAACAGAATTGTTTTCTGGCAAACGTGTAACATATTTTTATCCTTCTTCTAAAAGAGGCAATTTAGAGCAGCCTTAAAACTTATTTTTGGTCGCAAAGAATGTTGGATTGATTACAAAAAAATTTTTTGTTCTCAACTGACAGAATTATTAATTTTCTTTTAAAAAGTGTAAGAAATGTTGCACTCTTTTCTGGAAAAGAAATCAAAAGAACACTGTCTTATATGTTTCTAGCAGAGAATTTAAGCATTTAATTAGCAAAAAATGGAACTAAACTGTTATATGCTAGAGTGACATAAATTTAGGACAATAAAACTGAAGACGAAACCCTTCATAACGGGTGAGCCGATTTAAAGTTGCATCGACAAGGAAGTATGGGGTATCGAATGCAGTCATATAGGAATGGAACACAATATCATTCATATGATCGCCACAATTGGTTCCGCAAATACCCCACCCAAAGTCTCTGTGAGAAATTTTTCTCGAAGAAGTGCGAAACATGATCACTTCCTGGGAGTCACGACGAGTTAAGGTTGAAGAATATTTTTTCACATTCTCCGCCACAGCAGCGATCTCTTCGATTTAACACACTGGACTAGAACGTCCAGGTGTTGATTTGTCCAATAACGGTGCCATTTTCATACATTGACACACAAACTGCACTGAAGAACGGCGAAATTTCCGCGTATATTTCTTACAGTTTTGCGTCACTTTGGAAGTCATTTCTGATATTTCCGAATTTCTGTCGAAAATGTAACCTTCCATTTTGCTAATTTCATATATAAACCTGAAGATAAAAGTTTTGTTCCCATAGAACCGGTGTTTCAAACTGCACGAGAGAACCTAATCCAGCGTCTCGTTAAATCCCAAGAATGCCAATTGACATCTCCCAAAGCGAGAAATCGCCCATTTAATACCTGAATTGTATGTACTGGCTGTGTGATCACTGTTAGTGATGTCAACAATAGCGAATTGTGGCCTTAAAAATCAGTTACCATGGTTTGGTATCTCAAAGAATTCGTGGTGACGGCTTTTTCTCGTTACGGACCGATGATGCCGCTTGACTACAAATTGCTCCCTACAGTCACTTATTTGGATATGATAATCTTACGAGGTTATTTGTGGATTTCTTGATCCCCTTATGGGGCCATTTTATTTGTTTTCGTAACCCTCTAATTTAAAATGGGGCCTCAACAATAACAAATAGTTTGTAAAAAAAATGCATTGTTTTGCGTGCAGTTTCTTAAACAGCCAATTCACACACGTTCAACGCAAACAAGGATCGGTCGGCTTCAATTCTTAAACGACTTGGAATTCATAAGCATGACGATGAAGATTTTTATGCGAAATAATTTCCCAAAAATCCTTCAGAGATGCCCAATTGTTGCGAACGTCGAACGACTTGATGTTCCAGCCTCATTCTCAACACGTTTCTGTACAGCGACTACGTTGGCATTTAAATGCGTCCCGCGAGTGTACTATTTTAGTCTACTGTCAGCAGCAGTATCGCAAGCCTTGAATTTGGTGATTAAACTACGCGCTGCAGTCTCGGAAGTAGCCTGATTACGAAGAAAAGCAGCTCGAATTCTACAAAGTGACAGACAATTTTTTAACCCCTTTTTTACATCTTAAATTGTTTTTTCAAAAATGTAACGTTCCGCTATTGAAATTGCCCAACTGTTTACTAAAAAATTGTTAAAGCATGTCAGCTGATTCCTTGACATTCCATTATTTGACAGCCGATTTACTTCCTAACCTCAAAATTTCCCACCCTCTTGATATTAATTGACTTGTTAGAAGTTGTTAATTGCGTTTATCAATTTTTTTGTGTTAAAAAAACAATCTTTAATGGGTTAATGGGTCAAATTGTTGTATTCTATTGTTGTGCCCTGTTTCCAGGGGATATTTGGTGGTTGTAAAGTTTTAGAAAAATCGGCATAGAAATACAATTTTATTTTTAATATTTTGTAAAGAGCAGATGTTGTGCAAATCGTATTGATTAAGTTTTTAATTTTTCTTATATTTTAAATTACAACAGATTTAAGCTATTGCGTTACTAACAATACTACCGATCTTAAAAAAGAATTGAGATGGTATTATTTTAATTTTTATAATTAACACACGTTCTACTTCCGCAATCCAAATTTATCTATCGATATTATGATTTTAATGCCTAATAGTTTAGTGAATCTCTCTCTCATTGTTCTTGAAGGTTAACTTGCTTTCAATTTATATTTTGTTGATTGAAAAAAACATTCAATATTTACTTAACAAACTCAATTAGACTTCACGCTCAAGTATTATCTTGGAATAGTAACCGCTTTTTCAACTTCAGCATTTATTCAATACAATAAATACCTCTTCAAGTCATGTTAACAGAGTGGTTTGAAGCTTTATTTTTGAAATATAATTTTAAATGATTTTCTTGATGGCAAATAATTTTTTTAGGAAATTAATTAAAAGCAACATAATCAATTTAGTTGAGCAATAATCGAGATTGTTTAAATTGAATATCAAACAGAATAATCAAAGTTGCAATAATTTAAAATTTCAATTATGACGTATTATCTTATATCTCTGATTATTTATTTAAAAAAGAAGTATTTTTTTAAGTCAGTGGAAATCCTTTAAACATTTAATACAAGCAGTTTAAATCGAATATGTTTTGCAATGGTTTAACTTATTACACTAATTAAGGCCGTTATAGAAAAAAATACATGCATTTTATTTCTACGTTGCTTAATAAATAAAACAGAACTGCAGTTGGTAACAAAATTAGCCATAAAACAAAGACCAAAACGTATAAAAAAGTTAAACACAAAAATAAAAGACAAAGAAAAACTCACAATAAAAATTGGCAACAATCAAAAATGTGTGCCTTTTCAAACCACAATTACCACATAAATAAACGTAATCCACTAAAAACCAAAAACAAGTCCTCAAATACTTACACACACACAAACACACACACACACACACACACATACATATACAATACTTGCCTTTACAGCAAATCCTCTAATGGAGCAACTAAATCTAAACACACAAACGCATGCACATGCAAGCGAATAAACAAGTTCGCTGGTTATAAAAAAATGTTAAATAAATAAATATTTATGTACAACAAAAGCAACAAAAAAATAATGTAATTAAATGAAAAAAATTATTTTAAACCGACCATAACATACAAGCCTGATTTAACTGGTTTATAAATGGTAGAGTTTAATTTTGGTTTTTAACAAACAGTTTTTTTATACAATTTTTAAATGCAGCAAAAAAAGGAAAACGATTTAAGAAAATAAACGTAAAAAATTACATATTTTGTTCTGCTTCTACCCAATTATGTTTACCAGCTCATTCAACATAAAGTCGTTAAAGGCTGAGCCCTTGATCAAGCGGACTCTGAAATGGAATTCAATGATTTCATGTCTGCGATCTTAAATAAATTTCAAAAAGTCTTCAATTCATAAACGTTCGAATCTCTATATTTTGAACTAAAACAGTTTTTATTTCACACAATTTTTAAGATGGAATTCAAGTCAATGTGAATTCTCACTCAATATTTCAGAAGCATAAAATCCATGAAATTGATTACGAATTTCATACGCTATTTAGGCTTCCAGCTGCATTATTTAGTCAGAATTCCTTTCTAAAATACCGAAAATAGTTGATCTTATAGGCCTTCCCTGTAACTTCCACTTCTAGTGTTTTACACTGAAGGCTTTTACGTTAAAACCATGAACATGTGAGTTTGTGTTCACACTGCAAAATTAATAAATTTAAGTTTTAACACGCAGGTTGTCTAATAAATTCAATCAAAATAAATTAAATCTCTCGTAAAAATTGATTTGATGGTTGTGGTATTTTCTTCAACATTTAGCAATACCCAAATAAAAAAATATGTATAAAAAGAAACTAAAAATTTATTAAAAAATATAAAAAATTCCAGTGCTTTTTAAAAAGGTGTTGCTAATTAATTTATTAAAAGTAATGAAACATATAAAAAGAACGAACAAATAAATATTGTTTTAGGTAAAATCATAAAAATTCTAAAAGAAAAAATGCGGAAGTAGTGGGCTCTTCAGGGCATTCTCTACTCATTATCAGATGTTTCCAATATACGACTTGGCAGCACTCAATTTAGCGCAGACAGAAAGAAGCAAGAACAAGGCAGCATTTCATGAAATCATTTTAAAAACAATTTATTTTCACAATAATTTTGTGAGCACTACAGGAGAATCTGATCGCTTCTTGTTTTACAGACCCCTACACTCGTCGGTGTAGGGCACTATTCAAGTACACGAGGCCGGTTGTTGTTCATATTTATAATTAGCATGGCCTCAAGTCGCTTGTGCAAAGTGTCCAATGTGGCATAATATGTGCGGCACGCAATGTTGTCCAGTTGAAATATCACATCGTTTTTATCCACATCATCCATTTCAGGAAAAAAAAATAACATCGGCAATGGCGCTCATTGTTTACGGTGATGTTCTGGTCAACGTTCTCAAATGATCCTGCACTTTCTCAAACCGCGACAATGTTTTCGACAGATGTTGCGTTGGTAAAAGCTTTTACTTAACCAGGGGACTCAAATATTTTCACAACACTGCGAATAGACGTTTGAGTAGGATGATTATGGCGACCTTTAAATGAGCGCCGTATGTTGCCCGAACAAAATGACCCTTTTGATAAAATAATATTATTATATGCAAGTGTTGTCTAATCTTCTATTCCCTAATAGGAATCTAATAAAACAGACGATACAAATCAACTATTTGACGTTATTGCTATCAACTGTTATAACTTTGAGTCTGCTGTGTGAAGGCCCTTAACTTGATGAGAGTTTTCCAGTCTTAATTTACCCCAAAGAAAGTAGCGTATTTAAAGTTTTGAGATCTACTGAACTACCGTTTCTATAAGAAACAAATATAAAAAATGGTTGACGCTAAAGCCTTCCCTGTAACTACTTTCCTTTTCCAGTGTTTTCACACTGGAACTTCCCACAGCAGAATTTATAATTTCAGTTTCTAACACGCAGGTTGTGCAATGAAACACAATAAATGAAATTTTTCTTTTTATAACTTAATTTTATAATTTTATAATTTTTATAACTGAATTCACCAACTTTACAAAAATAAAAAATAGGAATTTTTTCACTCCTCCATAAAATAGTAATTTCGTTATATTTTGCAAACGATTGTTTTGAAATTATGAAAATATTTGTACAGAGCGAATAAGTGTTTTGAAATCACATTATTCAATTTAAAAATCATGAACATTCTGTGGAATCTTCTGTGCATTCTTTCAATATTGGCAGATATTTCCAATATATAACTTGGCAGCACTCAACTTAGCACCGACAAAAGCAAGCAAAACCAGGTTTTAGTTCATCAAATCTACTTATAACTAAGTCAAGTGTGGTTTTAAATGAGTTTTATTAAAATCGTTTCGTATGGTAAAAGCTGTTTTTGTCATTAAAACCGAAATTTATTAAAACCGAGTCAGTGTGAAAACTCTATTATATTAATTGCAAATCCATCGCAACCTGGTTTTTGCTTTTTTCTATGCTTTTGAGCTCTTCGAGCTAAAACACTTTTATTTTTAGTTTTCTAATCGAATGATTCCCACGTGATAAGCGGTTATTGAAGTAGTTTTCGGTGACTATAAAAGGCTAGGGAACACTAACTTATCTGATATATAATTTCGGAGTTTTTCAAAAAAGTAAATTTAGGAATATATTCGTTCACGATATCTCACGAACGGATTAAGCGCTTTCGAATCTGTTTTCGCTGATCGACGGGGTCTTTGAATTAGTTTGTCGGCGATTCGGTTCGAAAGTTATTCTGGAAAAAAAGACTTATATTCAATATATATATATATATATATATATATATATATATATACATATATACATATTGAGATATCCAAAAATCTATCGGTTCGAACTCTTAGGAAATCTAAGAAGTGCCATCACTTCGGCTTTATTTGGTACAGTCCTTCAAAAGGAGGTTATATACTTAGGCACTCACACATAAACCAACATGGAGGGAACTCAATATTTTTAGAATGGAGTAAAACCAATAATTTTCAGATATTTTTAAAACATTTAAATTTTCTGGTAGGAAGTGGATAACTCTTTGAAGACAAAGATATTTTATTGTCGAGGTATCCTTTCAAATACTTAATGGAAGTTTATTTTGTATATCTGAAATTTTTGTTGGATTTTTTTCAGTGTATTTATTGATTTTAATTAAGGCCGCTATAGTTTAGTCCCAAGCAACTTATTTATACTTAAAATTTTGATTTAAGCATAAATTTTTTATTGTAATTAAAAACACTGCTGACTGGAGTCTGTTTGTGTTCATCAAGACTCCTCTGCCTGGCACATTCTACCCTGCACTTTCACTCACTCGCTAACTGCAGTGCAGCTCACAATCAGCATATAAAAAGTGGCCACTTGTCAGAGTGCCTGTGCCACAGCACATATGACTTGTGGTATGTGGCACCATTTTGCTGTTGGAAGTTATCAGTCACTCACTTGCGACTGAGTGTTGTCCACATCAACAACTACAAATTTATTTTTACTTTTTTTATTTCAATGCTCTTATTGTTATTACGGTCACTTTGTTGTTGTTGCTGTTGTTGTTGGGCTCTCTAAGTGTATTCCAGTTTTCAGTTTGTTGGCTGCTCATTTTTGTGCCATTTACTAGTTGTTGGCTTTTATTTATTATTTTGGTTTTGCCATTTGTAACGTTTATTGCAGCATTTTTTTATTTTATTTTTTTATTGCATAACTTTTTATTTGGTGAATAGAGCACTTTTAATAATGTTTTTTTGCTTTTTTACATTCTCTTCATACACACTTCGAGTATCAACTCTATTCAATTAGTTGTTTTTGTTTTATGCACTTTTAATGGGGTGAATCACTTGAAGTGGCATAAAATTTAAATTAGTTAGAATATAATTTGAAAATTATAAAATCTTTAAAGCTCAAGTTGAAAGTTGTTAAAAACAAATGCCAGAATCACTTGCAAAGTGGAAAAATATATAAAAATCTTACGCATATGGAAGAGGTGATATTGTGACCTCCGAACGCACCGTAAATTGTTTCCTGTTCCTGTTGGTTTTCAGTGAATTCTTTTGTAAAAATTTGCTTTTAGATTCTATTTCATATTCATGGATCTATTGCATTTGTCAGCCACAAAAGGTACATATTCTTAAATAGTTTTTAATTACGATTCAATGTTGCTTAGCCGACAGTTGGTAGGTTTTTATAAATATTTAACAACATTAACCCTTTTATGCATTTTTAGTGTTCGCATACAACTCGACTATTTAACTGCTGATTTGACAAATCTCAGGATGAATTTTTCCCAACCAATCAAAGTGAAATTGATTTGTTTTGCTTATGCTGTGGCAAATAAAAAATGTTTTTTAATTTAAATAAATTTCCTTATTCACAAACGATTGTTAACTTTAAAAAGGGCTTTAAAGGCATTTTTTTCATTATGAAATTACTTTAAATTTCGTAATCGTTGGTGTATAACATATTTTAGAGTTTTATGAATTAAAGTTGGCAGGTTTTCTTAATGCAATTTTAAAAAAAATTAAGTTGGGTAAAGACACGATCACACTATTCAAACATTTAGGAAATAAAATCGTAACCGCTAAACATTAAAGAATAATATATCTTAAGTAAGACAGTTTCATAGTTCTTGGCTTAGAATCCAATATGATCGCAAACTCTTTAACTTAATTAACACTTGTCGGTATAAAAATGTTTCTCATTAATAACACTGCTCAGCAGCCAAATCCGCCTTTGAATAAAACTATGTGGACTATATGGACTTTGATGCGCTAAACTCGAATCCGTTTTCGGTTTTTTTTCCATCAGGTCCAGATTTTTTTTTATGGGCTTGGCAAGTTTTTGCTCCTAAATTAGTCAAGTACGTAGACATATTTCACCCTAACTCGGGAACGAGTCCTGCGATTTTAAAAAGTAAAACACCAGCAGATATGTAACAAAATTGTTTTTATTTTAGTCTCATACAGTTTTTCTTTATCTCTTATCGTTTTGGAAATATTCAGATATTAATCGAGAAAAAAATTTTTTGTTCGTGCAAAATTCTTAATTTTTTTCAGACTAAAAATGAAATTAAAAAAAATTTAAAGCTAATATGCAACACTTTGTACCTTTATCTAATAGTTACAGATCTTAGAAATAAAGAAAGCTATAAACCATAAAAATCTGTTATAAAATTTAGATTTTATTTGCAATTTACCGCAGGTACCCAATGTTGTAATGCTACCATCCTTTCATATGCGTGACGATAGCATTTCGTTAGGTGAACAGGTAAAGGAACTAAAGTACAACGGTATTTTGCATGGTTCTTGGATTTGAAAGTTATAATATAGTATTTTTCACTAACCTGTAATTCTAAATCGAGAAAATAAGAGTAGATTCTAATATTTATTGCAGCAGTATATGTGGAAATTGATGGACAATAAGTGAGTCAGTTTTTATTTGATATCACGCGGTTAAAATCATTTGGAAATCCAACAAGTAACCCTTGTATTCCAAATCAAACTGATCTGAATAACTTAATTCGTAAATTAGTGCTCTCAAGAAACAAGTCTGAGCTTCTTGCATCAAAATTAAAACATTGTAATTTGGTGCAAAAGGACGTGAAAGTCTCGTACTTCCATATAGTCCACATAGTTTTATTTAAAGGCGAGACAAAAAGTTATTTTTTGCAGAGCAGTGTAATTAGAGGTTACGTTTTTTTGAGCCAATATCAGACTAAATGTGCCCGCCTCTTAGCAGGACTCCAAAAATTTTATATGATATTAAAAAAAAACAATTTAATACCTGGAAATCTACATTCGAAAAAATTTATCAAAATATATATCCTTGTCTTATTATGATTTCAACTTGTGTCACTCTATAAAAAAAAAACCCCCATTATTTTGATGTCACAACCATCGGTGTTGCGCTTTGTGAAAGACGTCACACTTTCAGTAAAAAAAGTGATCTTTTTCTATTTTATTTTAAAAAACTATTATTAAAAAATTTTTTATGATTTCCAGCCGGTAAATCTTTCTGTTATACCGTGTTCGTTTCATATAAATCGACATATTTCTAAGCAAACAATTTTTATTTTTCAAATTGGTACATATTTTTGGGAATTGTCATTTTTAGAACTCTTTAATTTTAATTTCCTGCTGATTCTTTTTTTTCCTAAAATGTTACTTAAAAATTCAAAGTGATCAATTGAGGGGTTTTAGCGCTTTGCACAGGGGCTAATGCAGATCATCAGGGAACCTTTACCCAGCATTTCTTGGAATAACTAAAGATATCTATTTCAAATTTCCTCTTTAATAAGTGAGAAGTCTAAAACAAATATAAAAGTCATTACAAGACTCCACTGATCACGTTTCCATTTTTTATTTTCTTACATTGTTATTCTACAATGAATAGTCGGTTTTTATCCGACTCTAATCGGAGTTGTACGAGAAATGAAGAACAACAACTCTTAATTGTTTTAATATAAAATTTTTAAATTATACGGTTCTTCGGTTAATCGCAGATCGTTTTGGGTGACCAAAAATGCTTCAAATAAAAAACGAGTTTTTTAATTTAACAGCGTTCGTTTTAACAGAAGCCGATTGCACCCCAAAATGTTTAGTAATCCAGAGTTCACTGGGAATAAATAGCCAAAATCTTAAAATATGTTTAAGTGGAGTTTATTTAAGACTTTAAAAGTATTTAACCACCTGAATTCTCTGAACTCATTTTAATATAGTCTGGGAGAATTTTCGGTTTGTGGCAACGTTTACAACGTGGTGTCAGTAGTGACCCCCCATACCGCTTCCTTAGGGCAGCCGGTAGTTGTGTGTTAAGACGGTTAATTTTCTGCTCTAAACTTCCCTTTTTGGCAAAAGTCTAGAAACAACCTAAAGGAATCTGATGTAAAAATTGTTTGTGAGAAAAAAAATTGTGTAAAAAATGTTACGCACAATCTGTTACCCTAATCAAAAGCAACAATTACCATTAAATTTAGTCAAAACTAACTCAACGCTCTGAGTTGCACCTCAAATTGCTTTGCCAAATATGTGAGGGAAATAACGAATCGCAAATAAATTAAAAAGTGTGTTATTATAACTGGCATACGCCCATTTACACTTTCAATAGCCGACTTACCTTTTTCGAAACTGTTCGTATCTTTTAACTAAGTTTTGGGTTAAAAAGGAAATGATTGAAAATGTTTTATTTGTGTTACAAATTCACTTTTAAATTTAATATTTTATATCAAATTAACTGAGTTTCGTCAATAGCGCGACGCCTTCACTTTACAAACATATCAAATGCCTTAAATCTTTTTTTGTATATTTTTCTTTGTAACTGTTTTGCTTTTATATTTTTGTTTTTGCTGCTTAAGTCTTGCCAAAGTTAATCTGGTTTAAATTTATGTTACGTAACACACATTAATTTTGTACGTGTTGCTGTTGTAGTGCAGTATCTGGCAAATGCACAACATGTTGTTGTTTGCCTCTTTTTACCGGTTTCAAATGTGGCCCAGACTTGCCAGATTATTGCGGTTTTTCAATTTGCTCCATGGGAATCTGAAATTGTACACAAGAAAAATAAATTTAAAAAAAATATGTATATATATTAAAGAAAATATGATGATGGTCAGCTGAGGAGATTTTGTGCAAATTATAAAGCAGCCGAATGGATTTATATTTGGCATTATTTGCTAAGGCCGGTTGCCATTGTGGGGACAACAAAGTGCTCAACATGGAAGTACTTTCACCATGCTCTGCTTATAGCGCAAAGCCTTAAAAACACACAAACTTAAAGACAAATTTACCTAAAAGTGCAGCAAACAGTTCACTGCATTTAACGTCACTGTAAATACTTACAAATTGTTGTTTGCAAAAAGAGCTTGCGCAACGAAGCATGGCCGCCGTAAAGCCGATACAAGTCATTGAGGAAGTCCAAGTTTTTGAAAAGTCTAAACAAACGAAAACAAGAGACGGCATGCATAAACAAGCACACGCTTGCCAAGAGAATAGTAACACACATACGAAGTAGGAAAAACATACGAATGCAGGCGATGGCCGTATTTCGATAGGCGAAACGAATTAAAGAAAAAGGAAACTGCAAAAAAAAAAAAATAAACGTATAGAAAACGTTAACAAAGCGTAATGACTAAAGTGTGGTAATCAGTAGTTGCAACATTTGTAACAGAAAAGTGCGCATAAAAAATGTTTTTTTATTTTTTATTTCTATTTTTGGTTTACGTTTCAGCACTCCTCGGTTATACATGCCGACACATGCCAGGCAGTTGAAAGAAATAAATAAAAGTAAAATGATATTATTTGGGGCATGTTTACTGGGCTCCAAGGAAACTACTTTATAAGATATTTTCTTTGCAATTATGATTAAATTTTATTGTGTTTCTTTGAAAAGACTAAATGAAATGAAAAGAAAAGACACATAAAAAGCCATTGACAGCCATAGAAAATTGAAGCAGTGAGTCAACGGAGTGAATGTCAATTTTATGACAGTCATGCTTGAGTTAAGTTTTTAATAGAATCATGAAAAACTATTGCGAATGTATGCGTGTGCGTGTGCACCTTCGAATGTGCAGCTATTAAAATAAGTTTGTATTATTTTTCTTTTGCTTTCCTCTCCTACTCCAATAGCTTTTAGTTGATCTTTCTAAACTGTGGAATTTCAATGAGAATGAACTTAAAAATAAATGTTGTGCACCTCGTTAGGATGTACACCGTTGGTGGGATGAAAACTGAAGAAAGAAATTTTATTGTATCAGGGTTTTACAATGTTGCTAGTCAGTGTTTTCATACTGAAAGTTAAATATAACCCGGTTTCACACTGCAGATTTGTTAAGTTCAGGCTTTAACACGCAGGTTGTCTAATAAATTCAAACAAAATAAATTAAATCTCTCGTAAAAATTGATTTGATGGTTGTGGTATTTTCTTCAATATTTAGCAATACCCAAATAAAAAAATATGTATAAAAAGAAACTAAAAATGTATTAAAAAATATAAAAAATTCCAGTGCTTTTTAAAAAAGGTGTTGCTAATTAATATATTAAAAGTAATGAAACATTTAAAGAGAACGAACGAATAAGTATTGTTTTAGGTAAAATCATAAAAATTATAAAAGAAAAAATGCGGAAGTAGTGGGCTCTTCAGTGCATTCTCTACTCGTTATCAGATGTTTTCAATGTACGACTTGGCAGCACTCAATTTAGAGCAGACAGAAAGTAGCAAAAACAAGGCAGAATTTCATGAAATTATTTTAAAAACAATTTATTTTCACAATAGTTTTGTACGTGTGAGCACTTCAGAAGAATCTGTTCGGTTCTCGTTTTACAGACCGCTACACTCGTCGGTGTACGAACCGCGACGATGTTTTCGACAGATGTTTCGTTGGTAAAAGCTTTACTTAACCAGGGGACTCAAATATTTTCACAACACTGCGAATAGACGTTTGGGTAGGATGATTATGGCGACCTTTAAATGAGCGCTGTATGTTGTACGAACAAAATGCCCTTTTGATAAAATAATTTTATTATGTGCAGGTGTTTTCTAATCCTCTATTCCTTTATAGGAATCTAATAAAACAGACGATACAAATAGACTTTGCCAGTCTTAATTTACCCTAAAGAAAGTAGCGTATTTAAAGTTTTGAGATCTACTGAACTGCCGTTTCTATAAGAAACAAATATAAAAAAATGGTGACGCTAAAGCCTTCCCTGTAACTTTCCTTTTCCAGTGTTTTCACACTGGAACTTCCCACTGCAGAATTTATAATTTCAGTTTCTAACACGCAGGTTGTGCCATGAATTGAAACACAATAAATTAAATTTCTCAAGTATCTTTTTATAACATTTAATTCACAAACTGTACGGCAGCTGTTCTTGCTCGCATACAAAAGTATGAGGTTTTTCTCTCCTCTATAAAATAGTAATTTCGTTATATTTTGCAAATGATTGTCTTGAAATTATGAAGATACTTGTACAGACTGCATAAATGCTTCAAAATATAATATTTAATTTAAAAATCATGAAAATTCTTTGGATTTTTCTGTGCATTCTTTCAATATTGACAGATATTTCCAATATATAACTTGGCAGCACTCAACTTAGCACCGACAAAAGCAAGCAAAACCAGGTTTTAGTTCATGAAATCTACTTATAACTAAGTCAAGTGTGGTTTTAAATCGGTTTTATTAAAATCGTTTCGTATGGTAAAAGCAGTTTTTGTCATTAAAACCGAAATTTATTAAAACCGAGTCAGTGTGAAATATATTATTTTGACCGCTTTTCCATGTGTTTGAAATCTTTCAGCTTGAACGCTATGATTTTAATTTGCAAATTGGGCGGGTTTTTAACTTCGTAGTTAAAAGAAAAGCCCTCCTTTCGAATGTTTTCGTTCACGAAAGAATTAATTACCAGTCCCACGATATCACTCGATGTCGTTCTGTTGACAAAGTCTATTTAAACAAACGCAGAATTTTAGAGTGTCATCATGAGACTGGCGGTAATTGATTTTGTTACAGTTTGCGGTTATCATCGACGTGGTTTTTAAATGTTAAGACCTGATAAGCTTGCGGAATCGATCGGTTAAGCCGATTTATTTATTCTATTTGGAAAAATTATTAGTTTTAATATCTTTCATAGAAAATTCACGAATGCTCTTTAGAAAAGAGCTTAATACATTTTAGTGGCTCAAAAGTTGTAAGCAGGTCGGTTACATACACACACACATAGATACACACACACGCATACATGCTTGCAAATATTCAGACAAAGTGACCGGTTCTCAGAATTATTAAGGGAAGTTTCTTAGGAGCTCAAAACGTAAAAGTCTTATGAAACCTCGACTTTTTTTGCAAAACGGGGGAGCATTAATAACTTTTCGATATATTTTAGAACTTTAAATCTTCCCAGAGGGAAGTTAAACATGTGCTCCTATTTTAAAATATAATTTTCATACAAATCTTGTCTTTATTATTATTTATTAAATTCACTATATATTTGTGTGAATTGGATTTTAAAACCTTGCAAACTCTGCTAAATATTTTATCACTGCTGTAAAAGAAATTTCGGGCAAACATTAATTGCTGTAATGAATGTTTAATTGAATTAAAATTACTGTGTGACGTACAATATTATAACTGGGCTAAAAAACTTTTTAAAGAAGTTCTGCGTCACTCTAATAAAAACAAAGTATTGAAAGTTAATTCGGTAGGTTGATGAATTTGATTCATTTTAACTCACTATTTTTTCACAGTTTTATACGTTTCAAAGCAGAAATGTGTGATAGTGAATTATTAAGAATCTTTGTGGAAACGGTGTTGTTATTGGCAAAATGTTAATGTTGGTATTATCTGGTACTTCTTTTTTATGCATTTCGATATCCATGGAAAAACAGGCTTGAATATAAAGTTTTTTTTTTTAAATAAAATACGGTTGCTTTTTTTATCATGATGACGGTATTGCGATGATGACGATAACTTTGAGTGTTCTCTACTGGAGCTAAGTTGTTGACGTTATTGACTAAATGCAAATGCTACTCAAAAGCAATTGCAGTCAATGGTGGGAGGGCTTTTTATTGAACAGAATTATACCAACTAAATTGAAAAATAAATGCAGCAAAAAATTTTCTGAATCTAAAAGTATTGCAGCAAAATGAAACTACGTTGTTTTTCCTTTCCATCAATTTGTGAAATTTTCTATTGAAACGTGCTTAACGGCTAAATTTTCTAATGGAATTGACTGATTTTCAGCCATTGGCTTTCAACTTTGTTTTTAAAATCCCATTTCTATTTCATGGAAACTTCATCGTTGAGCGAAAAGATAAGAATACAACATGTTGGAAATTTTAGAAAGAATAGAATTTATTGAAGAGAAGTGGAATAATTTAAAATTTCATATCTATGATTCAGTTGGCATATGTTGCAGTTAAATATTAAAAAACGCGTATAATTACAAACTTAAAAGTCAATAGGGCTTAAATCGAAAAATAGTAGCTTACGTTGCGTCGAATTGTCAACCCTACTGGCACGGGTAAGATCATCCGCTCTCTCCTCTGCATATTCGAATAAATATAAAACAGATTTTAAATCTCCGGCGTACAACCAAAAAATATCAGGGTAAATTTGACCAATTTTGTTGATTGAAATTGCGCCAACCAACAAAAATAGTTAAAGCAACCAACGTGTAATTGTAAAATAAAAATAAAAAAAAAAAACTTGGTAACGGTACCGTTTTGCTGGTTAAGCAACAAAATAAAAAACAGGGGAATGTACCATCAATAATAGTTTGTTTACAATTATAATTGTAAAATAACTTATTTTTTTAGTAGAATTTTTTAACTTCCCGCTAGGAAAATCTAGAATGTAAAAAATCGTAAAGTTATTGGTTATACCGCGTTTTGAAAAATTCAAGTTCTTATCAAATCTCTACGGTTTGAGGTTCTAGAAGGCTTTAGTTTTGTTGAGAACCCGTCACTCACTCTGTATGTGTGTTTGTGGGTAAGCACGTGATCCGCTTTTAAACGGCTGAACAAAATTCACTCAACTGGTGGCATTCTTAAGAGCACTTCTGAATTTTGATTTCCTGTAAATTGAAATGGAATCGAATCTGTAAATACGTCATTTTTAAAGAGGTTTTTAGAATAAATTTTAAAAGGCCTTACCGATCAATTTCACAAACTGATCAGCTCTCAACATTTAGGAATCACATCGATCAAAATCGGTTTATTCATTCGTTCGATATCGTGAACGAAAAAATACAAAGAAAGGGATTTATTTTTTAAAAACTCCGACATTATTTATCCGATCAGTTATTACCTTCGATTCTTTTATAGTAACCGCTTTGCACGTGGGAGTCGTAAAATCCCTGCAAACATCCGACTATTTTCTAATATTGCCTGGCGATATTATATTTACAGATCTAAAAACAATTACCGATTTTGTGTATCGTGCTGAAATTGATGTCACCGAATCAGAATTGAAAAGTTAAAATAACAAAAACAAGGTTACGAGAGACTTGCGATTACTATTAGCAGGAAGCTACAGGGATGGCCGTAGGGGAAAACCTTTTCCATTTTATATTGATTAAGAGCCGACAATGATTAACACAAACACGCATGAATACATATCAGAAAAATCCCTTCGTAGTCTTGTGTTAACTGTTTTAGCCAACAGCATCCGAAGAAATTTTTAGTTTTAAAACTTTTTAATTTTAAATTTATGCTGATTAATTTTTTTCCAAAACTTTACAAAAAAATTCAAAGTGATCATTGGATTTAAATAAATTGTTTTTGTATTAAAACAATTATTAGTTGTTGTTGTTCTTTATTTCTCTTGCAACTACAACTAGAGTCGGAGAAAAGCCAACCAGTTGTAGAATAAAAACGTAAGAAAAAAAAGGAACAGTGATCAGTGAGTTCTTGTTAAGACTTTGATATTTGTTTCAGACTTCTCATTTAAAAATTGGAAGTTTGAAATAAATATCTTTAGTTGTTCTAACACATGTTGGGTTAAGGATCCCTGATGATCTGCATTAGCCCCAGTGAAATGAGCAGAGGAAATAGCTAAAACCCCCCAATTTGAGTATTTCAGTAAGATTTTGGGAAAAAAGAATTAGCAGATAAGTAAAATTAAAGAGCCGAAAAAACCACAATTCCCAAAAGTATGCATGTAGTATGTTTATACCGGTGCTGGCTAACTTTTTCCATACAAAAAAGCTGCTTATGCTGCCAGTGTTGTATGGAAAAAGTGACCCAGCACCGGTATAAACATACTACTTATGTACTAATTTGTAAATTGTTAGTTTAATTTAAAAAAATTTAATAAAAAAATCATAAACAATCAAAAGTTTCCTGACTAAATTCAGTGAGTCTTAGACTTTTACCATGAAATCTTTGGAACTATATATTATGGTTATTTTAACCAACAGAAATTGTTGGGTTGAAAAAATTAATTAGCAGTTAATTTACAATCTTAAATTGTTAGTTGAATCAAGAAAATTTCATAAGAATCCCAAATCCAAATTAAATAGATGTCAAGATCGACGCCGCAATGGCATCAGGTTTAGATAACTTTTTTTGAACTTCTGTGGCGAAATGCTCTCTTCTGTAGAGAGTGGCCTTAATATCAATAAAAAAAATTTCACGAAATCCTGAGAGTTCAGCATCCTCAAGCAAATTAAGAGAATCAGCTCTTTTTTTCTTGAATTCTTAATTCTTAAACTCTAAACAGCAGAAAAGGCTTTCTGCAGAAGCAAAATCATTGGCATGCTCGTGCTCTGCTTACCAAGAGAAAACCTCTGCTGCTTATCTCTTGAGTTTGTGAAAGATTTGGGATAGAAAAGTTTTGTTCTGTATGGAGCTGCTTAGGAAGTTGGTTTTGTTGTGCCTTTCGCAATTATTATTATTCCCCATTCCTTGTCATTCTCTGTTTGGATCAGAAAAAAAGTTTAAAAGAAACTGAGTTTATTTTACCAAAACCCCTTCTAAATAAAATTATTATAAAATAATATATTTTTCACTTCAAAAAAAGTAAGAAACTTAACAAAATGAACAGTCAGAAATGTAAGAGTTTGGCAGTAAAAACAAACGAAAATTTGGATGAAGCAGATTTCTGGGTGTGGACTTGGGAATTGAAAAGAATTTGAGCAGCGAAAACTTGCCCGTATGAATATGAATTAATTTAGCTAAGAAAGTATCTGATTTAGAGTTCCATTTATTTTCCATTCGGTATGTGTGAGATAATTTCATTTTTTATTTAAACTATTTGTATAATAGAAATTAAATTCAGAACTATGCAATATTATAAAGGGATTTTATACACAATTAATCTGCTCGCTAAAGAATTCGTTAACTCATCAACGATAATGTAAAACAAACAAAAAAATTATCATCAACACCATTCTGCGTCCTTTAACGTGGCCTCTCGTTTACGTTTAAATCAACAACCAACGAGTATCACTCCTAATTTGGAGAAAATTAATATAAATATTTATAAGAATATAAAAAATCAAGTGTAAATAAAATAAATTTTGATGTTAACTACTGTTCGGGCTTCCCATGTTGATTTGGGTCAACAAAAACAGCACACTCATATCCTTACAATTCCCTATTGTCCTTTTTTCCTACAACACTGTGATTAACAGCACACATGCGACCGACCAGATGGCAACAAAACACCAGCGGCAAAATTAAGGCAACAGTATCACATCATAATCATAAAGGAGTTATTTGTTAATATAAACAGATACAAAAACACACACACACACACACAAGTGTACTGATGCTCACACATATAAAAAAAACATTAACAAATTATGCGTCATACATTTTGTTTACAACCAGGGATTCATTTACACACTCACTTTCGCATGCGGCCAAAGTTAAAATTGTTAAGCAAAAAAGGTAGCTGGGGTTAAATTGTAGACAAGTCTACACCTGGTCGTGTATGAATGGTGTCAATGTCAACAAAGCGTCCATTGGCTTGGCTACCGGTAAGAAGTTTTACTCAGTGGTAGTAAAAATTTCTTTGCTCTTGTTTTTTTGTGAAGGAAAAATCGCTTCGCTGGAGTGGGAAAGTTAAAAAAGACCCAAAAAGTGATTTCAAAAATAGACGATTTAAAATTTAAATGTAAATGATTACCGGCATAACTCTTATTTATATGATCTCCCTTTTGCAATAAACTTTTTTTTATTAAAAATTCTATTTTTTAAACGCAAATCTGATATCAACATTTACCTTTTGATTTAGCTGACAAATCATAAAAGCAGTTTACAACGACAGCAGATAATGTTTCAACAAACACAAGTCGCTACAAGGATGAAATAATAAGGATAACAATTTTCCTAAAAGGAAAATTAATAAATCGGGAAAAAGAAAACTAAAAAAAATACTATAAATAATAATATTCGAAAAGTTATAACAAATTGAGCCTTATTATTGAGTGATTTAAAAATAATATAAATAAATAGTGAATCTGTTTTTTCCAAGTCCCCACTTACACCCAATAGAAGTAACCACTCAGTGGATACACCTCTGACTCAAATGTCTACATATTTCCTTGACTGGAGTTCTTCTAAAACGATCGCTTCTGTGAAATGTCTGTATCACAGCACTCTGTAAAGAATCTAGTAATTCAATAATACAAATGAAAATGTTAGCTGTGATTTATTTTATTGCCTCACTGCTGATAACTCCTTCAGGAATACTCTAACGAATTTTTCATGTGAGTGTATCCTTCTCTATTACAATTAAATGCTGTTGGGCGTCATTATTATGAGATGAGTGCGGTTAAATAAATAACACTGTACAACACTGAAAAAAATTACAAGGTCCGACCTATACATTTTGATAGACGAGACAAAAAAAATAGACACGTGTATCGGCGTTTTTAAAGTTTACATCTGAATTTCATTTGAGAGGGCATTAAAGTTTCCCAGCTCTGGCACATTCTTATTGTTAATCGGCATAAGAATCCATGTGATCCTTACATTTTAGGTATAAAATGTGTTCAGCAAATTTATGTAAAATGTTATGCAGAATATTTTTGTAGAATATTTTAACCCTCTAACTCCTCAAGGTATGGGTCTTTTCTGTCCTTCTTTTAAAAAAGAGCAAATTTAACTAAAAATCACTAATATCTCTATTATTTTATCTTCGATAGCGAATTTGGATAGGAAGTAGTCATTTTGATAGAACGTGTTAACCCTCTAACTCCTTAAGGTATGGGTCTTTTCTGTCCTTCTTTTAAAAAAGAGCACGTGTCTGTTTTTTTTTTGTCTCCTCTATCAAAATTTATAGGTCGGGCTTTGTAATGTTGCAAAAACTTTGATATTGTTGTCCAGTGTAATGAGAGCAAGTGAGTGTCATTGCATCATAAATATAATTGTGTCTTTCCAGTTTTTGCTATTTTTGTTGGCATGAGTCCTGCAGGACACTGAATATATATAAAATTGGCCAGCACAACCCACGTTTGGTATGAGTATCTCAAACGACTTTGGCCTTTGGCGATATTAAATAAAAATAATTGAATAATATAGCCAAAGAGAGAGGGAGAGATATAGATATAGAGGAAGAAAGAGAGAGTGAGAGAGAGAGAGAGAGGGCGATAATTGCCACCTTCATTTTGCTACTAGCGTGAGCTTTGCAGCTCAAAATGTTTTGAAAATTATGTGTTTCACTTCATCTACTTCTAAAGTACAGCAACTTGACTGTGAACATAAATAAAAATAATAAAAAAAATTAAGCAAAATGTGACTCTCTAAACACTAAAACAAGTTGACAATCAATCGCAGCACTTTTCTCACTTACAGTTTTGTAAGTGTTTGTGTTTGCAAAACAAACTGGATATTAACACACAAACCGATAATGAAGTACAGCAAAAGCATTGAGTGCACCAAATCATATTCATAATCACAATTGTTATTGTTGCCTTATTCTTCAACTCTCATGGCTGGTATGAATGCTACAATCAAAATATTTATAGTATTTTCAAACTGAAAGTTAAAACCTTCAACATGTGATTTTGTGTTCACACTGCAGGTGAAATAAATTCGGGTTTTAAATCGCAGGTTGTCTAATAAATTTAACCGCAATAAATTGAATCTCTCATAGAAATAGAGAAAATTGTTGTGGTATTTTCTGTACATTTTATAACATTTAATTTACAAACTGTACTGTAAGTGTTTTTTTTTTGATATATTGTTCTCTTTTAATAACACTTAATTCACAAACTGTACTACAACACTTTGTGTGGAAAAATAAGAGATTTTTCTCTGAACTATAAAATAGAAATTTAATTATATTTTTTATATTTTTCAAATGATTACTTTCAAATTAAGTGGCTGGTTATATATGTGTAAGATGTGAAAAAACTTGCCATGCTTTTAGATACAGATATTATAATGAAATAAATACAATTGTTGTTCTTAGTTTCCTTCTCCCTTTATAACACTTAATTCACATACTGTACTACAGCAGTTTGTGTACAAAACTAAGAGACTTTTCACGGAAATTTTGTTATATTTTACAAAAGATTATTTTTAAATTCCGAAAACACTTATTTATTGATTAAAAACTGAATAAATGAAAGGAAATCCGTATTATTTTTAATAAAAAAATCATATAAATTCGGAAAAAAAACTTGCTTCATGGAAAAATCATGCGATCTCCGCCACAGAAAAATACAGATGAGATGGACTTTTAGTGAGTTACTTAAAAATTATCAGATGTTTTCAATATATAACTTGGCAGCACTCAACTTAGCTCAGATAAGAAATAAGGTTACATTTCATAAGACCTACTTAAGACTCATTCAGAAATTGTTATAAATTATTTAAAGAGTTGGTTTTAACGTTTAAGCTAGAATCTAATAAAAACTTGTCAGTGTGAAAAAACAGTATTTTGAATAAGTTACTTCAATTTAGAAGAGCAGCGTGAGAGTGTTACATCTTTGAGTTGACTTCACTGCTGCATTTGAGTACCCATTTAACAGCTGATTGTTGCTTTTTGTTTATTTTCCTTTGAAGTTTAGTTCTGATTCGATTTACACCAGCACAAACTCCTCCATTCAAAATTTTATTTGTGGGCCCGTTATGATCAAAGCGGAACACGCGACCTTCTTGGTTCAGCAAGGCCCGTCTGCGGCAACTTGTGAATGTCCTAACTGGATGCATGCAAGGAGGATGGGTCTGGAATATAATGACTTCTGTATAAGCTGTAATGAAGAAGAAGAGGAGGAAACTGTGCTTCTATATCAATGCCTTGCCTTGAACAGCGCTAGAGCGATTGCACTGTGTTATAGCTTTTCGCCAGACCTGGATAACCTGGCGAGTATGGAGCTGGTTAGAATTTCGGTCTTCCTCAGGACCACAGGATGACTCAGTACGACAGAGGATAACTCATAAGCAGTCCTTTACTTAAGGGTATTACAAAGGGAGCGATTTAATGGACCCAAGTGCATTGTCTCGCCAATGGCTCTAATAACCTAAACCAAAACCTAAGCCTATTTCTGCTTGAATAGGTGCGTAAATAAGTAGAATTATGGCATTTGAAGTGTTGAGAATCCACACGCTTTTGTCGGAATTTCATCTCATCCACAGAAAATTAGTGTTTGGTGCGTTTTATGGGCTGGTGGAGTCATTGGCCCACATGTCTTCAAAAACGATGATGGTCAGTGTGTGACTGTCAGTGGTGAACGGTACAGGAACATGATCCGAAACTTTTTCGTACCTCAGATACGTGGCATTAATTTTGTATGGAGCCCATGATATACAGTGGGCGCTAAGATTGATTTACTTAAAGGTGAAAAATAATTTCTTTTAATGGCCCAATTAATTGATCACCGACATCTTGTAATTTAAGACCATGAAATAATTTTCTTTGGGGTAATGTTAAGTCACTTGTCTGCATCTATAAATCACAAACAATTGAACACCGCGAAAAGTTGTTGAAAATTGAAGTTCCAGATAGAGCTTCCTACGCGTCGTCCGTGGCTGCTACGTGGTAGAAATCATGTTTGAACATGAATTTCATACAATAATATCTTTCAAAGAGAAACAGTTTCATTGATATTAAAAATACATTTCCTTGTTTTATCATGATTTAAACTTGTGTCAGTCTATAAAAAACGCCCAGTGCTACTCCATCTCGGTTGTGATTCACCTTCATGGTACTTCAGCATTTTTTAAGGGCAGTTTTGTTCTCTTGTTCAATAGTTTGATCGTAAAGCCAAATAATTTGTTTTGTTAGTATGTGTTTTGCAAAGTGAGTAATAAGACACTCTATTTGATTTTGCTTAGAATGCTTCTAAGACATTTTTCTTGTATCTGTGCCGGGCTCTAAATCAGCGGTTAATAAAATCCAACTAGACTCTGAGGTTTTAAGCTTCAAATTATAATGTAACTAAATTGTTTGAAACCTCTTCGATTTGCATATAATAAAATATAGAAATCTAAATCAAATATCTCACATCCTGGAATTGTTGTTGCATAAAAGCATCAGCAGAATAGCAACAGCTGCAGAGTAATAAAAGAAGGGCATCTTTGGACATCTCTGATGATTGAATCGCAACGTTGAAAATTTAAACTTTTAGTCTACAAAATTTAATATAACTTTTTCAAAGATCTCTTTAAAATTCAATTCTTTTAGCGTTAATTTATGGACACTCTGTCACGGTGTTGTTTTCTAAACGGCTGCACCAGACGGTGTCTCGTTATTTTCACGTACGTGCCCGCTCATTCAATTGTCAGTTTGTTAGCACTGACACATTAAATTTTATATTATGATTGAATTTATTGATGTGGCGTCTGTGTGTGTGTGTGTGTGATTTGATGTGATTTTTATTGTCCTCTAACCGTAAGACACAAAAAGCGATAATATTATGATGAGCCATTTTACTTTTACTTTTCTTTTTATTTCATTTTTATATATTCCCTTCCTCATGTTGCATAACTCATTATAAAGCTGACAAATGGAACATTTTAGCACACATTTTCGTTTTATATATGACTTTTATTTATAGCATTTTCCCATATGTCGTACGCTTTTAATAATGAAGTCATGTTGTTGGCAGCGGCGCATCCTTGTGAAGTGCTTCATGGCATTTATACTAAATTAAAGTATTAATAAATTGTGGATTTCTAGAACTGCTGCCTGATAAATTCAGGGTTTTAAGAGGTTTTAAAAATAACAATTTATTAAATCGTATGGTAAATTTATTGTGCTTGAATATATTTTATAGGATTTCTAAAATCTCTTTTTCTTTTGAACTTTACCCTTCCGGCTTCAAGTTAATGTTTGTTGAACACAATTAAACTTTTTTTCTTCCGTTTATTAGTTATGGCCTTCTCGTTTGACATTTTGTTTTATACCTTTTTCTTTGTTCCTTAACATTTCATTTTTTTTTTGTATTATTTCTTTGTTTATTTGAAAAGTTTAAGATGTTGATAAATCTGCTAGTTTGTTGGACAAAAAGTTTAATTGAAATTATTATGGTTGAGTTAATTTGTGCTCTTTAAAATCCCTTTTCATAATGTGCAGTACTCCGTGTGGTATGGAGAACCTTCTCAAATACGAGTCAATATAACATTTAACATCACATTAAGTTCAACTGATTACGCAGCGGCTTGCTTCCGTGATGGCAATGAAACATGCATAGAACCGTCGCAGGCTTTTCCTGTTGACGCAACAAATTTAAATCGTATCCGGGGACACAAATTATTGTAAAAGTTTATTTTGAGCCCTATTGACTGGTACAGAAATGCAAATTGAATTAAGAACTTTTAATTTTTATTTAGCTTTAATTCATTTCTTGGGGAAGGGCAATTGTAATTTATAAATTTTAACTTAAAACAGCGAAAGCTTAACCAGGTGTCCTGGAAAATGTTGCAAATGGAAGTTAATTAACATTAAAAACTTTTCCTGAAACACTATTAAATTATTTTATTACAACTTCACTCTAGCCTTTTAGAATCCGTATTGAGTATTGACATTTTCTAGAAACATCCGTCACCACTCTTTAAAGAGAACTGAAGACAGTGAAGGTATACAAAATTCCTTTATTCTAGAAAACTGCCAAAACTATTTATTTAAGTTAAAGAAATTTTTTGTGATCTCGTTCCTTTCATATCGATTAAATAGCTTTAAAATTTGAGGTTAGGATGTACATTGACTGTCAAATAAAGAAATGACCAGCATTGAGTTGCCATACTTTGACATATATTTTGCAAAAAGGTGAGAAGTTTTAACTTTTGAACGCTACACTCTTCAACCAAAAGCTTTGGTTTTGAAAATTTACTACAAAAATTTTTAAATGTAACACTTTGACAAATCCGAGTAGATTTTCCTCGTAATCTTGCTACTTTTGACACTGTTTAGCGTTATATAATTGCAAATTCCTGACCCACCGTACTGTTGCTGACTGTAGACCAAAACAATACGCTCGTAGTGCATGTAAAAATGCCGATTTATTTGCTGCACAGCAAACTGCTAAGAATGAGCCTCGAATACGTTGACGTTCCAAAAAATTGGACATCACTAGGGGATTCTTGCGATAGATTTTTTATGCTGATAAATCTCAAGTCGTTTAAGAATTAAAGCCGACCTTCCATTTACCTGAAACGTTTGTGAATGTGATGTTTCAAAAGCTGAACGAAAACAACTCATCTTTTAAAAAATCTTCTCTAGTGATCAGGTCCATTTTCAATTAGAAGATTCTGCAAACAAGCAAAATTGTCGCGTGTGAGTCTTACAAAATCCACAAACTATGAAAATCACTACAACCTAAAAAACAGGCCGAATGAAAAGTTTTTTCGGCTTCATCAGCCCGTACTATTTCTGAAAATAAGCGAGGAAACACCGTTACCGTGAATTCTCTGCGCTACCAAATAAATGGCAACTGATTTTTATGGCAACAATTTGTTAGTGTTAATATCACTAACTTTTGGTTTTTGCAGGACAGGGCCATAAGTCACACAGCCGGCCAAGTAATTCGGTTATTACATGAGAAGTTTGCCGGTCGGGTAAATTGACGCTTTGACGATATCAATTTAACGCTTCGTTCTCGTGATTCAACAGCGCTGGATTATATCACTCTGGGGCCACTTGAAAGATCCTGTTGACGTGAACAAACCACAAACGGGGCCACTTGAAATATCGTGTTTAAGTTAACAAACCACAAACAACTGCCGCTCGGAATTAATCTTCCGTTGCTGGATTGACAAGATAACATCATGCGAACACAGCAGTTTTGAGAAACGTGGGCTACTGAACTCATCAAATCAAATGGAAATACTAACCAAATACATTTAAATTTCAAGTAAAGGGTGTTTATTAAAGAGGTATATAAATTTTGAATAGAATGAAAAAAGATGAATATATCAAATTGCCTTGAATATATAATGTAATTGAAAGATAATCTTTTGACATTTCATTGTAAGTATAGAGTGTTTCTTATAGAGTGATACAGCTTTGAGTTGGCATAACTGCTTTATTTGACCACCCATTGAACAGCTGATAGTTACTTTTGTTTAGTTTGCTTTGCCATTTTATTAAAGGTCGACTTACAGCAGAGCAACGCGTGCAAATTGTAGAAATATTTAATCAAAATAATTGTTCTGTTCGTAAAACTTATCGTGCACTTCGTCCATTAAAAATTTTATTTTCCGATGAAGCCCAGTTTTGGCTTGTGGATTCTTCTCACTCCAAATGCGACTAGGAGTGAGAAGAATCCACAAGCTTTTGTCAAAATACCATGACTTCCACAGAAAATTACTGTTTGGTGCGCTTTATGGGCTGGCGGATTCATGTCTTCAAAAACGATGATAGTCAGAATTTTACTGTTTGTGGAAATTGGTGTTCCAGATTGCGCCTTTTACGCACCAGTCGTGGCGGCCAAATGACTGAAATCATATTCAAACATTAATGGCATTAAATTTTCTATCCAATAAAGACCGTTTCATTGATATCAAAAATATATTAATATGTTTTATTATGATTTAAACTTGTATCACTCTATATAAAACACCCTATATGACTTCTGGCATATCACCGCCAGGGATGGCTCGGACGTAATCTAATTTGGAGGTCCAATTTTAAATGGTTTTTCAAAATATGTGGTCCAGTGTCAGCAATAACGTGGCGAGTGTTGTTCTCCAGGTACTGAATTGCTTCGGTCTTATCGGAAAATATTTTCGCACACAATTTATTTTTCCGAAACGTGAAACTTCCTTTTTTTAAAACATTCCCTACAATAAATTAATTGTGACACGAGCCTTGTTGAAAGTACAAATCGTTCAATTGATAAGCGAAAAAGTTCGTAGGGGTTCTGCAGCGCTCAGATTTAAGGAAGTACGGACCAATTATTGCACCAGCCCTTAAATAACATCAAATAGTCAGTTTATCTGTATGAAACGGAGTCTCCACTTGTACTGGAGGAATATAACGATCAAAAATACTTCCCTTTTGTTTGTTGGAGTATCCATTCAAACAAAAGTGATCTGCTCCGTTGAATAAAACTCGGTCCGCTCCGTGGTATTCAAAATAAATGTTCACAATTTGGAAAAGTTGTTCCGAAGTCCGAAGTCAGTTCATTTCGAAATATCAAATCTGACTGGCTGACTTAATGACAGCCAGTTAAGGAAGTGTTACCAACTTCAAGTTTTATGCCTCTATAAAATATATTATCTCTATGGCAACGTATATTGCGGAAATACTTTTCGTAGCTATTTCACTTCTCATATAATTTTTCCTCGTTCATAAAGATGTCAATGAAAAGTTACACTTTTAATTTAATTCAATTGTATTTTCAACACTGGTCGCCTAATAGAATTAAAAAAAAAAAAGAAAAAAGTAATAAATAAGAAGAAAAAGAAAATCAAAGGCAAAGGCAGAATAAAGTTGTCCTTTTGAAATCTACTTTCCATCCCTTTTCTGTTCATCAATGCTGCTGGGCGGCTGCAAGCAAAAATATTATTGATAGAATTATAATTGAGATTGTAATTTAATAACTTTAAGCAGCTGTTTTGATACATCGCAACTGTATAAAAACTTAGTTGGATTCAACTGGGTAACAAATTTGAACTCAATTTAAACTCTGGCCATATATCACAAATCCATTGAAGCGGAAAGCAAAGTGCAAAAGCTACAGTCAAAAGGATATGAAAAGGAGAAGGACAAACAATTGGGAAATGGTTATATTTTGCTATGAAAAACTTTCCAATAAAAAGCTGTGAAAGGATTAATTATGCTGCGAAAGAAAAACAATCCTTCTCGAAAAAAAGATTTAAAATACTAAATCAATTAATTTGAAATTATTTAAGGCCATAATTACAGGACTTTTTCTAATGGATTTTCTTTGTTTCTTTTTTTTCAGGTACGCGTATAACCATTTTCAATTATTCAATATTGTCTTAGTATTTGTGGTAAGTGTTGAATTATTATTAAAAAAAATGTTTTTTTTGCATACAAAACACATACACTCTCATATATTTTTATATAGGAAAGTATCCTTTTGCTTCTAATGCTACAAGGCGAAGAGAAATGCTAAAACTATTTAAAACTTTTTCAATTAATTTTATTTTCCTTTTAACCTAAATAAACATTAAGTTTTTTATTAAATATTTAACTCTCTTTTTGGTCGTTGAGTTTTTGCTTTTGTTTTTGTTTTTCTAAAACACAAACTTATGCCAGTAAAAGGACGTGTACTAAATGTGTGTGTGTGTGTGTGTGTGCATGTGTGTGGAATACTTAATGCCATTTGCTTTTGAGAATTCTCTTTTATGACAAATTTTAAATTCTAAACTTAAATAAAAATTTAATAATTTATCCGGCTACAACTAAAACTGCAGCTTAAATAATTTCCAGCCTTTCAATTTCATAAGAAAGATAAGAAAGATTTTATTTATAGTTGAGAATAAGTCAATAAAAAGTTGAATTTGAACCTCCGAGAAGCTTTTAAGTAATTACTATTCCATATGAAATTATTTTTCTTAAGTTTTATACATTTAGAAAACCATCAGATAGCAATGAACGTTTTAATCTATAAATCAAAATGAAAAATAAAATCCAAGTTAAACTCCTATGAAATTTAATAATAAAAGAATCGAAAACACTTACTGATCAGATGAGATTTTAATATCCTTTTTTTGTATCACGAGATTTTGACTCTGTTTGCGGTTATCAAAGTGGTTTTCAATGACAAGAAATCGTCTAAATAAATTGTTTTTATATTAAAACAATAATTTGTTGTTGTTGTTCTTTCTTTATCTTACAACTACAATTAGAGTAGGAGAAAAGCCAAAGAGTTGTATAATAAAGACGTTAGGAAATAAAAAAGTAAAAGTGATCAGAGTTCTTGTTTATTTTAGACTCACTTATTAAAGTGGAAGTTTGAAATAAATATCTTTAGTTTTTCTAAGAAATGTTGGGTAAAGATTCCCCGATCATCTGCATTAGCCCCAGTGAAATGAGCATATTAATTCGCTAGAACCGCTCAATTGATCACTTTGAACTTTTAATAAGATTTTGGGAAAAAAGAATCAGCACAAAATTATGTTTTGGTTCGATCGGTATAGTCGTTTAAGAGTTATAAAAAAAAATCACTTCAACAATATATTATCAGGTTTTTTTTATAAATTGCTTGGAGTCTGCAGACTAGAAACGATTCAAAGTTACAGAAAACCAAAGTAATAGAAATCACGCTATTGGGAGGTGCTGTTGTTTTTGCAAATGGCGGCCAATGTCAATTTTGTTTTGACATTCGTGAACTAGACAGATGTAAAATACAAGTGAACAAGCCATCCTCAATCTCAAGGATGAAGTGGACGATTTTTTAACCAAAATCATAATCAACAATGAGGCTGATTTTAACCTCAGCAGGTACGTGAACAAGCAAAACTATCCCTTCCGGGGCACTGAAAGTCACCGATTGATACACGGGGAGCCATTACACCCGCTCAAAGTGACTGCAGGGTGTGCTGTTAACGCTGGAGGAGTCATCGGGTAATTTTTTTCGAGAACGCCGCTGGTAATACGACAACCATGGACGATGAACGCTATAGGGTCATGATAACCAAGTTTTTTCTGCCGCATTTAAACGAATAAAGACTGGAATGTATGTGGTTCCAACAGGACGAAGCAACGGCACACACTCCGCAAGCCACAACCGATATTCTGAAGGCGGCGTTCAGACCCAAACAACATGGGATGACTTCTTTTGGCCCAACTTAAACTAAAGTAGACACACATGTACATACTTACATATACATGCACATACCTACTTACACACACACGCAGGCACCTTCTTAAAATATGACAGAGACGCCTTCTCGGAACTGAAAACTTCCAAACCTGATGATAAGTCGATATTTGCAAAACAGAGTAAAACCAATAACCTTCAGATTTCTGCAAATTTTCAATTTTCCTATTGGGAAATTCAAAAAAATATAATATATCACATGGCACTTGAGAATAGAAAATTTATTATATTTTGTAAAAGAATATTTAAAAATTTAAAAAATTCTTAAACGAAGTGAATAAGTTTGCAAAACACAAAACTGTCATATAAAAGTCATGCGAATTCTTAACACAAAAAAATTTAGATGTAGTAGGAGGAATGTTTGGACATTCTTTAAAAATGATCAGATGTTTCCAGTATACAACTTGGCAGCACTCAACTTAGCACGGACAACACCAAGTAGCGTTTTATGAAATCAACTTAAAACCTTAAGAAAAGCATTTTGTGTATTAAAGTCAGGTTTAAACTGTAGGCATTACAGCTGAAACCAACATTTTTAAAAAGCATTTAAGTGTGAAAGTACCCTGAGGCTCGCAATATAATCCGAAACACTTATTAAATAGTATCAGGAATAAGGGAAAAATGATCATGAAGTTTGCATAATCTACGAAATAGCTGATCTTCATATGAAATACGGCCACCATGAGTCGCATGAGCTGTTAAAAACAGTTTTGTTTTGTCAAAAATCATAATAATTTTAAGCAAAAAAACCCGCCAAGTTAAGCGCAAAAGTGGGTGTAAATTTAAATAAATATTTTGCTATTGACGAAAACGATTAGATTTTATATGCCTGCCAATTGAATTGCTATAAATTTAAATGTTTCAAATATTCAATTTTAAGGTTGCTTTCAGTTCACTTAAATAAAATATTAATGGAATATTTCTATAGCCTGAGGATGTGTGTTACCCTTAAAATGTTTCTATTTCATTTTTCAGCTGGAGTGTTTCCTCGTATTTGCAAGTCAATTCAAATGTATGATTATATTTATAGCCAAAATGCAAACAGAATGGCAATTTTGTTTCTCTTTCAATTTCAGCTGCTATTAAATTTATTCATTTTTCGGAAAACTATTGCTTTAAAATTTATTGATTTCATTCCTATTTTTATAGAATGTGCGGTGGGTTTTTTATTACTTATTTCCAAGAAGAAGTGCTTTTTCTTTATTTACTCCTCAGCTACTTTGCACTTAATTCGATATGCAATTTTTCAGTGAATAGTCGACCGCTTGCAATAAGACTTGTAGTTGCAATGCTGCACATGATTTCAAAAATAGTTTCTTCGATATTTTCTAATTTAAGCCTTTTTAAGTTCACGTTCTTATTGGCAAACAGACAAAAACCCCCTGAAATTACAGGAAAAAATATTTGGTGAGGAATCTTTTGGAGTTGCTTTTCAATCACTTTGGCCTGCTTGAGGACTTCTCTTTTTTAAGATATTAGAAGCGATAAATTTGTAACAAATGTTTACGGGATCGTGAAAATAGTAGCGAATCAGAATCCAATTAAGTCAAACGGTTACCCAACTGCACTTTGGAATCTTCCCTTAATCACAGTTGCCTAAATATTTGTTAAAATATCCAAAAAGATTATAAAAACCATTGAAACGCCACTTTGACTTTCAAAGTCCAGCTAAGAACACCTCAATGATTATTTCAATTATTTTGAATTAAATTGAACTCTTAAAAAATGGGAACTTTTTTGAACTGAAAAGGTTTTATGTTATTAAGAATAATGAAAAAGAATATAACAAAAAAAAAAAAATAAAATAAAAAACATCAAACTACAAAAAAATAACAAAATAGAAATAAAAATAAAAATAATTTTAAATTAAAAAAGATTTAAATTAGAAGTTAATAAAAATATATAAAAAAACCATGAAAATAACTTGAAATAACAAAATCTAATCACTACGAGCTTTTACTTCAATGACGAAGTAAAAAGTAAAACACTACAAAGAGGGATCTCATCCCCTGAAGTCCAAGACAAAAAAAGTCCTCTACAAATCTGTTGTACCCATCACTGGTTATATCGATTCGACCCTGCCACTGGTTGCGATTTACGTCCGCTTCGTTTCTTTAGTTTTCATAAAACTTGATATGGCAAAAAGTCAGTCACTTTCCTAGATTTCTACAAAAATATAAAATCTTCCAAAATGCCCTGTTTTAATTTTTTAACTTCCCGCTAGAAAATTTAAAATTTTCAAAAATCCCGAAATTATTGGTTTTACACCGTTTCTAATCAGATCTCCACTTTATGAGGTCTTAGGAAGCTTCCCCGACTTATTTAGAGAGCTGGTCATGTGTGGTGTATGTATGTGTGTGTCTGTGTGAGTATGTGAGCCGCTTGTAACTTTTGAATGGGTTAACCGAATTCCATCAAAATGGTAGCGTTTTAAAGGTTGGTGTGTTAACTTAGATTTTCTGGGAATTTAAATTCATATTGAATCAGTAGATTTCAAAATGTTCGAAATAATTAGAAAATAAAATATATTGTGTTTATATTTTCTTCTTTAGAATAAGTTTTAAGCAATTTCAACGATCAATTCCACAAACTTGCACCTCCGGACTTTTAAAAACCTCTACGATCATTGCTACCCAATTCAAAATCGGCTAAAACTTTCATGAGTTATCATGAACGAAAAAATTCTAAAAATACATATTTTTGAGAAACTCTGAAATTATATATCTGATCGGTTAGTGTTCTTGATTCTTTTGAAGTAACCGAAAACTTTATTAGTCACTCATTATAGAATCGGTCGATTTTAAAATTGAAATAATAAAACACTGAAAGAACTCAAAAGCATAGAGTAGAACAAAATCCAGGTTACGATGGATTTCCGAATAAAATTAGCGGGAAGTTTCAGGGACGGTCTTTGGGATCAACTGATTTTAATTTTTATTATTATTATTATTATTATTATTATTATTATTATTATTATTATTATTATTATTATTATTATTATTATTGTTATTATTCACATTTTATTTGATTTTTGTCAAAAAGAAGACCTTAATGAAATGTTTTAGATTAAAGGAAACCCCTGGTTGACTATTTAAATTTACGATTTGTTTGGACGTATAAAGAGCTTTTTATCATGACAGTTTTATAGAAACCGAAAGGCAACGATAACCGATAACGGCAATGATATCATTAAAGGCAACCGGTAACACTAACAACTGATAATTTAACAAACATCATCTATTTTATGTGTAAACAAAAATTATAAAAGAACAAGAAGTAAAGAAAATACAGGACGAAATAGAGACAGCAGTTTTAAAATAAAAAGTATTGAAATTATAGTGAAACCAGTTTGTCAATTTAGTCTCCGATTTAAATAATGCGATTTCAAATAGATTCTTAATCCATAAGATTAATACAGATCAATGAAGAAATCGTTGCTTTAAAAGTCGGCTGAAATGGGTATTCATTTCGCAGTCAATTAAAACTCCGTATAGAAAATTCTTCTACTTAATTAGAGACAAAACTTGAGGAATATTTTTTTTATTGTCAAGTGCTCAGAATATCCAACTAATGAAGCTCTTAAATATGATCCTTTGCTTCGGTCAATTAATCTTGTGTTCTTACCAGCTAAAAGCAAATAGCAGGACACAACACAAGACTGCCACACAAAATCCTTTCACAACCACTCGTATTGCATCTGCTAGTTAATTTGCAAAAAGAAAAACTTGTCTCATATTGATTTTATAATCTTATTGAACATCCTCTTGCCTTAAACTCTCCAAACGAGACAAGAAATTTTAAAGACTTTTTCCCAAAAATATGTTTGCCAAGCAAGAAGACCGACATCCTGCAAATAAGTATTAAATGGTGTTGGGTATTTAAATGTTTATATAATCAGAGTTGGGCAAATACGTTGTTAGATTTTATATGCCAGAGAGCCTTTGTCCAACCTGTTATTTGCTATTATATTGGGCACCTAACAAAGCCAAAGAGGAAGATAAAATATAAATAAATGAAATATAAAAAAAGTAAAAATAAACACACAAAACGTCCATTGATGTGTGATTATCCTTTGAGAGCACATGCGGTCTCTTTGTGTGCTCTGCTAACAAATTAACACACACAAACAGAAAAAGCTTTGGACGGTATTATTGAGAGAATAAATAGCAGATCTTAAGTGTCTTAATAAAACTGAATGGAAATGGAAAAATTGTCAAATATTTATAGAGTTTTAAAGATTCATTCAACTAAAGTTTGTTTACAACATTTTTCTTTTAAATGGCTCTACTTTGATTTTGTATCAAGAGAATCTATTTATTTACAGGCTTATCCTCTTAAACTCAAAGGATTGAGGACTTAACAATACGAAACTTAAATAGATGCAACAAATAGTTTTCTGTTTATTGGAATATATATATATATATATATATATATATATATATATATATATATATTGGATAAAGAGTTTGTTGAATGCCTTCTAGTGATTATTTCATGTTAATAAAAGATAAGGGTTTGAAAAAATAAGTTTATTGAAGTAGTTGTTTAATTATTTATTTACTATAAAGAAATTTCTTTCCTTGTTTTAGAATTTGAATTGTTGGATAGTAGAGAACAGCGTGTTTCTTTAGAGTATCACAACTTTGAGTTGGCATCACTGCTTTATTTGAGCGCCCATTTAACAGCTGATTGTTGCTTTTTTGTTTAGTTGGCTTTCAAATTTCATTATGAATCGACTAACACCAGAGCAACGTGTGTAAAGTTTTGAAATTTCTTATTAAAAATTTGAGTTCGACTCCACACTCGGCCATTGAAATGGCGTCGAACTTTTCTCTCCTGCTTTAGTTCTGGATTCTGCTGATTGTTGTCGGCTTGTCTCAATGAAGAAGGCATAGCACTGGTCGCTGAGCATAACCGACAGTGGCTCCAACCATCGTTAACTAAAAGAGCAAGAGAATACTGCGCCCTAATTCGTCGGTAAATGTCGCACAAATATTCACCGGCGAAGTAAACAAGTAAAAGTAGTTACAACGAAATTCTCTATCCTCTCTTCTGTCTTCATCTGTCCTCTGAACACTGTCCCCTTCTTTCCTAAATGCAGCACAACGCACCGCATATGTAGGAGTCGCCCCCATGAAAAATACTCTGCTTTTTTATCTTCCTCATATCTGGAATGGTGCGTTTTAGGGATGGCATTTCGCTAACGTTTATGAAATCTGTTCACGATTTGCAATGATTTCAAATGCTGGCTGAACAAACGCAATTTTAAACTTTTCGATAGTCGTTTTTAGGAAATAGTTTGGAATTAAAAAAATCTTTAATTTGTACATCAAATGAATATTTCAAACCGCAATAATATTTTATTAAAAACTTTTCTATTTGACAAATAAAACGAAAAGTTACTGAACTTCCTACAAAATGTATACTTTACTTTGTTCTCCATAAAGTTTATTTATAAAAAAAAGAGTACAACCCTTCTAAGCTTTGCGTTTTAACCCGTTTCTCTCAGAGCTCTGACAGTAACTGGGCGATAAAAAATGCCAGTTCCCAGCAAAAAATATCATGAATTCTTTGTAACGAAATAACCCAGCGATATAAAGAGTCACTCGGCGTGAAAACTATTTTGTTTTTAAATGAAGTAATAAAACTCTTATACTCTTAGAAATATTATTTTTATACTCCGAAAATTGTGCATTAACTGCTGCTGGCAACAGCAGTCGTCAACAAACGACTACGTTGCTTTAGCCATGAATATGGTGACGAATTTTTTGATCTCCGTTAGTGCCGGAGTCAGTTAATTATTTTAGCCTGCCTCAACGACGAAGGCATATCACTTAAATAGCTCAAACAATATTTTCTATTTCCTTACATGCCTTCATCTGTCCTCTTAACATTATCTTCTCCTTTCTAGTTCTGGCACTATGCACGGCATATGTAGGGGTTATGCCCTCAGTGCTGGAAAAAGACACAAAAGAACTCCTGTTCTATTTCGCTTATAGATTTACACTCATCTAATGGGAGTTTTTTTTTTATAGAGAGAAACAAAAATAATTCATAATTAATCAAGAATATATATATTTTTATAAATCAATGAAACGGGCTTAATTTCAAAGAAAATTTTAAGAAATTAAAATTTATATCTCATATATTGAAGGCACAATCTGGAACACCAAGTTTCTCAACTTTTCGTAGCATTTGCCGCCGCATTTCGTCGATAATTATTGGAACGCTGATTTCCAGAGGTTCAATTGTTTGTGGCTTATCGAAGTAGACAAGTGGCTGGACACCACCCGAAAGAAAATAATCCGATGGGATTAAATCACACGATCTTGGTGGCCACCTAATTAAACAATTACTTTTTATTCAGAACTTTCTTTGAGTAAATCAGTTGTAGCGGCCGCTGTGGGGCATGTTTTTTCGTCCTGTTGGTACAACTTATCAGCGATATTAATTCCATGTAACTGTAGTATAAAAACATTTCGAATCGTGTTTCAGCTCAAAGATTAATTTTGTGATGTCGTATCGACAAAAGCTTGCGGATTCTCTCCACTCCAAATGCGACATTCCTGTTTATTTACGTGGCCATTCAACCAAAAAATGGGCTTCATTGGAAAGTAAAACTTTGAATGGACGAAGTGCACGATAAGTTTGACGAACAGAACCATTATTTTGATTAAAAATTTCTACAATTTGCACGCGTTTCTCTGGTATTAGTCGATCCATAATAAAATGGCAAAGCAAACTAAACGGAAAGCAACGATCAGCTGTTAAATGGGTAATTAAATAAAGCAGTGCTGCCAACTCAAAGTGGTGGCACTCTAAAAAAATACGCTGCATTACGTCTGAAACTCAATCCATAATGGAGCTAACAGACTTGGAAGTTTCCTTCTGCAATTGTATTAATTATAATATGACAAAAAGAAAAATTTTATAATAATTTCAAATTCAGTTTGATTCGAAACTTTGATTGTTCAATCAACGACCAAGTAGATTTAGCCAAATCGCTTGTGGTTATTTAAAGGAAAGTAATATATACCTACCGAAGTTCTAAATTTTTGTGCCGTAAGTTTTTAAATGCAGTATAAACGTGTCTTATTACGTTTTGTTTTACACACCCGTGTAAACACAAAACATACCTGGGTGTGTATCTGTTGACAAAAAGTTCACCGAAACAGTTTAAATTAACAAACTTATAATTGGTTTTAAGTTTTTGCTGGGATATTACGAGTATGTTGCAGAACTATTTTTATTCTTTTTTTGAGTTCTGTTCCACTTTTTCCGCCAACAAAGTGAGCAATAAAGATGTCAGATTAACCGCAAACAAAACACCAACAAATTTTCGCTTCTCCAGTAAAAAAGGTAAAAGTCTACACTTTTTATTAGTCTTCTTTCTTAACTCTGACGCTAAAAGGAAAAAGGGATGGAAAAACTGCAATAGAACAAATAAAAAAGTTAGCCAACTGTTGGCAAAAGGATATTTTTTATTGACAAAAAATTACTAGAGACCACAATAAAAGCGAATGGTTGTGGTTTGATAGCAGGCGTTGTTGAAAAATTCGAAAATTTTTTTAGGTTGTTAATAAATAACGCTGCTAAACACCTAGACGACAGCAGGCTGCATAACTACACGGCTGCAACTGCCCCTGACAGTGGTAACAATAATGCCCCCAGTGCAACAACTTGTCTATATAATCAGTATAAATATTCTAGATTCTCTTCGTTTTTCTACCGTTGAACTCTCGGAATAGAAAAAATTTTTTCGACAAAAATCCTAAAAATCTTAAAAAATGTTTTACAATCGGCCATTCCTCCTTTGGCTTTAGCAGTCCTGCAAAGTTCTTTATCTTTTAAACTCGATTGAGCCCAAAATGACTATTAAATTAAGTCTTATAAAAATATATAATTAACGATGTATAAACAAACATTTCAACTGTGAACCTCAAATATAGTCGACCGAAAGGAAAAAAATTTTATATCCGCTATATTTTTAAATTTTCTGAGACATAAAATAGCGGAGCAGGTATAGAGATATAATAAGGACAAATTTTACTAAACTAAAGCTTTCAGTTGATGTATAATTTGATAGAGTAAATGATAAACTAAACACATACACGTGCACAAATATAAGAAGAACAGTTTCCAATGCTGACAAACGTTGCTATCAATTTTGTTATCAAAAAATCAAGTATTTTTGAAAGCAAATGCTTTGAGAATAATACCAGACTCCAACTGAAACCCCCTTTTAAGAGCTCTCCTTGATACTATAAAAATACTTTGAATGCTTTGGGAATTATTACAACTTTTAATAAAAAAACAAACTTGAAACGATTTTGTTTACTGCAACTTCCCAATAGAATACAATTAAATCTTCTTTATTATTATGTGACAGTAGCAGACCAGGCTCCTCTTCAAGGCTTTTTGACTACACAATTCCAGATATATATTTGTTATTGCTCCTAACACTATGGCACAATATCAAGTCTCTAGTATTCGTGGGTTTATGGCAACTTCACTGTTGTAGACTTTCCGCTAAAGTTTTAAGTACGTTCTTCCACCCTTTAACTTATCACGCAGACCGGGTTAAAGTCGAGTTTCAATAACGAAAAACTGTTTATCTGTCTGATGAAATGAAAATTTTAATAAGAGTTAAGCTTTAATAATGGCACTAAAACAAATAAATTTATTTATTTCAAAAGTCCTGCTGCATGTAAGACTGTATGTAAATCAACTTTCAAAAAATCTTTTGTTTTCATGTAGAAAGATAATTGTGAGTTTAAACTCTCTTTAATTTTCAGCGCACTTTTTGTTTTGCAGCCAACGAAAGTAGACATAAAATTCATACGACTACACTACAAAGGCAGCATGGACAACAACCTGCGGCCGTGTAGCCTTGCTGCCGTCAAAATAGTCGTTTTCATTTCTATGTGAGCATTTAAATTTTGAGATATTGAGCCGATAGCCTGCTGTCGTCTTAACGTCTGAACGCTCTTAACGTCCTTATTCCCAAACGTCCTTATTGTCAAAGTTAATGAAAGGCTTTTTTTCTGTTCAAAATTCATACCTTGAAAGTCTTCTAAATTTAATGGTTGTTCCTGGATTACACCGTAAAAGTTTGGAACATAAAATAACGACAAGAAAAAGCTGGTAGGATAATAAAGGAGTTATTTAAAATTAAAAATTTCAAAAAACGATGGCTGACAGGCCACGTATTATGGCACCCTTTTTATTTTCCTTTGTCCCGAAATTGCGTCGGCGAATTGCAATAGAAAATTATTATTAATATATTTTTTTTTATTTGCTTTAATTAAAATTGCAATAAACTAAAGAGAGAAAAAGGACCAGCAACTGTAGACTATCAGTATAATTAAATTATTAATCATCCCTCTTCTCAATTATGACAATGCAATAGCTAATGAATCACATGAGGCAGAATAACGCCTCTTTTAAATCTTAAGATTTCTTATTTTTTCTACTAAATTTAATTACTTTTAAGAAATACTTTCTGAGGACTTCAAACAACCTTCAAGATGTTTTACCAGCACCCAACATAACATTTCCTCTATTAAAAGGAATTACAGCGATTTGTTTACTTTTCTGTTTAAAGATTCAGTGAATATATCGGACTTATTTTTTAAATCAAACTTTATTTTTATATAATAAAATGTTTTCCAATTTCTCTGTTTTCTTACACGTTTAGTTAAGAGAGCAAATGTTTTCTGCAATTTTATTTTTCAAGACCATTCAAATAGAAAAGTTACTTCCAGTACTGATGTAAATATTCTAAAACATTGAAAAAAGAAACTTAATTTCTTAAAGTCGTTCGTTCTTTCTTTACTATTTGAAAAAGTTTGTACATGAAAAAAGCTCACAAAGTGTAAGAAATACACACACACACACACATACAGACACTGATTTTAATATATTTGAAAAGCTTGTTAAAATTTTTCACTTGAGTGAATAATTTTTGTGTATTCGCTTGAAGATAATTCTATCGAGTATTTTTAGTTGCTGTGATTTTTTATTATAAAAATTTTATTATGTAAAAACAATATTAAAACTTTTATTGAATAGATAGATATTCATAAATTTAAAGAATATTTTTCGAATTAAAATATATTAATTGAGTATATTTTCGGTTGTCGAAGGACTTAGCTTCAACATATTTTTATGAGAGTTTATATATAATTTTTTTTATCGAAAAAATCAGTTGCAGTCTTATACAATTATCAGGTCTGTTCTGAAAATCACACTTCATCAAACAACAGGAGAGATGTTTCATGTATCACTTTTCGTGATTTCAACTACTTTAACAAACACAAGAAACCACTTTCTTACATTTTCGATTTTTCTGTGACGAATATTATGAAAAACTATTTCAATAATTTTTTTATTGATTTTATTGATACTTTGCTTAAGTTAATAATACCTTTAGTTATTCTAAGAAATGTTGGGTGAAAGTTTCCTGATGATCAGGATTAGTTCCAATGAAACGCGCATAGGAACTAAAACCCCTCGATTGATCACTAGGGAAAAAAGAATCAGCACGATATTTAAATCTAAGTTTGAGTTTGTTATTTAATTTAAACGAAAAATTTAAATATTAAAAAAAAATAACTCCATGAATCCTTTTCAGCTGAAAGAAGAATATTATTTATTTTGTCTTTCTGTTGTGAATTAAAACTTTCCTTCTACGAAATTTTTTTGCAATAATAAATATGTCATTTTATTTTATTCTTGTTTATAAAATATCTTGAAAACAAAATGATTAATATAAAAAGACGAGTTTTCTTCAATTTGAAATTACACTCAAACATAGTAAATAAATAGTGTCTCATTTACACAACAGCAGAAAATCACAAGTGTCCTTTTAAAACACTTTTGATTTAAAATCCCAGTTTTTAAATATAAACGAAATATACAGACCTTTTTAGTGAATCACATTGTCTGAATGTGATTCGAAATCAGAAAAAAACTTGTTCTGTGTACCCAATTTTGTGTTTTGAAAATAATCACCGTCGCCACCAAATTTTTTAAATAATTTTAAAATTCTTTTCCAATAAATTACTCGGGCTCAAACACTTGGATGACAGCAGGCTATCGGCTACAATATCTCAAAATTTAAATGCTCACATAGAAATGAAAACGACTATTTTGACGGCAGCAAGGCTACACGGCCGCAGGTTGTTGTCCATGCTGCCTTTGTAGTGTAGTCGTATGAATTTTATATCTACTTTCGTTGGCTGCAAAACAAAAAGTGCGCTGAAAATTAAAGAGAGTTTAAACTCACAATTATCTTTCTACATGAAAACAAAAGATTTTTTGAAAGTTGATTTACATACAATCTTACATGCAGCAGGACTTTTGAAATAAACAAATTTATTTGTTTTAATGCCATTATTAAAGCTTAACTCTTATTAAAATTTTCATTTCATCAGACAGAAAAACAGTTTTTAGTTATTGAAACTCGACTTTAACCCGGTTTGCGTGATAAGTTAAAGGGTGGAAGAACGTACTTAAAACTTTAGCGAAAAGTCACAGCGATAAAGTTGTCATAAACCCACGAATACGAGAGATTTATATAATATATTGTGGCATAGTTTTAGGAGCAATAACAAATATATATCTTCACTGCAATTGCATAATCAAAAAGCTTTAAAGAAGATCCTGAGGAAAGTGATTGTTGTTTGGTCTGTTACTGTCACATAATAAGGAAGATTTAATTGTTTTTTATTAGAAAGTTGCAGTAACCAAAATCGTTTCAAGTGTTTTTTTATGTTGTTGTTAAGTTGCAATCATGTGCTTTTAACTCAAGTTGTAGTAATTCCCGAAGTATTCAAAGTATTTTTATAGTATCAAGGAAAGCTCTTAAACGGGGGTTTCAGTTGGAGTCTGGTATTATTCTCAAAACTTTTGCTTTCAAAAATACTCGATTTTTTGATAAAAAAATTGATAGCAACATTTGTCAGCCACGCCTGCTTCAACGTTGGAAACTGTTCTTCTTATATTTGTGTACGTGTATGTGTTTAGTTTATCATTTACTCAATCATATTATAGATCAAATGAAAGCTGTGTTTTCGCAATATGTGATAACAGTATGTCCTTTTGCCTGCTCCTTAATTTAAAAACCATATTTAAGGAGGAATGCAGAGCCGAATTAAAGCTCTTGTGCTTTGTAGGGTGAGTGTTAACTACTTGAATAAATTATACTTCTCGATATGAGAAATTTCCTTCATTCTTTAAACTATTCATTCCTCAAATTGTTACTGGTTCTATTTCTGTTTCTATTTCTATTTTATTATTATTATTTTTATTATTATTATTATTATTATTATTATTATTATTATTAATATTATTATTATTATTATTATTATTATTATTATTATTATTATTATTATTATTATTATTATTATTATTATTATTATTATTATTATTATTATTAATATTATTATTATTATTATTATTATTATTATTAGTATTATAGTTTTGTCTTCTTCATCAACACGAAGGGGATGGCCTCTGCTCACGTGGTCACATTTTGGTGGAAGTGCCGAAATTACGTGATAGAGTTGAAATCAACAACAGTTGACAATTGAGAAGGGAATTTCAATGTTGATTATTGAAATAATTAATTTTCCGACTTATTTATTTCTTTTTATAAATAAGGAAAATAATAATATTAATAATAAAAGTGTATGGAAAATGGCTTTTCTTTGCCATTCTATGCTTTTGAGCTCTTCCAGCTAAAACTTTATTGCATTCAGTTTTACATCAACTGATTCTCATGTCATAAGCGGTGCTTCATATGACTTTCTATTATTAGCAAAGAGTCGACAACAGTAACAGCTCGGATATATCATATCGGGGTATTTAAAAAATCACTTCTTTTCAAATTTTTTCGTTCCCATTAACCGATTTTGAACCGGTTTACTGTGCTCGACGTAATTTTGAAATATGAAATCGATAGATAAAGTTTTTTAAAACTTATTTAAAAAAATTTTTTAAATCATGCTGTTTGTTTATTTCGGTTTGAATCGTCTCAATGGAATTTTGTGATTCAGAAAGCTCTTCACAGCGCTCCCAGTTTGGTTTGATTCAGTGCAGCCGTTCAAAAATTTAGCTCAGCCTTATAATTACACACCCACAGACATACTGATTATTTAGGGAACTTTCCTCGTAACTCAAAATGTGAAGATCTGATGAGAACTCGATTTTTACAAAACGTAGTTAAGCCATCACCAACTTAATACAACAACTTTACAAGTTCCCCTTTTTTGCAATAGTATTTTTATTCTTATTTATTTAATTATATTTTATTTAAAATTGATTTACTACACATTCCCCTCAATAAAACTCTCTGTTATTGAAAGTTACATATTTTATTTCTATATATTTTAGATGCCATTATATGGTTCTGCTCCAAAGCATCCCATGTATTGTTCAGAATATTTTTAGCTCGTCAGAGTGTTGCCAAGTGCATGTATAAATTTTTTATTTTATTTTTTATTAAATTATAAATAATTCTTCTATCTTTTGTTTGTCTTTTGTTTTTGCTGAGGAAAAAGTTCAACAACAGATAACCTTGAACTTGTAAGTGAAATATTGTTTTAATTTTTTATTTCATGTTTTCTTTTCTACTTGAACTGAATTGATTTTTTGCTTTTGCATGATGTAAATTATGCTGTACGAAGATAACCTTTCGATAACCTCTATTTTGAAAAAGCACGTGGATACGAACGCATGCATGAGAGGCACTTGAAGTTCGTCTGGAAGTCTGTCATAAATATTGTGATATTGTTAAACAAAACTTGGACGTAAATATAAATAGTCTTTATAAATAAACGAGTAGATATTTTGCAAAGTAGTTGTTTCATGGGTCGTTCTATAGTAGACACGTTCTTAATGGAATGCATACACTCCAGAGCATTTGAAGCGATGAAGAGGAGATGTAAAAAATTTTACAATATCACCAGAGTGTGTCAAAACTTTCATTTTTTAAGATTCATTGTGAGCATGTACATCTGCTATATTCGCTTAAGCCGAATCTCTTTAACCCTTCGGTCAACGCAATACACCAATAGTTGAAAGTGTCCAGGCCTGGCATCATCCATAAATCGTTTTATTTTGAAAACTAGTGAATTCCATTCTAATATATGAGAAATATTTGATTATTAAATAATAAGTTTTGTGCCATTAATTTTATATTTAAAACAAAAATTCTAAAATTTTTTTGACTTTTCAAATCTCTCTAGTATTAACCATTTTTTATATTTGTTTTATTAAGAAATAGAAAAGGTTTTTTGGTTGGTTAGTTTTATGTGCTATAAAAATATTTCTGTTGTCCAAGCCTGGCATCTAATTTTATATTGTGTTCCAATTTAAAAACTAGTTTATATATTTTTCGAAAACGGAAAACACAACATGTTAATTTAAAAAATATTTATTTTATTTAATTTTCTTAACACAAAAAGAAATCAAATTTTCCATCTCTGGAGGAGTATATTTGGCTATTCTATGGTTAATTCCAATAAATCTCTTTCTTAATTTATAATGAAAAATATTTCCTTTTACTTGTTTACTTTTATACATCTAGAAAAAATGTCAGCTGTCCAACCCTGGCATGGAAATTTCAATTTTTTTGAAATGATTATAGCCAATTAAATATTCCCTGAAGTATAAAACAGACTGAATTAGCAAAAAATATATATCAGCTTTGCCTATTTAATTTTATATAACAAAAATGCGTAAACGTTTTCCAGCTCTGGAACCATTTTTTGAATTTTTATGTCTCTCAATGTCAATATCAAAAGAACCATTTCCAATACATCAGTTCGAGAATGAGGTCTCCTGTGGAGGCTTTGGAAAACGTGTTACACTTACACACGGCCGTCAATTATTCGACTTTCCTATTAACACCCGTCCCTTTTGTAACGTGTATAAAAAGTAATAATTTAAACAAATTTTATTAAAAATACTAAAACTAACTGCGGACGTCAAAAATTAAACGCAAGTCAAAAAATTTCCCCTCTGGATATCTAAACTCACTTTTGAAAATGAAGTCACCTTTTGATATTTTCATATCCTGTGACAAACGAACTGCTGCAAAGTGAAATGAATTTCACAAAAGTAAAAGAAAGTGGTATCGCCGTTATGTTCTATTCGGGGGGAACGATGTGTGAAAAAAATTATGATATCGTACGTGACATAAAACGGAAGTGTTTCGAGTTCATTTTTTCTGTTTCCTTTATTATCCGCAATTTTTCTTTAATAAAAAATATATGAATGATTTTTTAATGATCGATATTTAATATCGTTTGCGACATATCGCACGTGACGTATTCTTATGGTGGGTGTTTTTATAGAGTGATAAGTTGAAATCGTTATAAAACAAGAAAATGTATTTTTTTATATCAACGAAACGGGTTCTATTTGAAAGAAAATTTTATGAAATTTATTTTTCAATGTGATTTCTGCCGTGTGGCCGCCACGGCTAAAGCGTAAAAGGCGTAATCTGGAACACCAATTTTCAACCCCTTTTCGCAGCGATAACTCTGCGAATTTCGATTTCCAGATGTCCCATGGTTTTCAGTTTGTCAACGTAGACATAACCCAAAGAAAATAATAAAATGAGGTTAAATCACACGATCTTGGTGGCCAATTAATTGGGCCTTTAAGTGAAATTATTTTTTCATGAAAACTTTCTTTGAATAAAACAATTCCAGTGCCCGCTGTGTGGCATGTGGCTCCGTCCTGTTGGAACCACTATCAGCCAGATTAATCACACGTAATTTAGTTACGAAAAAATTTCGAATCATGTTTCGAATCATCATGCTTGTTGAAGGGCAGCCTATAAAACGATTCAAGCATTAATTTTTAGTAGATATAATCGTGTTTCGACAAAAAAGGGGACCATTCTGCTTGTTTACGAACCCATTCAACCAGAAACGTGGCTCGTCGGAAAATACAATTTCGAATGGATATTTCTGACAATTATTTTGAATTAAAACTTCAATAATTTGCACGCGTTGCTCTATTGTAAAACGATTCATAATGAAAACTCAAAGAAAACTAAAAAAAATCAAGTATCAGCTGTTAAATAGATGCTTAAATAAAGCAGTAATGCCAACTCAAAGTTGTGACTCGCTAAAAAACACGCTGTAGTTTTATCAAGTAATAAATGAAATTTGTTTTTTGTTGGTTAACTAACGGCGGTATAAACTTCATTGAAGCCTTAGCACATTAAGAAGACTTCAGTAGACTTCAACACAAGTTTTGAAAACACTAGAAATTTGGCGTTTTTAAAACGACAGGGTGTACTTAAGCGATTGGATGTATTTCATTTCAACTGCACTTAAAGAAAGAATCAAACGATTATTTTTGTATGTGCTTATATTCAAAATACTTTTCAAATAAATTTGCAAATTATCGGTGCACAGATGCCGACCGGTGACTCAGACCATAAATCGGCGATGTTATTATTTTCCATCTTTAACCTTTTCTGAGGTCTGGCTGCTTTTCAAAAATAATCGCTAACGAAACTGGTTGGCGACTATAAATTTCTATTTTGAATATGTTTTGTTGTAGACCTTTTTGAATAAATTTGTTTTGTTTGTGATGTCCTTTTCGGCTTGAGGTCTATTTTTAAAAAACTTTTTGATATTTTGTTAGATTTTAAGAAGAAAAAAATGTACGACTTTAGAATTTGTCAGTCTTGTGTTTCAATTGCTTGGCTATAAATTTCTTTTGCTTTTAGCGTTTTTAAAGTCAATTTAACAAGCTGCAGGGATTTTAATTGCTTGTCCATGTTTTTCTGTAATTCAATAAACATTTTCAATGTTGCTTCACATCGCTGAAAAGTAGCAAAATGCCAACAAATAGCGCGTTTGGCGTTCTTCACCCGGTTGGAGTTTTGAAAAAGCAGCGTTTGTCGGAATAAAAGCGGTAACACTTTGAAATAAATTTTCATAATTTTTTTTCCAAAAAAGTGACATAAAAATCTTTTTCTTTGGAAAAAGAACTTCCTGTAACTTCCCTCTAATTTTAACCACGAAATTAATCCAACATGGTTGTTGTGTTATTTTCGATGGTATATTATTATTTTAAATTTGAAACCGATTCTGATATGGTTTGTCCTATAACAGAATCGACAACGATAACTTATCAGATATATAATTTCGGAATAAAAGGCTTTTTTATTACTTTTTTTTTAATATCCCACGAACTTATTATCAATTTAAATCCGGTTTCCGCCAAATATAAAAAGCTGATTGGCTTGTGGATTTAATTTTTTAAATATTTCTTTTCTATATATTGAGAGGTTTTTCAAAATCTTCAGTTCAGAGGAAATCAAATTTTCTTAAAACTCTTTAAACAACTGCACGAGTTCAACTCGATTTAGTCCAACCGTTCAAAAGTTCAAAACAGGTCTCATACTTAAACACAAAGGCACGCACATATACACATACACACAAATATAAATGTGTAAATTAAATAGTCATTTAAGCTTCGCACGCAGGATGACAAAACGTCGAGATTTGATTAGAACTAGATTTTTGCATAAAACTTTATACCTAATAACTTTTTTATGTATGAAAACTTTTAAATTTTCTTTAGCGGGAAATTAAAAATAGTGAAGTTTTTAACAGAAAACAAATCAATATTAAGCTCTTGATCGTGTAGCAACAGAAACAAAATATATTTTCAACCTTTCAAAACCTTAAAAAAGTCAATAAACGCGAATGAAAGTTACTTAAGTTTTCCACTTTGAAAAGTGTCCCTAAATAAAAAAGTGGGAAACAATTTCTTCAAACACATCCTACACGCTGCAGAATTTTGTTATCTAACGATGGGCATACTTTAATATAAAATTAGAAAAAAGTTTAAAATGCAGAATCATTAGTTTCATAAGTTTATATATGTGTGTGTGTGTATGTGTGTGTGTGTCTGTGTGTGTATTCACTATGTGTGTGTATCCTCTATTCAGTGGAAATTTCCCTTTTTTCATATTCCAAGGATATAATAATATCCACAATCTGAGTCGCTCTTCATTGCTCTGCATAATTTATAACAAATCCTTTTTGTGGAAAATACTTAACCTTAAAAAACCGTTCCACAAAAGTACTGCTGCTGCGGCTGCTTCAAACGCACAAGTGCTCTGCTGCCGTATAATGGCCTGCCTGCCTATTTAAATTAAAATTATATAGTTCTAAAAGCTTCTTGAATTTCTAGCATTTCCGTTTCTTTCAATTTAAGTGCTTTTCTTGCCACAAACAATTATACTTTTTCATAATTCATGTAGCACATGCACATGTTGTTGTTGCTGTTGTTGTTGTTGTTGTTGGTGCAACTAACAGCAACAACATGTAACTAAAACTTGTACTTTTTTTGTAACACAAACAAAAAATAAATGTAAAAAAATATTTCAACATTTTATATTCATGCCGCCACCCCCAAACCCCACTCCCTTTCCTTGCACGTCCTGTAGCAGCAGCACTACTTTCTACATTCAACAAAAATGACCGCAAGTAATGTAAAGTTGCATAGAGAAGGAATTAATTTAAAATAAAATAAAATGTCTGTGCTTTCGAGTTAAATTATGCACAAGTTTTTGTTTTAAAGAATTTTCCGTTTGCTTTAATGTGTTTGGCGTACAATTTTTCATTTTTCGTGTTTTAATTATTTTCTTTTCGTTTTTTTTTTTAAATTTATTTTTAAAGTTCTTTATGGCTTCTCTGTTGGCTTAAGTTTTGTTATGGAAGTTTGACATGCAGTTGGATTTTATAAAGAAATAAAATATTTTCTTTTTTCAACTTATTTTTTGCCTAATTGTTTCTTCAGTTTAGCAACTGTTTAATTGGAAATGTTAGTTAGACATGCAGTTTGTTTAAGGAAACTTGGAAAAATTAAATTTTTAGATAATCAATCATCTTAACGCCCGTGTTATGACAATAATTCTCAGCGTAATAGAACAGGCAGTAAAAGACTTAAATTTCCCGTGATGTGCTTGGCAGTTTAACATAAAAACAATAGAAATTTTGAGGAAAAATTGTTGCATCTGAAACATAAAAGATTTTCAAAAATTGTTACTGCGTTGTCGGACTTTATTTTCTTAGAACTGAAGTTATATTGCAGACCTCTACTTTTCCTTTTACTTTATAACAAAAGATATTTACATATCGATCTTATGGACCCTTTAAGCAGAGCTGCCATGTTTCAGTAGCATTACCAGACCTAAACTGAGAACTTGTAAAATATTATCTGAAATTGTCAACTTTCAGTTGAAAGTTTCCAACCATTAAATGGTAGAAAGTGAAGACTACAAAGTGAATTTGTCCTTCCCCTTTTAGCTTAAACGTCAAACTGTAGCTTAGATGAAGGTTCAGGCCCCACTGTCATTTTACCAGATTATTAAACAAGCCGTACAATAAATATTTACTCGCAAAGCAGCTCAAGCCTCAGTCAAGATCAAGCCTCGTTGGATATGATTCTTTCATCTTATTCGCACCGGAAAACTTCTACTCCTCAGATAACTGTAAAGCATGACGTTTCTCCTGAGGAGTTCTCCATGGATAACTTCATTGTCACTTCTCATGTGAAGGCATAAGTCGAGTGCATTCAGTCACCGAAACGGATAAAAATATGAGGTAACAAGATCACCAACTATGATGGTATGAGTCAACCCGTCGGTATCTGTTTACAGATATTTTGTAAATATTAAACACAAATAAAAATTAAAGAATATGAAAAACGGTTGACCCTTAAGGTCATTCCTAAAACTCCCAACTAATTTTAGTCGCAAGTCCATCGTTACCTTGTTTTTGTGTAATTCTATGCTTTGAGCTTTTCGAGCTAAAACTCTATTATTTTGGATCTCAACTCAACCGATTTCTACTTGATATAAGGAAATTGATAAAGTTTTCGATATATATTGTCGGAGTCTAAGAAAATTTCTTATATAGACTTTTGTCGTTCAAGATATCTCACGAAATTTTTACCCGAATTACGGCGATCGACGTGGTTTTTAAATGTCAAGAGCTGTTTGATTTGTAGAATCAATTTGAATAATTTTGAAACATTTTTGTTTTCTAATTGCTTTTAAATATCTTAAAATCTATCAGTTCGAGTTGATTAAAATTCACAGGAAATCTATGTCCAGGAACGCTATCTAGAACGCCACCAGTTTGCTTTGATTTTATTCTGCCGTTCGAAAGTTATATACTTACATACACACACAAATACATGCAAACATAGTAACGGGCTGTCAGAGAGAGAGAGAGAGAGAGAGAGATATTTTAAGAAATCGATTTTTTTTGAGAGTGGGTTAAAAACAATAATTTCCCGATTTTTGGAAATTAAAAAAAAGGAAGAAATAAAATCCTATGTTATAAAACTTTAATCATATTCCTTAATTATGTTCCAGTACTTTAATTTGTCTTTCTTATTTCTACATAAAAATTGTGCGACGTATATTTAGGATTCCACTTGAAGCCCCTCGTTTACATCGAAAAGTTTCATGATGTATCATTTACTTTTTTCTCTCTTTTACTTGTATGTGTTTTCAGACGCTATGAGCGATTTGTAACGTTGGTCTCAAACAGAACGCCCCTGACTGACATAATTGTAACTTTACGGAAGATGTTAAGAATACAGCGTGTTATTTTAGAGTATCACAGTTCTGAATTGGCATCACTGCACCAATTTAACAGATGATCGTTTCTATTTGATAAGTTTGTCTAGGAATCGCAACGCGTGCGATTTTCTTGTCGAATGTGTCCGCAAATAATCAGAAATACTATTTGGTGCGCTTTGTCAGCTGGTGGTGTTATTGTCTCAAATGTCTTCAAAAACGTTGATCGTCAAAATGCTACTGTCAATGTTACATTCGAAAAGTTATCGGCGAAATGCTTCCAAAAGTTGTTGGAAATTGATGATCCAAATTGCGCCTTTTGCGCAGGATGGCAGAAATCATATTTAAATTTTAATTTCATAAAATTTTCTTTCAAATAAAACTAGTTTCGTTGATATTAAAATATATTTCGTTGTTTTTTATGATCTTAACCATAAAAACTCTAAAGAAAACACCCTGTATAACACGATCTCTATTTGGATCACAAGAGAAACTGATCCGAATTATCAGTCGCTTATAAAATCGTTATATATAACAGTATTGAAGTACATTTCTATAAATTGAAATATCTATTTCATGTTCTTTTGTAGAAAACATGTAAAATTTTTTCACTTTTTCAATTGAATTGTGCTAAAAATGGGCAGTTGGGAGGACTTCTAGGACAGAAATTTTTCTTGTAAAGGACGTCTGATTCATTCCCTATAAATTCTCTATTTTTAAATCACAGAATGTTGCCATTTTCTATTAAAAAGTGCAAAGAATTTTACATTTTTTTTCTAGAAGAGAAAAAAGCACAAGTTTCTTAAGAAAATGCCAGTTGGGTCGTTTCCACTTGAGACCACCGATTTGTATGTTCGCTTTTTCTTTACAAACTTTTTCTCCATCCAGTTTTATTTATGATATTTATTTAGTACTTTTAGCTGGTTTTCCCCTTCTTTTTGAAAGCGCTGTGTGGCTGACGGTGTTGTGGCTGGTTGCTTGCCAACAATTTTTTTATGTGGTTTCTAATGCTAAAATCATAATGGCACACACACACACACACAAACACATGTACAAACACATTTAAAACAATTCATACCACACATTCCACAACAGTATGAAACATGCGACACAGTCAAATAGGGAATATCCTTAAAGCAATTTTTCAGGCAACTTTCACTTCAGTTCAGTCTCTCCCTCTCTCTTTCATTTGCTTTCTCTTACTCCTACATACTAATGGCCATTACAAGAATTTGTCGTGGTTACTTTTTTATGACTCAATGGTCATCATCATTAATCATATTTATGTTTTCTTTACTTGCATTTAATCAGTGAAATGTTCTTTTACCAGCTCTAACTTTTATAGTTTTCCTTTCAACCCTTTTCTCGTGTCGAAAAGATTCCCGCCCTCAAAATTGCGTTGGCGTCAGTGTTAAAGAAATTTTATTAATTTCGTATTTTAAAACTTGTTTTGGTTTTTGTCTTTATCACACCAACTTGCGAATTCAGTTTACGTCTAGCAAAAGTCATATTTTTTCGAGCATTAAATCATTTAATTCCCGTCTGCTTTTAGCCGTCACTATTTGACTTTTTTCTTCTTCTCTTTTCATAGTCAATTGAACTGTGCGACTGAATTTTGAAATATTTTACTGCTTCTGGTCTGCTCTGCTCCTGCGAATATTGCACTCGTCAATTTTGTTATTTATTTTTTGTTATCTCGATTGTTGTTCGTTACTTATTTTGTTATGGAAAATATTTAGTTTTAATTCAATTGTAGGCATAACATGGCCTCTTTGTTTTTAAGATATTATTAAATCTGGTTCACATAGAAACACATGAAAAAGTTAGAACAACGTTTACAATATCAGCGGCAACGTTTTTTTACAGGATGCATGTCAATACAAAGAAGAATGTATCATGTTTTATCAAAGAAAGAATCACTCCTTTTTTACAAGCGAATTCTTTTTCAATTCGAATAATTAAAAGAAATATGAAGTATTAGAACCAGTCCAGTGGTACGGTGAAGGATCGACCAACATCCATCCTTTGATGAAACGCAAAATCTGCCATAAGTATCGACGCTGTCCGTGAGTGTGTGTAAGAAAATCGGAGAACACTATTCAGGTCATCACATGAGGTTTTAACAGATTATTTTGCACAAGCTATTTGAAGTGTATGGACCACCAAGAGATCGTGCTATTTAAATGATTTTTTTTTTTTTGTTTTTGCTCGTAGAGATTTTTCAAGTAGCAGTTCTATGCAAATAAGCCAACATAATCCATGCCATCGGCCAAATTCAGCCTGGCTTAGATGCCAACCAGCGCTGTCATATTTTTGTTTATTCTTTTTAATAAAAAATTTTAGATATTATTTGTTATAAGAATTTTTTTTAAGTTAAAAATTAATATATTGAACTACACACAACGTCCGAAATCAACATTGAAAAACGTTCATATTCTCATTTAGGACCAGAATTTATAATGCAAATAATATGTTATCGTCCTTTCGAATTAAAATTTAGAAGAAAACTTTTCGTTTGCTTATTATGGCTGTTGCAGGCAATGATTTTAGCATTAAAACCCTGTAGATTTAATAAATTCAGTCTTATAGTGTTTTCACACTAAACGTAAAAACCTGGTTTTAACATTGATTTTTCGTTTGTACTGCAGATTTTTTTAACATGCAGGTTGCCTACTCAATTTAATCGCTACAAATTAAATCTCTTATAAAATCAATTGAATTTGTGTTTGTATTTTCCTCCACTTTTTATAATACTTAATTCACAAACTGTACTGCAGATGTTTTCGTTTTGTATGAAAATATAAAATAAATATTTTTAAATAGCAATTAATTTTTCTATATTCTGCAAATAAATATTTAAAAATTATGGATATAATTATAATGCAAGAATAATTAATAATCATGCGAAAGAAAATAAGGCAGATGTGGTGAACCTTCTTGTGCATTCTGCAAAACATAATCTTATGATTAAATTATATACAACTTGGCAGCACTCAACTTATCATATAAGCAAATAAGAGACAAGATAAAAAACAAGCTTGAATTATTATATTTTTGAATTAATTTTTATAAGATAATGCTTCGAAGTGTTTTAAATAAAGAGAAACATGACAAATATTTCAAAGCACAAGAGAAATTCAACATGAGTTTTATATATTGAATTTACACAGCACAGCAGAACAGGTGTTTTCGAAAAACGCTACTCTATTATGGGCAGTACTCATGTACATATATTTTTATTTACTACCACTTGTTAGGCGACTTAATTGCGTGTGGGAACCGATTTTGATATGAAAAATCGTGCGAGAAGTGTATCAACCTGATGCTTACACACTTTTGTTAAGTGCCTGTGTTGCCATTCAATTATTTTTCTTCATTTCCTATTAATCTGTAAGTTTTGTTCCGTATTTTCTTAACTACATTTTAAAGCTTTTGGCATAGATTTTAAAATGTTTCAATCGTAAATAACTTTTATCGAACTATTTTTTGATATTATAAAATTTAATTTTATAGGCGAAATGCTAGAAATACGTTTCATATTAATTGTTTGGAAAATTTTTACTATTTTATTCATCAAAATAGCAAAACGTATCATAACTGAGATGCGTGCTGTTCTAACTTGTCAATGAGGTAACGATTTTAGACGTTGATTTTTTTGATATTAAGAAATAATTATATTCTATTCTCAGCACTAAATTGGCAACTTTTTTCCTTCAAACTGTTAAATTAAGTTAAACTCACACTTGTAAAATATTTGGCTGAGAAATCGTAACCCCTAAAAACTAATCAAAAACCATTTAACTCCGACAAGTTTGCAATAATTGTGTCTTTTAGGACAGTGTGTATCACTTCAAATTAAAACCGTTTTGCTTAATAAACACTTATTTGAATAGAAATATTTATCGCCAGCATTTAGTGGTTACGGCTATTTGAGCAAATATCTGACAAATGTGAACGTACTTTGAAACTAATTTGGGAAACTCTGGTATAAAGCCAAGCATGAGTTTCTTATCGAAGTAATACTTGCGCACTATATTTTGTAAAGGCATTGGGTAGGACAAAAATAAAAAATACAACTAAAGAAACAATGAGTTTTTAAGTACAACAGGTGTAACATAAATAAATGTAAATGGTTGAAATGCATTAATCCGAATACAGTGTAAATAATGCGATATAATACACTCGTAATTAAGGAAACGACAGGGATGATGGAATAATTGCATTACATGGTTGTATTGAAATCATGTTTTATTTTTGTATGTTATTTTATTTATCAGGTTCTGTTTTTATAGAAGTAAATTTTTGCGGTTTTCATGCCACTTTTCAAGTAAAATATGTTTCAATATTGTTGATATTAAGAAATAAATCATATTTTATTTCAAAATAAAGAGCCCGCTTAAGATTAAGAATATAACATAATTATTAGTTGCTGTTCTTTATTTCTCTTACACCTACAATTTGAGTCGGCAAAAAACCAACCAGTTGTTGAATAAAACGTAAGAACTTAAAAAAGTAAAAGTGATCAGTGAGTTGTTGCTGTGACTTTGATAATTGTTTTAAAGCTTTTTACTTATTAAATTAGAAGTTTGAAATAAATATCTTTAGTTATTCTAAGAAATGTTGGGTAAAGGTGCCCTGATGAATGCGCATGGGAAGTAGCGAAAACCCCTCAATTGATCACTTTGAATTTTTTAGTAAGATTTTGGGAAAAAATAATTAGCACATAATTAAAATTAAAGAGTTTAGAAAATGCCAATTCTTCAAAATATACACCAATTATATAGTATTATTAATTGCATTATATTTTATATATAATATTTATTTATAATACGCACATTTAGTACAGCGTGTTATTTTAATGTGCCACAACTTTTAGTTGGCATCACTGTATTTATTTTAAGCCCATATTGAACAGCTGATGGTGAATTTTTTTTCTTTAGATTTAATTATGAATTGCGAATTGTTCAAGTTTTTAATCAAAATAATTGTTCTATATGTCAGAATTTTCCAATCTAAGTTTTATTTTCCGACGATTCCCGCTTCTGGTTGAATGGGTACGTAACTAAGCAGAATTGTCTCATTTGGAGTGGGAAGAACCCACAAGCTTTTGTCGAAACACGAATACACAGAAAATAACAGTTTGGTGTGCTTTACAAACTGCCGCAGTCATTGGCCCATATCTCTTCGAAAACGATGATGGTCAGAATGTTATTGTCAATATCGAACGGTATGGGAACATGACTCGAAATTATTTCCTACCTCAATTACGTGTCATTAATCTGGCTGATATGTGGTGACAATAGGTCGGAGCCACATGCCAAACAGTGGGCGCCACAAATTACTTACTCAAAGAAACTTTTGATGAAAAAGTAATTTCTCGTAATGGCCCAATTAATTAGCTACAAAGATTTAATTCAACTGGATTATATTCTTTAGGGTTATTTTAAGTCACTTGTCGACGTTGATAAACTGAAAACAATTGGAAATCTGAAATCAAATTTCGAAGAGTTATCGCTGCCAAAAACGGGTTGAAAATTACTGTTCCAGATTGCGCCTTCTACGTGCCAGCCATGGCCGCCACATGGCAGAAATTTTCAACTTTATATCATAAAATGTTCTCCATAAAAAAAACACCCTATATAAACAATAGTGCCAATACATGCGGTGTCAAGTGCTTGACATCGCTCATTGAATACACACACCAGCCAACGAAACATCAAATTGTCGTGGTTTTGCTGTGGTTTTAAATGATTTTTCTAAACTGGGCTTTTGTTTGTTTTTGTAACAGGGATTAACATGCAGAAATTTATTTTAAACAAAAACATAAGCAATTAAATATGTGCTGGTGTGTGTGTACATTCATATTTCATTTATATTGTATTTCAATCGAAACGCAGATTAATATTTCATTTATGAATTAAATGAATATTCCAAACCGTCGTGAAAAAAAAATTCAATCCATCAAATGCAGGCGTTATTCAGCAAACAAACGAGCATGAACACAAACAGTTTTTTATTGCATTTAAGAGTAAAATATACTAAAAATATATTTAACTGAAATGAATATGAATTTAATATTTACATGTTAAATTCTGTATGAAAAACCAAATTCCATTCAGAAAAGAGCCTGAAAACATCACATCAGCAGGTCATCTCTTATTGTATTAGACGTATTTGATTCCTTTTGTGAAACATCAAGAATCAGCTAAAACCGTTTATACGCGTACAGTAACGATGTAGGCAATCGCCTGTGATCGGAGGAATATTTAAGTTGTTGTTGATATACAAACGCATTTTGGGAGATCGTATGGTATGTACAAATGAGAATATTAGTCATTTTGGTATACAGTAACACGCAGTTATAACGAACCATGTGGGACCAGCACAATTGGTTTGTTATAAAAAATTTTAGCTGCGAATGATCACTTATAAAATGGGCGTTTAAAGCTGAAATCATAATAAAACAGGGATATAATGCGTTCTTCAACAAATACCCTACAAACGTAGACCGACAAGGACAGGAAACGGCGCCGTATTTTTTGCCTCTCTTTTGACATTTCACTTCAATAAGATTTGCCATTTTGTTATGGAAATATACGCGAGCCAACAAAGAGTCGAAATTATTAAAATTTACTACCGAAATTCGGAGTCAGTGGCCTCAACGTTAAGAGCACTACGACCAATTTATGGTCGTAATAATCGTCCTAGCGGATCAACAATTGAGCGTCTAGTAGAAAGATTTTAATCCACATGCACAGTACAAAATGTTCCCGTGCCAGTGAGACAAATAAGTGCCCGTAGTGTCGGGAATATTGCTGCCGCTGAGGCTTCAGTTGCAGAAAGTCCAAATGTGTCTCTCAGACGTCGTTCTCAAGCGTTGGGCATCTCTGTGACGTCGTTGTGGCAATTTTTGCGAAAAGATCTTGGCCTATATCCTTACAAGATCAAATTGACACAAGAACTGAAGCCGCTTGACCACCAGAAGCGTCGTATGTTCGCGAATTGGGCTGAGCAACAACTTGAAAATGATTTGGATTTTCATCGAAAAATCATCTTCAGCGATGAGACCCCGTTCTGGCTGAATGGCTTCGTCAATAAACAAACTATGCGTTATTAGTCAGACATCAATGCACACGTACTCCACGAGTCATCATTACATTTCGAAAAAAATTAAGGTTTGGTGTGGTTTATGGGCCTGGGGCGTCATCCGTGATGATAAAGACCGGAAAGACCGGCACGTTACTGTGAATTGGAATCGCTACCGTTCAATGATATCCGAATATTTTTGGCCCCAATCGGATGATGTGGACTTGGAGGACATGTGGTTCCAACAGGACGGCGCACAGTGGCACATTTGAAGAGATGGCGGCCAAAACTCTTCAAAAAAAATTTTTTTTTGTGTTATCGATTTAATTTTTTTTTTCATATAAAAGTAAACCCATAGAAACCTCGAAATCCAGAAATGTAAGTTTTTATTTCGATTATTTCTCTTCGTATAGGGTGATCGAATACGCGCTTTTTTAGGTGAAGCTAAAATTCAAAATAGTTTAGAAAATTTTTGAACTTCATATTCTTTTTTGGTTTTATATATTTTTATATAATTTTGTTTTCTTCACAGAATATCATTTCTTAACTTATAAAATCGGTTAAAAAAAATCGTGCCCTACTTTGCTCGAGTCCCAGATATGGGCATTGCAATAAAGGTCCAAAATATACCAAAATCTTTATGCTCCGTGGAACTCAACTTTTTTTCTAGGAAAAGCTTCATAAAATGACTTATAAAGTGTTGTAGTAGTACCTACTTTGAGCTGTTATTGTATGTTAATTTTTTAAATTTATATATGCGTCTCTAGGAACTACAATGATTTTACTGTCGTATATTTTAGGTATGGGAGTGCTGTATATCTACGTGTGTATTGTGTGTTTGTTTTTCTTTTCTTCGAAGAAGTTTTATTAATGAAAAGGGTATAATAAAGGACTGTTATTATAATGCATTTAATGCATTTTTGTAATTAATTAAAAACTGTATGGTTACATATAAGCGGGGGTAGGTACATGAGTTGTTGTATTTGGACTGATATATTCGACCTTTGTTATAACTTTATTGTGTACCCAGGTAGCTTCTGCTCATATAAATGTTAAAATACGATAGACACATCAGGTTGTCTTGAATATGAGAATGAAATAACAAAAGAGAATTGAAGTAAATTGTCGGTACAAGCATGTCATGTTCTTTCTTCTTTCCTCTCTCTCTCTCTCTCTCGTTTAAACACATACATGCTTCAAGAAAACTTGTTGTGTATAAAAACAGACAAAATTAATAAAGATGATCAGTATTGTCAAAACGATGGCTAAGTCCAGTTATAACGATCTTGATAAAATTTATTTTGAACAAAAATACAAAAACGATGTTATATTACACATTTTAAAAGACCCTTATTTTGAGTTGTAGGACCATTTAAAAAAAATTTATAATATTTTAACGCGATTAAATAAACGATATAATGAATGTTATAGAAATAAGGAAAACATTTTTAATTGCAACAAACAATGGCTTACAAGCGAACTTGTTTTTGAAAGCCAACCAAAACTAGCAAATGTGGGTCGACCTGCCAGACCAGTTGAGGAGTGTAGTGGAAGGTCCCGAAGACGAAAGCTGCAAAGCATTAATGAAGAATTTTCTCAAGAATTATTAAAGATAAATATAAAACTAAAAAAATTTATATAATAGAAAATGTAATAAAAGCGAGCCTCAAGCTCGATAAAAAATTTACATCTGACCTCCTTCGTACATATCTGTTATGGACTCACGTTTAAAATATATTTAAATTGTTCATATAACATTTAAACCTGTCGAACTTACATTTGTTAGTGAGTTATGATATCCAAAGCTATTTTTTGAAATTTGACTTACAAGGGCTCTCTATGGGTAAATGTGGACCGATTGCAATAAACTTTCACAGGGATATCAACGACTAAAGTAAAATTAGTTTTGCTAAATATTATATCAATATTAAAATATTTAAAACAATTTTGAGCTTCAAACCCGTATTCTAAGTGGTCCATTGGAGAAGAGGGCTAAATATCAAAATAAAATGGACCCGGGTGGACGGCTTAATTAAGTATGCAATGTTAAATCACTACATTCACAATTTTTTTAAGGCCGATAATACCTATATTTTTAAAAGTCATTTTTCAATCATATATAAGTGTACTTTAATATGGCCCGACTTTAAAGTTAATACATCAAATTAAAGCTTAAGATATCTTCTATCCAACAAAAATTTCAACCCAGTCAAAAGTTATAGAATTTTGACCGCCAACTCACAAAATGTGCCACTGTGCGGCGCTACAATCCACACAGCGAATGTCACAATCAATTTATTGGAAACTAAGTTTGGAGAACGTGTTATCCCACGAAATGGTCCAGTTGATTGTCCGCCTCGGTCGGACTATTTCCTGTGGGGCTACGTCAAGTCAATGGTCTATGCCAACAAGCCAGCGACAATTGATGAACTTCGTACGAATATCGAACGTGAAATTGCAGCAGTAGCGGCCGATTTATGCTTGAAAACCGTCGAAAATTAAGTTCATGGTCTGGACTTCTGCAAGGGTGCCCGTGGTCGCCATGCAAAAGAAATCGAGTTCCATACATAATGGCATCAAACGTACTTTCACAAAAATAAATTATTTAATTAATATTCAAAACCCTTTTCGTTTTATAAAAAAAAAATTTTTTGTAGCGTTCTTATTGAAAGACTTTATTTGAAAGAAAATTTCATGATAGTAAAATATGATTTCTGCCATTTGGCCGCTATGGCTGGCGCGTAGAAGGCGCCATAGGGAACACCAATTTTCAATACCGTTTCGCATTTTATCGCCGATAACTCTTCTCATATTGTTCTTCATGTCTACCGACTTGGACAAGTAACTTAACATAACCTCAAAGAAAATAATCCGATGGGGTTAAATTTCACGAATATTAAAATATCACGATTACGTGACATTATTTTTGCACCAAAAGTTTCTTTGACTAAATCAATTATAGCGCCGACTTTGTAGCGTGTTGCTTCACTTAGCAGCAAGATTCATGTCACGTAATTGAGGCACGAATAATTCCAATGCATGTTCCTATTCCGTTCACCGTTGACTGTGACATTAAAACCATCATCGTTTTTAAATACCAAGACTTCACCAGTCCATAAAGCACACCAAGCAGCAATTGTCTGTCGAGGTAATGCGATAATTCACCGGCGATAGGCTTCAAGGGAAAATAAAATTTTCCTGCACGCGTTGTTCTGTTGAAAGTCGATTCTTAATGAATTTAAATAATGAATTAAATAAAGCTGTGATGCCAACTCAAGGGTATGGCCCTAAAAAAACATATGTTATCTATAGCTACTAAAATACTATCGGGATGTATCCCAATAGAAATTCTCCTTATTAAATTGTAAATGTTCCAACCTTGAAACTCAAGACAAACTTATGAGATATTCTTATTAATAACTCTATTTCATTTTGCTAAAAGTATTAATTTTTTTCGTATTTCTCTTATTTTGCAGGTACGTACAGCCGTAATATTGAATAATTTGTAAGTGTTACCCTACTTCATTTATTTTAACTAAAATGTTCAATTTGAAAAAACAAAAATCACATATTAAATCAACATCAACCTCAATGTAAGGAACTTTAAAAATCACAAGATCGTGTTTTATGTGCAGTTTTATATCCGAAATTATTGTTGATCTGCTGCAGACGGGTGGCGCAAAACTGGTGCTGGAGTTTGAATGTTTCAAAACTTTTCATTTAATGGTTAATTAAAATTATTAGTATTAACATAAAAGTGTATTAATGGGGAATGTATTTGGCATTAAAATAAAAATTATATCCCACCAACGGCCATTTTCGGCTTCGCAAATCTTCGCTCTTTCCAGTACATTTCGCATAACATATTCATTTAGTGATTGAACTTCGAAAATAAATAAAATTTTCGTAAATTAAATTTATATTTCGACTAGTTAAGTACAGACTAGATGCATGTCATCGATGCTTTTACTAAATCAGCGGAAGACCCCGACTACAGTTTTAAGAATTTTCAACCCCTCATCTTACGTAAAGACTTTTTTGAACTATTTGAGAATTTACCAATGATTTTGAAAAAAATCGCTTTATAATAAGAGTATCAGCACATAAAACCTGTACAAACTAAGCCCAACCCAACAAACAACTTTTATTCGAAATGAAACTATATTGTTTTTCTACATTTTTATACAATTAGAAATCGATCGTATAATAGTGATATTGACTACAAGGCAAAATGAAAAATAAAATATAAACTAAAAATAAAATATAAAATTTACTATTTGATATATTGTCTTACTGTTATTGTAAATACAAAGATTTTTGTTGGGTTTAATTTCACGGCATTTACTTTTATTATAATAAATACAATTTTTTTTATAAGAACATGACAATATGTCAAATGGTAAGTTTCATAAAAATAAATTTCATCTAATTGTTTTTCTTATGGCATAAACATTTTTTCTGAATCTTGGATTTTTTGACTAATTTTTTTTTAACAGCTACAATAGTAGCCAGCAAGCCTTCATTTAATGCAAGATCAATGGCAATTGTTTGCTTAAGAAAACCCAGTTTGTGAATTCTTATGACAGCGTGTGCAAAGTTTTTCACGTTTCGACCACTGCCTTTTGAAGGGTACATGACTTTAATTACAGAAAAAGATTGCGCCAAATACATGTTTATAGTATTGCCTTTGACTCTATAAAGGAAAATTTAATTATAAATTTCAAAATATATTTTTTAGAATTGAAAAAACAATGACAGCAGTTTTTAGGAAAAATTTAGATATTTAGCAAAATTTTCAAAAACATTTCACAGAATCCTGACATGATTTTTAATGATTTAATAAAAAATTTATGCAAAAAAATGGAAAGAAAATCGTAGTGAAACATCTTCTAAACTATAAGAGATAAAAATGCAATAATTAAACATTTTCAATTTTTCCAAATCGGTCAGTATTTGCAAAAGTTAAAAAATGTTTCATGTCCCAGGTTGCCAAGTTTCACTTCCTCTAGCCCCGCTTGAGGTGCAGCTAAAGATTTCAGTTGACACGATTCTGAAAGGTTGACTCCTCTCCTTCAAAAAAATATAATTTTCATACAAATCCATTCAGTATTTAGGAATTTCTATACTTTTATTTTCTAAATTTAAAACACTGTGCTACAGTATTCACTTGAAAAATAATTTAAGCATTCAAATAAACATCATTGTCTGCCATCGTTTACATTAAGGGCTGCCAAAATATGTAATTAAAAGAAATATTAGCATCTTCAATTTGAACAGCAGCGTGCTTCAGCATGAAACAAATACACTGAGCGCTAACAATTTAAGTACAATACGATTCATGCATTATTTTAATGATTAAAAATAAATTTGCAAATTTGTCGCTAGAGCTAAATTGAATTTAGTTTTGTTTATTTAAAATATCGATTTTGTATTTTTTACTACAATTAAGTTTTACTTTTACCTCCCACTGCCTCGCAAACTGAATTTCAATTTTTGCAGACTATCTCCCCAAAAATAATATATTAGATTTTTCATAAAACTAAAAGTTTTTCTAAACTCAAGCACACACACACACATACACACACACACAAAAAAGAACTGCACTTTGTAATTTATTATTTGGCTGCAAAAAGTCCAAAAATAAAACAGTGTGACAAAAAAGTGCCTGTCACTGAAGTGTTTTTTAGTTTTTTGTTATTTATTTTTTATTGTCATATATTTTTTGCATAAATGCACACATACACACACATACATACTTGTGTTTTAATTTTAATCGTTTATTTTTCTACAGCCTTTTGAAAGTGCATGTGTTACATGACATAAAGTTGGAGTTTTTTCGTTTGTTTAGAAAATTTATTGAAAAATAAAATGTCACAGGGAATGTATAGAAAAAAATTTATAAAAAATTTAAAATTTTAATAAACAAAAACTACGTGCACACTTAAGTATGCAGATATTTATTTAAGTGAAATGCTTTGGACGCTTGAAAAAGTATAAACAAATAAAAAAAATAAAATGTCGTATGCAGGCTTATATCACTACAAAGAGAGTAGAACAAGCGATCGGAGAGTATATGAAAATTGAATAAATATTGTATTTGCCAATTTGACACGCTACTTTATAAGCTGCAGATTTTTGCTTCATCTTTTCCTGAATAAAAACGTAAGAAAATAAAATAGAAAAAGTGATCAGTGGGTTCGTGTTATGACTTTGATATTTGCTTTAGACTTCTCACTTAGTACAGTGGAAGTTTGAAAGAAATATCTTTAGTTATTCTAAGCAATGTTGGTTAAAGGTTCCCTGATGATCTGCATTAGCCCCAGTGAAACAGAAATGAGCCAAAAACCCCTCAATTGATCACTTTGAAAGAAACAGTCTTTTAATTATCTGATCTTTTTAAATTTTTTTTATATATTGACGCAAGCAGATCTGCTGTATTTACCGGAAATAAAATATTTTATTAAAGGACATACTACACAAAAAAAAAGAACATTAACATTAAAATAGAAACATTCCTGACAGCGGAGTTTCAAGTAAAACGAAAACATCACGAGAAACACACAACATCAACTCATAATAAAAACTAAATGAACAAGTAAATCCGCTTAAGTTAAAGTCACCATAAAACAAAATAAAACGACGTTTTAAAATAATAAGACTGTTCAACATAAAAACCATTAAAAGGTTTCATAGAAAAAAAAAAACAAAATAAATAAATAAAATTTTGCAAAAAGGACTAAAATCCTAAATAAAACCAACACAATAGACATAAACCGCCCACATATACGAAATACTGACGGCAAAAAAGGACACTTTTATGACCAACACTTTTATGAAACACACAAGCACACACACACACACACATGCAAGAATATTTAACAAAATTCCTTTAACTCAAGTGCATGTAAATATTTGTGGAATAGAGGCACATGTTTGTATTCTTTCACTCGTTCCGCGAACTCTTAGTCGCCGGCATTAGCGACCAACAGGTTCATGGAAAAATAAATACTTTTTGGCTACAAAAGAAAAGGTTTTCAAAAACGTATTCAAAACAATACAGAAAACATAATGGCAATGAAGGCAGGCATGAACTAAAATTTATCTACAAAAACGCAGACATAATAGACGTCGCAGCACTTAAGATAACGTTGTCATGGCTATTTGGAGAGGAAGACGTACATGTCTGCTTAGGCAGTCTTATTTTGTCTGTTGAATTAAATACATCTTCGGTTTAAAACTCTCAAATAAAACCAGAAACGTTTGTACAACTAAAAATTTTTTAAGAAAATTGTGTAGTTTCGAAAGCAAAATAAGTGTCAAGGATCCTGTTCTGTTCCATATAAGAAACCAATGCTAAGCGGAGAACTGAAATAAGGATCACCATCTATCAGCTGTAGAGAAAAGATTTTTATAGCTTCAGGTAATTAAAGAAAATTTATTGGAAATCGATAATAATATCGGGCTATAGAAATTCAGTGTCTGGAGAACGCGATCAGGAACGTGTTCGCCTGAAATGGTTCTAAACAAATTCCTGATGATGACAATCAGTGTAGTTAAATTGTAAAACATTTTGGAATTAATTTTGTTAATATATTTAACCCTAGATGATTACTTTTCGTCGTATGAACGAAGCTCATTTAGTCTTTATCATATAACTGTTTTGTTTTGCTCAAATTCGTATCGAATTTCAAGAGAGAAAATATTTTTATATTTTATTCAATTTTTTTTATATCTTTAAGAAAATATTTAAGTAGAAATATTTTTGTTTATTTTCAACTTTAAATATTGTTTCGCTGGAATTGTTTTTGAAAATTGTTTGTCACTTCAACGAAGTGTAGTTTTTATGTACTGGAGTAACCATCTAGGGTTAATAATGGTATTGGAAATTAAATCGTTGCATGCAAAGCCCACGATACCAGCCTCGATTCAGCACTCAATCGATAATATTTTATCGCATTGTTCTCATCTGCAGCACTGGTCGGTTTTTTATTACTTATTGCCGGCCTGTTGCACTGACGAAGAGGCCTGGAACTTCTTCCCGCAATTTAGCGACATCAATTGACACTATCACTTACGCATTAGGGAATTCTAATTATGTCTACTGCACACGACATGTTTTTCACATCTGTTTTGATAACTTTCCGATTGTGCATTTCAGTCAAGAACAACCATTTTCAAGAAGGATGTTAATTTTCAGCCACAAGCATCATGCTTGTTTTCTGAACAACTATCACGCTTGCAAAATTTATCGTTATTTTTTCTTATTTTAATTTTAAATTGAAAAGTCTGCCGTATTATATACAATCGGCGAATTATTGAGGTATGGGAGAGCAACAAGCCGATGACGACAAATTTGTGTAAGAAAAAAAATCGTTTTTATATCTGGTTTTCCATCAATGAATCCTGCAAAGAAAATATATGTAATTAAAGAAATAGGCTGAGTTCTGATCTTCAAATTGATAAGCGCCTACATGTGAAATGGACTTAAAAAGGTTCTTCAGTTTCAGTGTGCAGTATTATTTCAATAAACGCCAAGGAAACTTAAATGCCGAATGGGACTTTTATTCCATGGAGTTGCAAAAATAATTCGCTTATTTTTTTTATTGCATTTTTTAGTTACAAATAGAACTTTTGCTAACAGTACGTTTGGCTTAAAAATTTACCAAATTTATGCAAAATTATGAGCAGAAAAAAATTAATTATTTCCTTCTTCGTAACAAAAACAGCTGCTGGAAGAAGGTCCTTCCTTTTCATGCAATTTCTTTTTAGTGTGAACATGTCTGAAGCGTTAAAAGATATTTTTTGTCTGAAAACTAATGCTGCTACACAGTGATTGTCATTTTAAGTAGGTAATGGTATATGTAACAGACAAAATGTTCTGGAGGAAACTTTAGAAAATGGCTGTTTGCTTAGGGTGACACAAGTTTATATCTTAATAAAAAAAGGAAATATATTTTTAATGTCAATGAAAAGGGCTTTATTTTAAAGAAAATTTTATGAAATTATTGTTTAAAAGTGATCTCTGTTATGTGGCCGCCAAGACTGGCGCGTAGAAGACGTAATCAGGATAAACAGCTATCACCAACTTTTCGCAACATTTACGATCGTCTTTTGCCGATAAGTCTTCGCATGTCGATTTCCAGGTATTGTTGTTGTTTTTTATTTCTCTTGCAACTACAATTAGAGTCGGCAAAAAGCCAACCAATCATAGATTAAAAACGTAAGAAAATAAAAAGATCAGTGAGTTCTTATTATGATTTTGATATTTGTTTTAAGCTTCTCACTTATTAAAGTGGAAGTTTGAAATAAATATCTGTAGTTACTCTAAGAAATGTTGGGTAAAGGTTCCCTGATGATCTGCATTAGCCCCAGAGAAATGCGCAGAGGAACTGGCTAAAATTTGTCAATTGATCACTTTGATTTTTTTATTAATATTTTGCGAAAAAAAATCAGCACGAAATTAAAATTAGAGACTACTAATCTTTAATTTCTTACACGTACTGCCATGGCTCTGTTATTTCATAGATCTATATTTCAATTTATGGGCGATCAGCAAAATCTTCTACACAGTTAATTGGGCCATTACGTGAAATTATATTTTTCATCAAAAGTTTCTTGGAGTAAATCAATTGTGGCGCCCGCTGTTTGCCATGTGGCTCCGTCCTGTTGGAGCTCCAGTCCAGCAAGATTAATGCCACGTATTTGAGGTACGTCGATTTTGTTTATTTCTATACAGTTCGCCATTGACAGTGACATTCTGACCATCATCGTTTTTGAGGACATTTGACATTTGAGTCAGAAAGCGCACCAGATAGTAATTTTCTGTGGATGTAACTAATGTTTTGGATTTTCCAATTCCCAAATGCGATAATTCTGTTTATTGACGTACCCATTCAACCAGCGGAGGGCGCCTCATGGGGAAATAAAATTTTTAATGGATGGGTTTGACGAGTATAACAATTATTTTGATTTCAAATTCACGCGTTCACAATTTGCACCGTTGTGCTGTTGGAAGTCGATTCATAATAAAATTTCAAAGCGAACTAACAAAAAGCAACTATCAGCTGTTAGATAAAACAGTGATGCCAACTCAATTAAGGTTTTACACTCTAAAAACATTCCTTATATTACAATGGAAAATTCGAGACATGCCAGATGTAAAAAATTTATCGAGTATGACACGTTTTAGTAGTCACTGTAGCGGAATTTCGCAATACCACCAAAATGACTACTATAAACTCTAAAAACTTCTCCCTCCCAATTATGGAACAATACATGCGTCGGTCCAAGTAAAAAGAAAAAAAGTATTAAAAACGGTTGACCCTAAATGATATCCCTGGAACTTCCTGCTAATATTAAACGCAAAACTGTCGTTAAGTAAATTGTATGCTTTTCTATGCTTTTGATTTCTTTGGGCTAAAACAGTTTTATTTCTATTGTCATATGAAATGATGTGACAAGCGATAATTTATGATCTATTACTTTGAAAAGAATTGGCAACACTAACTGATCAAACTAATAAGCGGCAATATTTTTAAAATAAAGCGATTATTATTCTTAATAAAAAACCATGTGTTAATTAGGGAATTAATTCAAAATTAAATTCCCAAAATAGTCCACAATGAAAGCCATTGAGTTTTGGATCAAATCCGAAATTGGTTAAATGAAAGTCTGTTCCGTAAGTCCACTTCTGTAATTGAATGCAAATGGTTCGCACTTTAAGCACTCGTAGAAATTAATATAACATTCCCATATAATTTGAATTTTTATTCCATTTGTAATGAAACATTTCCATAAAACTCAAACGTCTGTTTTCTTTTTCTAAATACATTCTCGTACATGGCGATTTTGCAATTCAGTTTACAATCTAAACGTTGACCTTTTATTGATTATTTTTGCCATTTTACCTTTTACAACAATAGGAACAAAGTCAATTCAATTTGATTACACATTCATTTATTACATGGAACAATCAATAGATTAATTTATTTTTCTTATTTTTTTTCATTGTTGTTGTTGCGTTCTGGCCAGAAATATACTGTCATTAGTCACATACAATTCGTATCAATCAAATTAAGGGCACGTTATTTTACCATACATTAAGACACGACAGCCATGAAACATGAACAAAAAATAATTTCAAATTAATAAAGTTAACAAAACAAAAATAAAAAATTAAAATAATAATAAATAAATAAACTTTTCAACGGCTCTGCTGGATTTTTCACAAAAATGAAGAAAGTTTTGTTAAGAAGTGACAAATTCGCCATGCACGAGTGCACTACGAACATTTAATATTTCTATTTACTTGAATATTTTCTTTAATAATTCTGAATTTAATAGCTCTAATACGTAATTTGTTATCATCTAAAATGACGCACATTTAATAGGACCAAATATCAGGGAATGATCTCTTCAAATGCAGCGCATTGTGCCGATGTTTTGGAAAGGACACATGAAGACAGATGAGACTATAAGGAATTTATTGCTGTCAGTTCAATCATGCACTTAAGCAGATTTAGTCAAATGACTGACCAAAAAAAGCGTAACCACTATCTACTAACGAAACAGGTTTTGATTTGCACAAGTTTTTATTGAGTTAAAAAGTTTCAATTCATATTCTATTCTACGCTTTTGACTAATTTGCTTGAGAAACTTGTATGTAAATCAAAATATATTTCCTTACTGTTTAGTGGTTACGCTATTTTGGGCAAATGTTTGCCAAGTGTGACCGAGTGGTAACTACGTCAGCCAACACATCGTAATGCCACATTTAAAGTTTAATTCATGTGTTTCAAATATTATCTTTGCTGCAAAATAAACTAAGAATATTAACCCTAGATACCATACCCCTGTAACTTTCCTTTAATTTTAATCGCAAAGCTTTTGAGCGCTTCGACTAACACAGTTTTATATTAATTTTCAAAATGTTTATGTATTTTCAAAATGTATAAGAGTGATGGATGTAGTTTCCGACTACTACAAAACAGTCAATTCCAGTAGCTGATCAGATATATACATTTCGTAGGTTATTAAAACATGAAATTTTTCCATGCACGATGTCTGACGAACGTATGCGAACAGATTTTCATCCGGTTCACAGAAGTTTATGTGGTTTTTTAATCCTAAGAACTGTTAGTTAGTTTCTGAAATCGATCGGTAGAGCCGTTTGAAAGATAATCGAAGTTTAAAAGCGTTTTTTTCTAAGTTTTTTCTGAGCTTTTTTGAAATCTACCGCTTCAAATCGGTTCAAATAAAAAAAACTAATTTTTATATCATTTTCTATGGGTGATGTAAGAATTAAGTAATCAGGGGTTCTCGATTTCCGGGACATAAGAGGTCAGTGTGATGGCAGATGGTCGTATCACATCTGTTCAAGACGCAAAAAAGCATTCCATCCGACAGAAATTGGAATACAACTCTCATGTGTGGGCTGGTGCTTCAAAGTAAATTTTGAGATTACACTACCGTGTGCAGGAGAGGGCGAAGAATTTCATCGAAGACAGTAGGGTAAACAACTCTCATTGACTCTCATGAGCGTCATTGCAATGTGGAAAACATTGCGACGGTTCAGCGTAACTATAATGGGATGTGCTCTAATAGAATCAGACAACTTGTTCCAAACACGTTCTTCAACAAAAGCGCATGTATTTTTGGTCGTTATTCCAATGAATCTTACTGCGCATTACAAGGATAATTCGCTTTTCGGCTAAACAGTTCGTATGTCGATCAAACTACCTGCAGAAGTCTGCCCCGACACTTTAAATTTTGAACAGTTTGAATTCTAGTTTCAACGCAAAGTATTGATGGTGCGGGGGTCTTCTCCTGAGTTCTGGTCTTTGTCATTAAACGTATCACATACTTAAATATACAGACACAGCCAGAAACATACACACATAGTGACGGTCTCTCGGAATTATTTGGGGAAACATCCCAGAGCCTCAAAACCTGGATAACTAATGAGAAGCTGATTTCTGATCTCTTGATTGATTGAAATTTTCCATGAAATCCATAATTTCTATTCAAAAGTTTTGGGTTGAAATTTTAAGCAGGATCCTAAAAGCATAAACTTATTTAAAGGGTGTTTTTTATAGAGTGACACAAGCTTAAATCATAATAAATCCAGCAAATATATTATGAATATTTATGAAACCGGCTCCATTCGAAAGATCATTTTATGAAATTAAAATTTAAATATGATTTCTGTTATGCGGCCGCCATGGCTGGTGCGCAAAAGGCGCAATCTTTCGCAGCATTTGCAGCCATCTTTTGCCGATAACTCTTCGAATGCTGATTTCCAGGTGTTCAATTTCTTGTGGTTTATCGACGTGACTTAAAATAATCCGAAATAAGATAATAAAATGGGCTTAATTCATACGATCTTGATGACCAATGAATTGAGCCATTGTCTGAATATATATTTCTGTCAAAAGTTTCTTTGAGTACGTCAATTGTGGCGCCCACTGATGGGTAAAAGGCTGCTTCCTGTTCGCACGAAATATCAGCAGGATTAATGCCACCTAATTGAGGTACGAAAAAATTTCGAGACGTGTTCCTGTACCGATCACCATTGACAGTAACTTTCTGGCCATCATCGTTGTTGAAGCGCAGCCCTTAAAGTGCTTCAAAATTAATTTTTATTAGATGTAATCGTGTTTCAACAAAAGCTTGGGAATTCTGCTCACTCCAAATGGCACAATTCTGCTTATTGACGTTCCATTCAATTTTGAACGCATGAGTTTGACGAATAGAACAACTATTTTTATTAAAAATTTCAACAATGTTCATTCGTTGCTCTGGTATAAGTCGATTCAAAAAGAAAGTTCAAAGTAAACTAAAGCAAGAAAGTAAAAGTTTGAAATAATATCTTTAATCATTCCAATATATATTGATCTGATGATCTGCATTAGCCCCAGCCCATAGGAAGTAGCTAAAATACCTCAATCGCTTTGAATTTTTTAATAATATTATGGGGAGAAAAGAAAGAAGCACGATATTAAACTCAAATTCGTTAGAATATTCGAATAGGTTTTATTGCAATCACAATCGAGGCACCTGCGTTGGAAGTAAAAATGGAATTAAAGCAGAGTCGGTACGTATTATGAGAAGAGGCTTCACTAATAATTATTGTAGCAACTACTGGCTGTTATTATTCATTTTAGCAGATACGAACATCTACGACCTGCCCTTCTTAACTTATCACTTTCGAATAAACATAATGCATTTCCCACAACAACATTTTGGCCATAATGAATATTAAAGCCTTAACAGTCTTTCCCCTTGTACGGTTTTTGTTTCTTCTAATAAGCACCCATTTCTGGTAACTTATTTATTATTATTACCTTTTTTTAAAATTTCTTTTGAAACTGTTAGATACCATCAACAGTATCATAACCATCATCGCATCTTCTACCATCATCATCCTCAATAGCAACTGGAGATATGAAAACAAGTAGTAAAAACGATATGACACAATCATTTCAACACATTTTTTTTTTGGTGTCTTAATAAAATATTTATTTAAAACAGCAGCCCAAAGATTGCCGGCGTACAGTAGCGCAAAAACAAAAAGGTGAAATATCAAAATGTATATATTTCGTGACTACATGACAGCATGTTCTACATAAGCAACACCGTACTTATGACATCGCTTTTTCACTTGCTTCATCCTCTTCTCCTTCTTCTTCTTCGTTTTGCCATTCATGCTGTCTAGTTTTATGCTGTCGCTCCAACAACGTACTAATAAAAATTAATGGAAAAAAGTGAATGAAGCTAAAAATAAAAATGAGATGAAACATGATGTGTTACCTTTGATACCAGACAACGTATTAAATAATACAAAAAAGGAAAAGAATATTTAAATAAAAACAGGATTTTGTTGTGTCACGAGTTGACCGGTGTAGGGTTGATTTATTAACAACGTTTAATCTACTTTTTTTTTTTCAGATAGCAGACTGCAAAGCCATTGTTTATTATTCTTGGGGAATTGTTTAAAAAATATTTAAAATTTTTTATTTAAAAACAGGAATAATTCATTTCGTATCCATTCATGCATGACATGCATACCTGGCTGATAAATATTACACTGCGTTATTGTTATAGAGTGTCAGAACTTTGGGTTGGCATCACTGCTTTATTTGGTTGCTTTTAGTTTAGTTCGCTTGGGAATTCCATTATAAATCGGCTTGCACTAGAGCAACGCCTGCAAAAAAATTTAAGTTCCCAATTTCTGGTTGAATGGGACGGAGCCACAGGTGCCACAGCAGGTGTTACAATTGATTTACTTAAAGAAACTTTGGATGAAGAAATAGTTTCACGTTATGGCTCAATTAATTGGCTACCAACATCGTACGAATTAACCTTTTTGAATTATTTGCTTTGGGGCTACCTTAAGTCAAATGTCTACGTCGACAAACCACAAACATTTGAACACCAGGAAGTCAACATTCGAAGAGTTATCTTGAAAATACGCCCGCAAATGATGTTCCAGATTTCGCCTTCTACGCGCCAGCCGTAGCGGCCGCATGCTGCCAGTTATCGTATTAAAATATTAATTTCATAAGATTTTCTTTCAAATAGAGCCCGTTTGGTTGACTTTAAAAATATTTTTCCGTTTCTTTTTATTACGATCCAAACTTGTGTAACTCTGGTTGCTATTCCATTTGAGTAGCCTTGAAGTCTCTAGACCGAGGAATTACAGAGTCAGAAAAAACTAGCTCCTCTTTGATATAACTGATGTTGTGCACTTCCTGTAGTTTGAAAAAACCAACAGTTATTTTTCTACAGATTTCAGAAGTTTAAAATAATTCAAACTTATTTAATTCTTATAATAAAAAAATATATATGATTAACTGGCGACAGGTATATAAAGAGGGTTATTCTGAATGCCCCGAAATTATTCAGAAATCATGTATCATCATCGCTTCCAGTAGTCTTGATAGCGCTCGTCTATGGTTCGCGAGTCCTGCCGGAATATCTGGTCCTGTTCCTCTTTTTACATCCCCAAGATTGGCGGGAAAATACTAGAAGAACCCATTTTAGACTTCGTTTTGATGAGTCTGTGAATAGACGCCATTCACTGGAAACGTAATTTTGAAGTTCCATTACAGCCATTAAAATATTTTCTTCAGCAAAATATTTGATGAGATTTTGTTGTCTTGTGAGCTAATAAGATACTTTGATTTCTCTTGTTACTGAGTTTCTTTCTTTCAGCTTTAGACGTAAAAATTTCTGAAGAAGTCGTGATTGAATAGTTTTGGCACTTTTAGGCCACATTCGAGGTCACTGTCACTGTTGTCCGTTTTCGCCTCAATTTTTTTTTTTTTTTTAATTTCAAAAACTCTTTGAATGAAATTGTTCTTTCTTCATTCGTTCGAATAAAAACATTATTCGTCCATTCGTACAGGACAAAAACTATGAAAATTTATTCTAACGATTATAAAGCCTGAATAATTGAGAACTCTACTCTTTAAACGAAGCTCCAGGTTCTAAAAATAGATCGAAAAAATCTTTCGATCTATTGAACTGTTATTTAAAAGATAATAATTAACAATAAAAAATTTACATTGAAAAGAAAAATTATCTGTCTCTTGTTTCGTAAACAAAAACAATTTGCAAAATTTTTCAGTGTCTTTCGCATGTAATTTTGATAATAAAGGAATTATCTTGACATTGTGAAATAGGCAGTACATCTCTTGGATCGTTTAAGCTTATTAATATCTACATAATATTCCCAAACGGGCTGGAGCAGTTAAATCTGCTGAGTGCGGATAAAAATTGAAGTCGATTGTAGGCCACATAATTCGTTCACCAAAGATTTTGCGTAAAGCAGCCGTTGTATTTCTCGCAGGGTGTGCTGCAGATCTCTTCTCTTGAAATCATACTTGCTGATGGTTTTCCACTGTTGGCCTTAACAATGTTTCTCGCATTTTCTGATATATAAAAAAAAATAAAAAATATGAAATCATTATCCTTTTCAAGGTAATTATCGCTGCTGAAACTCTCTTGAATATTCTGTTGCCCATTTAATTGAAAGTGGGTTTCGTTAATCGTAATTGAACAAAATATGCTTGCCTATTCCCTTAAGCATCGTCGTTATCAATTTTAGTTGATGTTGTCATCAGTTCGATACAAAAGTTTTTCAAAGCACTTCAATAATAATTTTGTTTGTTGTGTTATTTTGATTTCAATTATTTTTCTAAAAAAACTAAACAACTAAAATATTGTTTATTTCCGTTTGTAATTCTAATCCGAATAATGTGCAAAAAAAAATAAATTTTTATTATCTGTTCTTTTGCATGATCCCGGTTTTTTCATTGTAGATGTTTTGCGTTCTCTTAAAGCGGTGCAATTGTCGACACTCTGCGAGTTGTAAAGACTGATGGGTATGTGGCGCCCACTGATGGGGGTGTGGCTGGTTCCTGTTCGCACCAAATATCAGCAGGATTAATTCCACGTAATTGAGATACAAAAAAATTTTGAGTCGTGTTCGTGTACCGATCACCATTGACAGTAACATTCTGTTCATTATCGTTGTTGAAACGCAGCCCATAAAGTGCTTCAAAATTAATTTTTATTAGATGTTATCGTGTTTCGACAAAAGCTTGGGAATTATGCTCACTCCAAATGGGACTAAAATAACTAAAATACCTCAATCACTTTGAATTTTTTAATAATATAATGGGGAAAAAAGAAAGAAGTACGATATTAAACTCAAACATGTTTTATTTTGCTTAAGTTTCAAGAACGAAATCATTATTTCTAAGCTTTTCTATTCCTCAACTGGCACATTCAAAATTTCACTCGCTGAACATCTCCTTCAGGGCATAGTTGCTTCCGAAGCAGGGTTGTCACAGCTTCCAAAAGACGTGCCTTTTTTGTGACTAATTTCCTTATTTATTCACCTAAAATTCTAAAACCCCCTGACCTGCAAGAAAAATGTTGTCATGCATCAATCGCTTTAGTTCTATTTATTTGACGTCTTGGCAATCGTCGCCTGTTGTTTTCGGAGGGCCAAAGCCATTTGGTACCGCTAAAATTCATTCCTACTGCTCTTTAAAATTACAAAGACAACTGCCTTTTTGAAATCCTTTGGCATGGGAAGGATTTTTTCCCATCTTCCTGACTAATTTATTACTTCAACTTCATGGATTTTTTTGGAAATAAATGAAAAAGGAATAAAACTGTTTCGACACCATTTAGACTGACGACAAAATAGTTGTCAATTTACATATATCGATACCAGCGTTAACGTTGCATACGACATACCAAAAATGCATCGACGCTTGTCGATATATCTTAGTATCGACGATAGAAATACCGATAGAATTAGCGATATTGTTTCGTGTTAATGGCGCTAAATGGAATATGAGTGAATGACTTTTTCGTCTTTTTTAATTGGCAGTGGACTTCGTTACTCACAATTAAATTGTAAATAAAATAATGATTATCTTCTTCTATTTGCCTCAAATATATTGCGTTGCCAAGCCATTTCTTAAAAATTAGGCGAATCCAATATTTGGATAACTTGAAGTTTGTACTGAAAAGGAACTCAAATCACTTGTGATTTAAATTTCATACTAAAAAAAAAAACAGTCGTGCCAAGGAAACACCACCAAAGAAAGAATATAAAAGATTTGAAAAAAATTTAAACTAAAATTGTGTTTTCGATTCTTTTTCTTACCTCGTAAATACTTTTGTGTTCCCTTTTTTTATCAGGAGATATATTTTTACAAAATTAATTAAATTTTAAGTGTTCTTCTCTTTTATTAGAAGATTTAATTTTGAAAAAATAAATTAAATACTTTCCATCAGAAAATTCAATTTTGAAAATTTGAATAAAATGTATTTAGAAATTCTGGGTTTTTTTAATCAACAGAATCAATTTTTAATAATTAAACTAAGTTTTTCTAAATATTCTGCGTTTTTATCAGGATATTTAATTTTGAATAATTAAAATAAATACGTTTTAGTGTCCTTTCTTTTATCAGAAGATTTAATTTTGAAAAATATTCTGCCTTTTCCATCTGAAGATTTAATTTTGAAAATTTAAATAAAATGATTTTAAATATTCTGGGTTTTTATCAATAGAATAAATTTTTAATAATTAAATTAAACACTTTTAAATATTCTGCTGTTTTCATCAGGATATTTAATTTCGAAAATTTTAATTAAATAATTTTAAATATAATCAATAGATTAAATTTTTAATAATTAAATTAAATATTTTTTAATGTTCTACTGTTTTTGGCAGGAGATTCAATTTTGAAAAATTAAACTACAGCGGGATGTTTGCAGCAACCATATAATTTTCGTTTTGTTATTTTAAAACATACGATTCCAATCTGCGTACCCCAATTATATATAAATTCTTCGTAATTTAGGTTGTCGAGCAATCCTTCTCCAATACTTGCAAAACATATTTTCTTAACAATTTCGATAAATACTATTCCGGAAACGAATTTTACCTGGAAATAATGCATCAGCGTAATTGTTTACTAACACATGGGATTTAAAGTACATAAAATTATATATACATGAGCTTTAATATGGTCTAAATGACAGACATAAATTAAGGATTTATCTTAATGGTCGTGACAAAATAGAAAATAACATCGTTTCAAGTTAAATTGAATGTAAATGAAATTGAAAAAAGTAGATCACGTAAAGGAAAAGATGCTTTTAAATGTGTGTGTTTGTGTCAACTTTATGCAAATAATATTTTTATTTTTTAACCCTAAATATGGAACAGGACTCTCATCTGTTTTGCACTACAACAACGTCGTAGACATAAATATGTCAACATTTATTTCATCTCTTACAAACGATATCATGTGGATCTTAATTGACTGTAACCATAATTGTATTAACAATAATGGCCAGCAGAACAAAATGAAAACAAACTTTTTTTTTTGTTATTGGCACGAAAATTTGTTCCAATGAAATATTAAATTGTTATAAACACGTATTAGGAAGGCGCAAAATTTTAGCAAACGAAACTTTCTGCCATTCATTCTTTCTCATCCCACTTCAAATGCTTTTCTTTTTTAGCAGTCAAGCATTTTTGATGGCCTTAATCTCATTTTGTGTCTCTTCCAAAAAACCCAAACCGACTAAGCGGAAAACGAAAGATTTGTTTGTATTGACAAAAAGGAAACATATAAAAAAAGTTGCAAAGTACAGGATGTACGTAAAAAATCGTAAATGTTTATGATCATATTTTCAAGTAAATTCTTGAAATAAAAACCGAATGAAATGGGGAAAATGTAACAAAAAACAAAATAAAATTATATGTGGAAAGCAGAGTAACAACAACAAAACAAAATAAAACACATTTGCTTCAATTATCATCATCGTTATCATATTTTATAAGAGTTTTTAAGGCATGTCCTTGTTGAAAGCATAAATGCGATGAGATAAAAAAAATTGCGCACTCGTACCATCCGAAATATGCAGGCCTGCTTAAAATAATAAAATAATCTTTAACTGCGTTTCTTTTAATTAATTGCAGTGAAAGGGAAATCATAAGATTTTTGGTTAACAGTGAGGGCCAAAGCAGGCATAAATAAAAGGTAACATAATAGTTATGAGCCTGTCTGAGAACCGGAATAAGATGCCCATATAAAAAACCAGTCCTTTCTTCCTATATATTTTGCATTGTAAAGACACCCGAATTTAATTTAATAGCCTAAATGTTCTGAAAATGTTTTTAATTCAGAACGACATGATAATATTCCAGAGCAGAAGAAAAACAACATGAATTTTGTGTATTAAACTTAAGTACCAGAGCAGAATAGCTGCTTTCGAAAGCCGCTACACTGTCGTCATAAGTATTCAAGTATTTATTCGGTATATTTCCGCTTGTTAGGTGGCTTGTGAGAAGTCAACATCAGTTTTATGTATTAAACTTAAGTACCAGAGCAGAATAGCTGCTTTCGAAAGCCGCTACAATATCCTCATCAGTATTCAAGTATTTTTTTTAAATATATATTTCCGCTTGTTAGGTGGCTTGTGAAAAGTCAACTTCAGTTTTATGTATTAAACTTAAGTACCAGAGCTGAATAGCTGTTTTCGTAAGCCACTTGACGGTTCCCATCAGCATTCAAGTATTTATTTGGTATATTTCCGCTTGTTAGGTGGCTTGTGAGAAGTCAACATCAGTTTTATGTATTAAACTTAAGTACCAGAGCAGAATAGCTGCTTTCGAAAGCCGCTACACTGTCCTCATCGGTATTCAAGTGTTTTTTTATTTTTCCGCTTGTGAGGTGGCTTGTGGAATGTGACTTTCTTTATATATATATATATATATATATATATATATATAATGTTTATTATGAAAAAGGATACGAGAACTGAATCAAACCGGTGGTAACACAATTTTGTTAAGTTCCTGCAGTACCGTTTAATTATTTTTCTACATGTGCTATTTTATTTAATAATTTTATATATATTTTTTTCATGTTTCCTAAGTCAAACTTTTTTTTTGTTTGAATTTTCTTAATGAAGTTTTTGCTATTTCTTTGGGTTAACACAAGCCGTCGTTTTTTAGTTAGAATGTTTTATTTCGTTTAACTAAAATTAAAAATAGAGAATATTTAAATCAGTCATGGTGATTTTAATCGAAGTCTGAAAAGAGAGTCTCTTATTCGAATGTGTTACCACCGGTTTGATACAGTTGTCGTATCCTTTTTCATAATAAACAAGCGGAGGAATAAAAAAACACTTCAATACCGATGAGGACAGTGTATATAACAAAAAAATTATAGAAAAATTTCCAGCAAACATTTTGTTTTATTTACAATCAACAACAAGATTTTTGGTTAGACGACGCATTTTTATAATAAAACTGGTCAAAAAATTAATTTTTAAAAAAGAAGACTTTCCAACAAAATGTTTATAAAATAATTTTTTTAATGTATTTTAAAGAGTTTAAAATATTAAATTTTGCTTAATTATTAGAAAAATAAAATTCTCCTCCTTAGGTTTTATTGTGAAAACTACCGGATGATAACTTTTGTTGAGGCATATCCAAGAAACTTTGTAAGAAAATTATATATTTTTTTTAAATGTACGCCTTATAAAATATTTATTTAAATTGTTTTTAGCAAAATATCGGCTAAATGCTCTATCCGCTGGTCCACATTTTAAATGATTCTGAGATTTAACTGACGTTCAAAGTCGTGATTGCGCAAAATTATTATTTTATAAATTATTATTTTTATTGAGTTTTTCTTGGCTTATTGAAGTATCCTTTTTTTGTTAAATATCGGCAAAGAAATAGGTCCAACGATATCGAATTACATGATAGAGGCAGCCAATCAACATCGCCACTAAATGGTTATAAGTACATCAAGTTCCTCCTACAAAAAATCAAATGCTTCGTTTTCAAGGGGGCAAGTGTCGCCATCCTGATAGAGTCACTCCATTTCTTCTATAACTGGCCAAAAAAAGTAGTCTATTGTCGCTCAATAATGAATACCATTCATGGTAACTGTTGGCAAAATCTCATTTTCGAAAAAGTACGACCCGATAAACTGCATCAAACAGTCGCTCACAGCTTTTTTTTTTGTCAAGGGCAGACCCCTAAATATGTAACGCAAATGAAACGTGCGGTATGAACGCACCTTATATTTATATGATATGAAAACTTCAGGTGCCATTTCCATAATATAAAAATCGCATCAGTTGTACACCCCACCTTAAAGAAGTCAAGACACCACCCCATATCTTGTCAGTGTTCTTTTTCGATTGGTGCTATTCTGCGAACTACCTGGTAGTGCAGGACATTTATTTCCGCAATGTTAAGATAAAGTAAACAATTGCAATTTTTTAAGCCAGAGAAAAAATTATTTTTTTTACAGAAATGTCTGGGTGTTAAATTTTTTAAGATATTGAAACTACAGCTCATTTAATACAATCAAAATTGTTTAAAGTTTTAATAAAAAGTATTTAGTTACCGTTTGTTTGTGTCTGCCTCATCTCCGTCTTCAAAGCAACAAGGCGCCGCTTGGCAGTTTCGCCACATACGAGTACGAGTGCGAAAGTGTTAATGCTTAAATAATACAATGGTAAAAAAGACGTACGCTTGAATGCATAAAAAATGTGTTCTGCACATTTTGTTGCTCAAAATATTGTTAAACGAACCATCAGCATCTCGCATATTCAACCGCCTTCCTGTTCAAAGGACGCACTCCAGTTACACAACAAACGATTATGTAAAAATATATTTTGAGTGCTTTTTATTCATTCATCCTTTTGACAAAATAAAATGTGTGCTAAAATGTTATTAGATTGTAATAAAACGGTTGCTAAATGAAAAAGGATATTGTTATTGTTCTCAAATATCGAATGATTTTTTATTGTTATTTGACAGCGAACGCCACGTAAAGCGATTGCAGAGAAAAGGTATTTCTTTTATAACTCACAGCTCAAGTGGAGCATATGCAAGCGTTCGAGTTTATTCTTACCTTCTTTTTTTTTTTTGGTAACAAACACCTAATAAAGTTTTTTATTTATTATTTTCAAGGAGAAAGACATCCTCAACTTCATGTTGCTGAAGGAATATCGAAAATGTTTTTGAACTTTTTAAAAGTGTTGACGAGTTTAACGGGTGCGGGTAGATAATGTGTTGGAAATAACTTTTTCATTCCTTTTATATGCTTTTCTTTTATTACAGCTGAAGAGTCATTTAAAGTTAAAAAGTCATTTGCAAATTTATATATCAGGAGCAGTAAAAAATATTAAATATATATTTTTCTCTTATTATCAAGTGAATAATTTCACTCAGTGCTCTTTCGTTTTTAACTGCATAAATTCAGTTATTTTTTAATTTCTCTTCGAGTTTTGTAATAAAAATTTATTATTTTTTATATTTACTATGTGACAATCTGCATCTACGGAAAAGTGCGTTTGGGATATGCAGGGATCTTTCATGTAGTTAAAGTTGCGTCAATTTCAATCCATCTACACTTGCTAGCCTAGAATTTAAAACGTTTGAACATACAAACCAAATTGGCATAATATTCAAAATACAACTTTGTATTCATCAGTATTCAACTGTTTTTTTATATATTTATTTTATACATGTTGAAATTCAACATGAGTTTTATAAATTAAGCTTAAGTACCATGGCATAATAGCTGTTTTCGAAAGCCGCCACACTGTCCTTATCAGTATTTAAGTGTTTTTTTTATATATTTCCGCCTGTTAGGTGGCTTGTGGAATGTGATTTTCTTTTTGTACCAATTTTATTATGAAAAGGGATACGAGAACTGTATCAAACCGGTGGTAACACAATTTTATTAAGTTCCAATAAGAAATTATTATTATTTATTTTTATTATGTGACAACCTGCATCTTCGGAAAAGTGCGTAAGGGATAATTCAAGTATTTAAAGTTGTGTTATCCCAAGTGAAAAAAATAAAATATTTCGTCTACTAAGAACGTAGTTTTGCTAGGCTGCTTTCTTTATTTCTGCACTCTTGGAAATAATTACCAGGTCCGATAGTCTCTCTGCATGGAAAAGCAAATTGTTTGTTATGGACTGGCGCACTCATGGGTTGACCCCTACATACGCAGTGCACTGACCTATAACTAGAAAGGAGGGTATAATTTTATGTGTACTGAGTAGAACATAAACATTTTTTTCGCTGTTCTCAGTTTTTAATTTTGCGATAAATTCCATGCTACAGGTTCCAAAGGATGAGGGTGTTGGAATCTGCTCTTTTTTATGAGTAGGACTAGCACTCAAGAGACGACTCCAACATACGCAGTGCATTGCAATATAACTGGAAAAGGAGGATAGATGCAGACAAACTAGAGTATTTAGTTATAGCCATTTTTAATTCAGCGATGAATATTTGGGCTACAGGTACCGACGAAGGAGGGCGCTGTAATCTGCTATTTTAGTACATGATGTGGTTAACAGCTGTTGGTTGGTAATGTGCAGCAACCAGTGCTATGCCTTCGTCATTGAGACAAGCAACATGTAACACAATCTTGCACTCATTCAGATCAGAAAAGTTCGACACCAATTTGATGGCCGAGTAAGTCGAACTTGAGATCTGGGGCATCGTAGTCTTGTGTACACTACTGCAGCCAACTTAACTCTATTCGAATAATACTCTTCTTTCAATGTTATTTAAATATGAATTATAGCACATGACCGCCATGGCAGTCTCAAACGTAGTCTAATCTGGAGGACCAACTTATAGACTAACGATTTTATAACATGTATCTGCGCATAAATAAGTGTAGAGAGCTTAAATTGCACGATCTTGGAGTCCAATCCACGGGTCCGACACGAGAAACTATGCGGCTAACAACTGTTTCCGTCGGTAAATTAATTGCGGGATGACCTGTTTGATACGCTGTGTCTTGTTGGGGAAACCACAATTGCAGCACAAAATGGCTGTTTAATTGATGATCGAAACAGTCTGAATTCTTGGCTCTATAGCGGTCAGGATTGATCCATTCTAAAAGAGTGCGGACAAATGACTCCATTCTAAAACAGTGCGGATCAATGACTCCCCCAACGTATAATGTACACCCAACAGCTCTGATGGATATAAAAAAGTCTCAAAATACACTTGAGGATTATCATCATTCCAAATGCGGCAGTCTTTTTTACTGACATGTCCATTCAGACAAAAGTGAACTTTATCGCCTAATTAAATTCACTTGTTTTGGGGCCCATTCAGCGAATCAACAATTTGCTAGGTGTTCATGTGGCTTCAATTGTTGCAAGAAGATTTAAAAAAATCTATTGTAAAATAGATGGACACATTTCCAATTCCTGTAAACGAAGGCGCATAGAACGATTCGGGGTTTTCCCTGTGCTATGCTTTGACAGAGATCGGGATCGAACAAGGGATCTAAGGCATTGTTGTCTTGAGTTCAATGTCTCAGTTCACAGCACCCTAAAACATAGTTTGGAATAATTTTTATACAAATCTATAATATGTTTTAGTTTTCCCGTCGTATTAAAGTACTCCTATTGATCTCTGTTAAAAATATGGCAGCACTTTGAGTTACCCGGCCGCACTGGTATCATGCATGTTTTCCATAAAAATTTTGCATTTTAAATTACAGAAATTTAGCCTTCATTAAAATATTCTTCCTATAATTCCATGTCATATTTTATTATTCATAATTAACTTTATTTACTTGGCAAAACTTGTTATCATTTTATCAATATCACAATGACGTTCTGTCAAGAATAACAAACGTCAAATTCAAACGCTGACATTTAATCATGTTTAAATATACCGCCGAGGACTCTTAAATCGAACGAAGACAGTGTGTAAATTAAATTAAAACAAACTAAATTCTCCACATTTTATATTTTATAAGCTTTCACAAGAGGTCTGGAATTTGTTGGCGTTATCAAAAAGAAGAAACTTCATAACAAACAATTCTTAAAAGCACGGCGCCGATTGGTAAACACAAAAAAAAATATTGGTTAATCTAACCAATTCTAATTGTACATCAACTGTTTAATGGAATTTCTATAATTACAATATTTCTGTTGGTTAAACTAACTGCCATACTGTAGTAACGCAACTATAAATGTGTTTGGCTGTGTTATTTGCTGTCAGCTGGTCCAAAATAAAAACCTTCTAATTAAAAAATTTTCTACTGCCTCCACTAAAATAAAAAAATTCAGAATTGTTGGACTCTCGCCGTTATCTGCTAAAGTTGTTTCAATTAAAATGAAATTTTCGTAACTACTGAAAACAGGAGGCTATTTTTTTATGAATATGAATGTGTTTTTTTTCTTTATATTTTCCAACTTAGGTTTGATTAAGAACCTTGTTTTGTAAATAGCTCTGCTTTAAATCGTTAAAAATTAAATCGTTTTAGAATTTTTGGAATTCATTATAAGGAGTAAATTAAAATTTTATATATTCAACCTACACAGCAGAGCAGAACGGCTGTTTTCGAAAGCCACTGCACTTTCATAATCAGTATTCAGTTGAATATATTTTTTATTGCCTTTTGTTAAGTGACTGAGTTGAATGTGGTAACAGTTTTTCTTTGTACGAATTTTATTATGAAAAAGGATACCAGAACTGTATCAAACCGATGGTATGATGACGAAAGTGTAGCGGCTTTCGTTCTGCTGTGTCTATAATAAATAACTTGTGAAAGAATATTTTTATTTATTGTTTTATTAATTCATGGCTTCTAACGATATTCTTAATATTTTGAATGTCATTAGTTTTGTTTCGTCAGTAGACTTCAACCACAGTTTTGAAAAGTTTCAAGTTTCTCAGCTTATTAAAAGACTTTTACAAACCATCTGAGAATTATGTTAATAAATTAACTATAAAAATTCATAAATGATAATAATATTTTCTTTAAAAGGTCGTGTTTCATATAACAGTTTTTCCATACAATAATTTCGTTATTAGAATAAAATTTCTTAAGCTCTAAACACATAGACGACAGCAGACAGCAAGCAGCAATATGTCAAAAATAAAATGCATGTGTTTAAATGAAAACGATTATTTTGACGGCAGCACAGCAGCAGGACTGCACAACAACATTTGCTGCTGCTGCCAACTTAGGCTATTTTCTATTTTGACGGGCAGCAATAAGCAAATATAGAGTTGCCATTATATATATAAATTGGACAAATTAGAACAAAAACTTTATTTCTTAATATTAAACATAGAAGAACATTACAAAAATACAATAAAGAAATAAATGTATATGTTTTTATAGTTTTTTGTGATATTATTACAGTTTTTATCAATAACTTTAATATTATTCATTATAAAATATAAATGCGGCATCCCTGATTATTATGTTGTTGCTGTCTTTAAAATAATTATGAAGCTGACTTCAGAGCAGCATTTGAAGTTGGCAGCATTTGAAGCCGTGAAGTTGTGAAGTCTGCTGTCGTCTAAGTGTTTAGAGCTTTACTCTTAAATCAAATTCGAATAAAACTTCAATTCATTCGGCTGTTCTTCTGAAAAAAAAAACAAATAAAAAATTTTATCCGAACGATTACGAACGCCTGACTTTGTTGTCGGACTACAGACTGAACCCTTTCTTGCTTTTCTCAAATTAATACTTTTTTCTAATATTTTATTTATTAATTAAAATTTAAACTTTTAATTCTTCCATTTGAAATGAAATTTATGTTTTGAAGAACTATATATATTTTTCAATTAAATCGTTACCTTTTTGCAATTCATTAGAATTTTATACAAGTTTTTGTAACATTTTTAGGAAAATATTCCATATGAAGGCAAATTTTACTTATTTTATTTAAAATTTTAGTTATTGAGGACTTGCAGTGTGCACACCAGTTGGTATTTTTCATGTATCCAACAACTATATTCAGTCTTTTAACTTTTCCTTTGTTGTTAAATATAAATTTTCAGCATGAAATATATTTAAATATCTCGTATATTTTCACACATATTTAAATACTATTTTGCATTGTAGATATTTCTATGGAAATATTTTTGTGGCATTTGCTTATAATATAAATAAATAAAAAAAAGCTAAAAGCAATATCAAATATAAACTTTCACAATTGCATTAAACAAATTTTCCTGGCCTGAAAGTCAATTTACAATAAATGTAAATAAATATATTTTATAGTTTATTTGTTGAAAGCAGTAGCATCCAATAATAAGAAAACCAAGTTACAGTTATTTCAAAAATTCTAAATAAATATGTTTCACTTTAAAACGTTGGATAATATTTTGTTTATTTTCTTGAAACTGAAGTGAAATTAGTTCAGTTTGTTTCTTTTTATAAACTGATTTTTCTACTTAAGATCTTAAGAAAAATACAGTCGTTATTATCATATTTCTGGTGCCAGAAACAATTTTTAAATAAATGATCACAAATAATTGAATGAAATGAAAAGGAAACCTTTAGCTGTAGCAAACAAGAAAAATTTATAACAAATAAATAAATCAAACCAACACTGAAAGATAAACTAGGTAAGAAATTCCTAGCAAAACTTAAATGTCCAGTATGGCGCTCACAGTATTACTAAAAATTGACCGCAGATCCTTTTAGCCTCTTCACAAGATATATCATGCAGAATTATCATTTAAATATTAAGGCTAATTTGTTCAGATCCAGTTTGTTAATCTGAAAACAGATTTATGTCGTCGTTTGTATACAAAATTTTAGCGGAACAAAGATATAACTTTTACAAAATTTATAAAAAAAATTAAATAATTGTTTCATATATTTTGAGTTTGAAAATTATTTGTTTTCTAAGCAAATAAATAAAAATGAAAAAACAACTATTATTTTCTGATCTAAAAAGAAAAATTAAGAAATAACTTTTACATTCTGAAGAATTTATATAACAGCAAGACCCAACTTTCTGTTTCTGATCCAGAAATATTTATTATTTTCGCAAGAGAAAATAATAACTTTTATATTTTAGGTAATTAATAAAAATCAAGATATAAATTTTATTTTCTCATCTAGAAATTTTCTAAGGAATAAATAAAATCCAGCTGGATCCTGAAACTAATTTTGGTATTCCGAAAATTAAATAATAAATCAGTAATTTTAATTATAAGAAGAATACAAAAAAAGTCATGAAGTAACTTTTATTTTCTGTTTTAAAAATAAAAGTCATAAAATAACTTTTTATTTTTGTATGTAACAGTAGTTTTCATTATTTGAAGTGTAAATAGAAATCAAAAAGTAACTTTTATTTCTTGATCTAAAAATAAATGTCAAGAAATGACTTTTATTTTCTGACCTTAAAAGAATTTTAAACTTCTAAAGAATTAGAAATAACTTTTATATTCTGACCTAAATAATATTCTGAATATATAAAAATCAAGAACTAATTTTTATTATCCGATCTGAAAACAAACATCAAGAAATGACTATTATTTGCTGATCTAAAAATAAAAGTCATATAATAACTTTTATTTTTGGAAGTGAAAGTAATTTTTATTAAAAACCAAAAAGTAACTTTTATTTCCTGATCTAAAAATAAACGTGAAGAAATAACTTTTATTTGCTGACCTTAAAAAGAATTTTAATTTTCTTATAAATAAAAAAAACGTGATAACTTTTATATTCTGACCGATATAATATTCTAAATATATAAAAACAGGGAAATAATAATAACTTTCATGTTATGAAGAATAAATAAAAATCAAGCAATTACTTTTACATTCCAGGGAATAAAAAACATACGAAAATAACTTTTAGTTCACGAGCGAAAAATTAAACTCAGGATATAACGTTTTATATTTTAAATACTTTTGCGGACTCTGCTTTTTGTATTAAAACTACGAATCAGTAAGTCTTTATAAATCTCGAGTCTTTATAAATCTCGAATATGTTTTTCACGTTACGCGACATCCTCTGCTGTAGTTTCTTAAAAAAGCGCCTCTAAAGTTAGAGCGAAACAAAAACGATTCTCTAAAATCACGATATTAAAAATGCTATTTTTCCTTTAAGAAATTTACATAGAAATCACAAATCGTTGATGTTTCTTTTCACACAGACACTGGCTATTTGTCTTGTCTTTGTCACTCTGCGCTGTTAAAGAATAAGACGAAAAAATCCATGCTGTCGTTGTCACGTTTGTGCTGACACAATAATGACTTCTAACTTTACACTAATTTCAGCTAATCTCTTAAATAAATGCTGCAATTTTATTAACTACCAAATCTGTGCGGTGCCTGTGCTGCTAGACCCTGCGCAAGGAAATGTTTGCCAGCAATGAGAACAGCATTGCAAAATGCAAAATGAAATGTATTTTAAAAGAAAAGAAAAGCAAAAAATGTTTTGCCCGCCATTTTGTAAAGAGATATCAGTTTCTATTGAAAAACTAATCATGCTTCAAGAGGGAACACTGTGAATCTTCTGGAGTTTTCTTCCTTCACTTACCTCCTACTCACAAGGATAACGTGTAAAATTATTTAATTTTATTTCCATGGAAAACTTAAAACAAAAATTTTCAGGATATGAAAATAAATGGGGGAAAATATAATAACTTAGCACGTCTTACAGGCAATACTTAACACTAATCGGGGGAGCACCTTTAAGCGAAATGCCAAGAATTTTGCCAACATCAAGAAATAAATGTTGTTGGTTTCATAGACTGAATTTAAAGAAGGGACATTTTTTAAAAGCTTTTATTTTCAATAAAATTACTCGTGTCTTACTTTTGCTACACTTTGAAGATAGAAGAATTGTGTTGTTATTCACAAACGTTTGTTAAAGTAAATGAATGCTTTAAAGGTGTTTTTCCTATACGAAATTCATAATTTGAAGCAGCTTTTAATTAAATAATGGTTATGAACCTCTAGTGTTAAGAAAAATTTATTTATGACAAATAGTCGAATATAATAATTAAATTAAGCTAAACATTCCCAGCAAGACTACAGCTCATACTGACAAACAATAAAGAAGTAGTATTTCTTAGAGAACTGCTTTGCAGAACCGCATTCCTGTATGCTGTTGGTGGAATGCAGAAATGATAAATAAAATTCAGGATTCATCTTTCAATTTCTGCGAAGTAAATAATTAATCAGATCTTAAGTAATTTTTATTACATGAAGAATAAAAAAAACCAAGAAGTAACTTTTATTTTCCGTTTTAAAAATAAAAGTCATGAAATAACTTTTATTTTTGGATGTTAAAGTAATTTTTATTATCTGAAGAATAAATTGAAATCAAAAAGTAACTTTTATTTTCTGATTCAAAAATACTAGTGCTTTCTACCGCGATAACAAGGCTGCAGTTATTCCGGAAACTGGTTTTTTCCAAAGCAAAGAGTCTTTCCAAGTGAGGCATTGCGGATGAAACTAATATGATGCTGAATCAGTTTGACTCAGCAGCTTGCAAAACTGCTTTCCGATGGAGTGTAATATTTACCGAGTAATTTTATAGCAAATCAGTTTCATTTAAAAAATGATGTTTTTATGTTCTTCATACATTTTTCTGTGCAATTATACTGTCACACTTCAAATATTCAGCATTGAAAATATTTCAAAATTTTTTAAAATTTTTTCTCTCAAAACTAGCAAATATGCAAAATTTAAAAACATAATTCTTGTATGACATGATGGATTTCTTACTAATAAATTCATTTATCCTAAAATACTTAATATTATTGCCTACTTTCATTAAAAAGTGTAACAAATGTAACATTATTTTCTAGAAGAGAACAAGGCGCAAATGAGCCTTCTTTTAATCAGTGTCATTTGCAAGCACTAGAGTTATCTGATTTTTTCACAGAGTAAAATAAAATTGCCTATTTTCATTAGAAAGTGTAAAAAGTGTACCATTATTTTCTTGGCGGGAACACGGCAGCATTAACAAGCCCTGGAATTATCTGATTTTTCTCATATTAACTAAAAACTAGTAAAGAGCTGTAGCGTGCAATACAATCACCTATTTTCATTAAAAAGTGTAACAAGTGTACCATTATTTTCTTGGTGGGAGCACGGCAGCATTTACAAGCCCTGGAATTATCTGATTTTTCTCATATTAACTAAAAATTAGTAAAGAAGTGTAGCGTGCAATACAATCACCTATTTTCATTAAAAAGTGTAACAAGTGTACCATTATGTTCTTGGTGGGAACACGGCAGCATTTACAAGCCCTGGAATTATCTGATTTTTCTCATATTAACTAAAAATTATTAAAGAACTGTAGCGTGCAATACAATCACCTATTTTCATTAAAAAGTGTAACAAGTGTACCATTATTTTCTAAAAGAGAACACGCCATCTTTAACAAACGCTGGAGTTATCGCATTTTTGCTGTAGCGTGCAATAAAATAATAGTAAAAAATATTTGTATATATTTTCTTAATTCAGAAAATATTACTTTTATTATTTGTTGTAAAGTCATGAGGACGTTGCTAATTCATGACGCTTCAAGATCATGCATGACAGCAGTAAAATTATTACAAAACAATTAATTATTTCATATTAAAACGAAATATATATTTCTTAAGTATTTCAAGTACGTGAGAATTTAACACATAAAATCACGCATGCCTTTTTTATTTTATTTATTATTCTAAAATTAATTATTGTGCACGTTTTCTATGAAAACTCAATAAAGATATTATTTTTAACTCCAGCTAGAAAGATTTAAAAGTTTGAAGAATTGAATAGCTATTAATTTGACACCGTTTTGGAAAAATATAGTTGTTATCAGATCTCAAGATCCTAGAAAGTGCTTTTCTGACTACTTCTGAGAACCGATCACTATGTCTATATGCATGTGTGTGGTGTGTGTGTGTGTGTATGTGTGTGGTAAGTTGCACAGTGTTCCTGAACTTAGCCCGTTTTAAAGCGATTTCTTTTTTAGAAATACTTTTAGACGACTTGATCAACAGCTTCCATAAACTAATCAGTTCTTGGAGCACAAAGCGTGGCAAATTCGTTAGTGCGTTCGTGAGATATCATCAGTCAGAGCTTCTCACGTTGGAATCGATTGTTCTAAAAATTTTACCACAAAACAAATCCTAAACTTTCGAAAGTACCTCTTAAATATATCAAGCGATTGTTCCATCTATTATAAGTCACCCGGTTTCTGAATAACGTTCATTTAACGCTCGCATGCGAGCAATCCATTTCTTTCTTTCATCAAGGGAAGCTCACATTTGTTGCCTCGTCTTCTTGCATTGACAGATATTTTCCACTTAAATCACGGCTTTTTGTGCCACATCTCGTGTGTGTGGGGAGAGCGAAGAATATTTCATACTTTTTCACAATATTTTTATTCCTTTTGCCAGATTTTTTTTTCTCTTTTTTTATTGTTGTATATTTAATGCTTCATTGCAGTTTTATGACAGGATGGTTTTTTTCATTCCTCACTTTTTCTACACGTTTTCATATTCAGCAGACATTCTGTTTGTAAGTAAATGAGTAGAACTGCTTAGTTTTTTTATGGAACAGAACTTGTTTTTGTAGCTTTTAAAGTCTGCGTTTGTAGAAGGTTCCCATCTATCTTCGAGTTTGCCACGAGCTAAAAGTGTTTGTTTTTATGGATTTAAAGATAGAGCAACACGTACTTTGGCAATTTAATATGCTGAATGAAAAACCTAACAAAAAGCTTTGAATTTATGTGTATGACTCTGGGTTGGCTTGTTCTGTACTCGTACCCCATATAAACTCAGGAAAAAATGTGGCACAGGAAATTCTCGCAGAAGAACAATTTTTTCATATTAAATACTAGAAACTTTTTTCGTGTATTTATTGCCAGCTATAATATTCCTTAAATCTCTGTGACTTAAAAAAAAATTGATGTTTATTTACAAGAATTAGTGGTGGAAAATACTTCGTTGTTTGTGGAATATTATTTTATTATTCCGCACTTAAAAACTCCAACAAATAAAATGGAAACATTTTGTATTTGGAAAACAAATTATAGAGGATGCTTTTTAGAGGTATACAAATTAAAAATGGCAAACGTTTTTCAACTGACACCAATTTTGTAAACTGTCAATTGATTTTTAATTAATTTGATTCGGCATTTCAAAATGAATAGACTGCTCTGAGCAACGCTTCCAAATTGTGAAAATTTATTTTGGAAATAATGGCTCTGTTCGAAATACATATCGCGAGAGTTTTGTTTATCGATTCAACTGATGAAACTTGTTTAAAAAAGACCAAAAGCCTTCAAATGCACTTAAGAAAATTCAAATTGAAAATTTCTTTTCAAGAAACATGAAATAAAAATTCAAGATAATAGGACACTAAGAAAAATAAGCAAATGGCAACACAGGTACTTAACAAAAGTGTGTTACTATCAGCTTAATACACTTCTCGTACGATTTTCATTATAAAATATATAAAATAAAATCAGTTCTCACACGCAACTTAGCCGCCTGAGAAGTAGTAGTAGATAAAAATCCACTTGAGTACTGATGATGAAAGTGCAGCGGCTTTGGAAAACAGCTGTTCTGTGCTCTGCTGTGTAAGTTGAATATGTAAAACTGATGTTGACTTTCCCTTAAGGTTTTGGAATGTTTTTCAGATGTTTCTGAACTAAAAGCTTCTTTCAAACAATTAGCCCTTAAAATTAAATTTGAAACTGAGTATTTCTTGAATTGAAAAGTGCATAAAAAACTGGCGTATTTCGAGTGATGATAGTCTTCAAGTTTATGTTTGAGACTTCATTACAACCACGAAAACTGAGTGTGTGGAGCGCTTTATAGGAAATATTTTATTCGTCTTTTTTTAAAATCGATTCTGGTCAAAACGTTGCAGTCAACAAGATATTGAGACATTCGGGTGTCGGATCAGTCAGGTTGTCCTCAGCATGGTGGTTAGATTAACGAATTCCAGCCGCTTTATGGATATTCTCTTATCGTGTACCAAGTTCCCGATTAAATATAAATCGTGGAATTGTCTTACTGCTCTGCTATGAGACCTACTCAGAATACACGACCTTCTTAAATTGGAAAATACTCGGCTGAATTAACTGACGGCTGTTTTAACAGGACACTCTATAACTTTGAGAGCCGTGCAAGATGGAGAGAAGGACGAAATATTGCTTCAAGTTATGTCCTGCTCATACTTCCTGCTAAACTAAGACATCCCGGCGATCATAAACCTTATGAAAATGTCATCCAGTTTAAGTGACGCAGGATTACCTTACGATGTGCAGAACAGAAAAGAGGAGTTTCCCTGCTCTAGGGTATCACAAAACGAATAAATCAGGGAAGTAATGCCCCTCAAATTTAACCGCTACTGCAGTGTCTTAAAAAAGGATTAAATCGACCGCTATTCCAGGGTATTCCAAAAGGATTAAATCGAGGTTGAATAGTCCTCAAATTGAACGGCTATTTCAGGATATCATAAGGATATTAAAAGGAAGGAGGTAGTTAATAGCCTTTTAATGTAACCGATGTTCCATTGTATCACAAAGAGAATAAATGAGGAAGATAATGATGCTCAAATTTAACCGCTACTCCAGGGTACCACAAAAGTATTTAATCGAGGTTGAATAGTCCTGTAACTTAACTGCCACTTCAGGGTACCATAAAAGGATTAAATCGAGATTGAAGAGATAATAAATTGCTTTCTAATATAACCGCTGCACCAGGGTTTCACAAAGGAAGTGAATTGGCGAGATAAGTAATAGTCTTCTAATTTACAAGCTGTTCCAGGGTATCACAAATGTATCGAGGAGATCATAGCCCCCAAATTTTGCCGCTACTCCAGGGTACCACAAAATGATTAAGTTGAGGTTTAATAGTCCTTAAACTTAACGCCAGTTCAGGACACCATAAAGGGATTAAATCGGGATTGAAGAGTCCTCAAATTGAGCCGATATTTCAGGGTATCATTAAGACTTTAAAAACAAGGAGATAATAAATTACCTTCTAATATAACTGCTGCACTAGGGTATCATAAAGGGAATGAAGCGGGGAGATAACAGCCCACAAATTTAATCGCTATTCGAGGGTATCACAAAAGGATTAAATTAAGATCGAATAGTCATTAAACTTAACGGCGACTCCAGCGCATCATAAAGAGATAAAGCCTTCTAATTTAACCGGCTCCAGGATATCAAACGTGTACTGAATCGAGAAGAAAACACCCTCAGATTTAACTGTAACTTTGCATTTGCTCACGTGTGCAGGATATATTTTTAATCTTTAATTAACATTTAAAAGGTCATATTTAGTCGCTGATATGCCAAATTAGCTTTAAAAATGTCTAACTTTAAACAACAACTTTCACCTTAAAACTAATCGCTTTAAGAGCTTTTTTATATCAATTTATTCCAAACACAATCAAGTATATTATTTGCTATTTGCCAGATAATCATTGGAAGATAAAGTAAAATGAGGCGAGTATATAATAGAAAAATGAATTTATAAAATATATCTGCAACTATTTTGCATAATGCTCCACATGGAATTTAAGCACCACTTAACACTTTCAAATGCAGACACACAAAAAAATTTTTGGCTCGTTCATTTTGGTAGGAAAAATAGCGTTCTTGTGCAAATTTTGCCAAATAAAATCCCTTTCGTTCTACTTAATTTAATATATATTTCTTTTTCCTTTTAAACAGATCAAAACTAAAAGAATTTTTAAATGAAATTATATATTTCCATATGGGGTTAATGGAAAAATCTAAAACACACATGTCTTGTATAACCGAGACAAATTTTGCCACAGCCCAAGTCGTTTTAAACGAACTCCATACTTGTTAGTACAGCAAATGCCAAAGAGCTTAAGCAGAGAAGATATTGAACTTTATGTTTTTTTTGTTTAACAAAATGGAAAAGTATTTAAATTGAACAAGTGAAAGTGATAGAAATTCCTTAAATATTTTAGTCTGAGAGGAATTCTTTTTGTACACAATTTATAGGAAAAATTTTATTATTGTGTGCAACTATCAAATTTCAATCTACAGCTGCCTTCGGTGTATGTAGAAACAAATCTGAAATATGCAAAAATTTGAATTTTATAGTTAAATGTTGGTTTTTGAATTTAAAATAATTGTGTAATAAACTGAACGTATTGCACATTTCCTATTTCCCCTTGTATTTGTAACATTTTAAGCTCTTTAACTGCTTTGCTAATGTTTGGAAAATAAAATTTATTTTCTCCTCTTTTTACTACGCCAACATGTGTTGTTCTTATTAGTCAAGCCATTGACCTTTTGATACTTAAAGAATCATTGCTCACAGAAAATAAAAGCTGCTAAAGTCATTCACAAGCCATTCACTTAGTTTGATAGTTGAAATAACTTTTATACTTCATCTACAGTGGCACCAGGCATTAGTGTTACAGAAAATAAAAACTGCTGAAGGCTGAATGTACAATCTCGCATATTATATACATATATAATGAAATTGCTGTTCATATATGTATTTAATTTCTTTAGTTATTATTTGAATCGTGTCTAAAAATTGACAAGCAGCATGGCAACATACTGTCCCACAAAAGGGAAAGCAATTTTTACCAAATTGTCACACATAAATGTCCTTGTAAGATATTGGAAAATATCACTTGTTTCGGACTTTTCTGGAAATAAATTAACGTCATCTCGAAAATAATATATTTCTCTTTTTGGACCAGCAATAAATTCTTTTTAAGAAAAACTTATTTGAAATGAATTGTTTGAAGTAAAAGAAAGCGGATTTTTATTGAAGCAGACTTCTCTTTGTGACGATTCAGGCAGCTGCCAAAAAGAATTCAACAGAATTTGAGTTGCAAAAACATCCTTGTGTGAACCTGGACTTAGCATATGATGCGAATGGAGATATTTCTTTTTAATACTATTTCTTATTTATAATTTTCTTTCTATATTGAGAATTATTTGTTGCCCTTGCTAAGCAATTTTGAATATTCCCATATATCCACAACTATAATGTGATACTCACTAAAGCTGAAGTGAATGGCCTTAAAAACCAAGTGGATCGTGTAGAAAAACCTTGACCGCTACATATACCCTAGTCGCACGAACTATAATTCTATAAACTATAATTCATTGTAACATAATAAAAAATCTTTATTATAAAAATTCCAAAAAATTTACATAATAAGTCTATGACGTGAGGTAAATATAAATATAAAATGCAACAAAAAAAAATTAAATAATAATAATAATAATAATAATAATAATAATAATAATAATAATAAAAATAATAATAATAATAATAATAATAATAATAAAATTAATAATAATAATAATAATAATAATAATAATAATTATAATAATAATAATAATCACGACAGTAATCACCGTCGTTACGGGGATTTGATTTAGGAGTCTCCTTCATCACAGTATTGCAATTGTTGTCTTCAATTTTCCTCTATTAAATTTCTTTAAATGGAAACAGTTTCCGCATGAAACTAAGCCACCAAATCCGAGGTATAAAACAAATACAAATGAATAATAGAGAAAAAGTGTAGCGGCCTTCGAAAATACTGCTGTTCTACTTTGCTACTAAAGTTGAGCATTAAATTGATACTTATTTCTCAATTAATACTGGAACCATTTATCATACCTCACCAACCCTCTTCTACCAATTATAATTTACTTTAATTGATTATGTTTTTTTAGAGTGCCACAACTTTGAGTTGACATCACTGCTTTATTTGAGCGTCTATTTAACAGCTGATAGTTGATTTTTCTTCGGTTTGCTTTGGAATTTCATTGTCAATCGACTAACGCCTGAGCAATGCCTGCAATTTTAAGAAATTTTCAATCAAAATAATTGTTCTATTCGTCAAACTCTTCTAATCAGAATTAAATTTCGCGATGAAGTAAATTTCTGTTTGAATGGGTTTGTTAATAAGCAGAGTTGTCGCATTTGAAATGAGGAGAATCCCCAAGCCTTGTCGAAACACCATCTACACCATCTACATAAAATTATTGTTTCGTGCGATCTATGGGCTGGCGGAGTCATTGGCCCCTAAGTCTTCGAAAACGATGATCTTAGTGTTGTTGGTAATGGTGAATGGTAAAGCAACATGATTCGAAAATTTGTTGCACCTCAATTACGTGGAAATACTCTTGCTCCGGCAGACGGAACCATATGTCACGCAGCGGGCGCTATAATTGATTTACTCAAAGAAATTTTTGATGAAAGAATAATTTTAGGTAGTGGCCCAATTAATTGGCCACCAAGATCATGTGCTTTAACCCCATTGAATAATTTCCTTTAGGTTTATGTTAATCCATTTGCCTTCGTCGATAAACCACAAACAATTGAACGTGAACACTTGGAATTCAACATTCGAGGAGTTTTCGGAAAAATAGGGTTGCAAATTCTACGAAAAGTTGTTGAAAATTGCTGTGGCAGTCACGCTGGCGCAGAAAATTAAATATTGGTGTTCCAGAATAAGCCTTCTACATGCCAGCCCTAGCAAGAACATGACAAAAATTATATTTCAACATTAATTTCATAAAATATTCTTTCAAATTAACCCCGTTTCGTTGACATCATAAATATCTTTCCTTGTTTTATTATGATTTAAATTTGTGTCACTCTGTAAAAAAGGATCCATTATAATGAAGAAATTATTTTTACTTAAAAAATTAGTTTTTAAGTTGGATGTTAATTGCATTTTGGAAGAAGTGTATTGCTCCTTGTCGGGCAGAGGAGAGTAGCACCTACCAAACAAATAAGTTATTTTTTATATGAAAAATACAAAAAGATAAAACAAAGACAAAATGATTTCAATACAATTATGTCTAAAATTTTTGCATCATCCCTGTCGTTTCCTTAATTACGAGTGTATTATATCGCATTATTTACACTGTATTCGGATTAATACATTTCAACCATTTACATTTATTTATGTTACACCTGTTGTACTTAAAAACTCATTGTTTCTTTAGTTTTATTTTTTATTTTTGTCCTACCCAATGCCTTTGCAAAATATAGTGCGCAAGTATTACTTGGATAGAAAAACTCATGCTTGGCTTTATACCAGAGTTTCCCAAATTAGTTAAAATAACCGTAACCACTAAATGCTGGCGAAAAATATTTCTATTCAAATAAGTGTTTATTAAGCAAAACAGTTTTAATTTGAAGTGATACACACTGTCCTAGAAGCCACTATTATTGCAAACTTGTCTGAGTTAAATGGTTTTTCATTAGTTTTTAGGGGTTACGATTTTTTGGCCAAATGTTTTACAACTGTGAGTGTACTTTAATTTAACAGTTTTAAGAAAAAAAAGTTGCCAATTTAGTAATAAGAATAGAATATTATTATTTCTTAATATCAAAAAAATCAACGTCTAAAAACGTTACCTCATTCACAAGTTAGAACGGCACGCATTTCAGTTATGATACGTTTTGCTATTTTCATAAATAAAATAGTAAAAATATTTCAAGTAATTAATATGAAACATATTTCTAACATTTCGCATATAAAATTAAATTTTATAATAGCAAAAAATAGTTATAGATAAAAGTTATTTACGATTGAAAAATCTTAAAATCCATGCCAAAAGCTTTAAAATGTAGTTAATAAAATACATACCAAAAAATTTTGACTAAAATTCGCAACAAAACTTACAGATAAATAGGAAATGAAGAAAAATAATCGAATGGCAACACAGGCGTTTAACAAAAGTGTATTAGCATCGGGTTGATACACTTCGCGCACGATTTTTCATATCAAAATCGGTTCCCACACGCAATTAAGTCGCCTAACAAGTGGTAGTAAATAAAAATACGTGTACATGAGTACTGCTCATGGTAGAGTAGCGTTTTTCGAAAACAGCTGTTCCGCTGTGCTGTGTAAATCGAATATATAAAACTGATGTCGACTTTCTCTTGTGCTTTGGAATATTTATCGTGTTTTTCTGAATTTAAAGGACTTCGAAAAATTAGCCTCTATAATTATCTTGAATATACCAAATAATATTTGAAACTGTTTGATCTCATATAATAATTCTTGAGTACATGAAGCACTTTTTAGTTACACCCTATATCCCAGATTTTTTGCTCTTGACAAGTACTTCATGGAGCAGTGCAATAGTTAACAAATTTTTATTTTATTAATTCTTAATATCATGCAAATAAAGCCCATTTCATTGATTTAAAAATATATTTCCTTGTTTTATTATAATTTAAACTTGTGTCATTCTATAAAAAAAACACCTTTTTTTAAAATAAAATATTTAATCTACTCCTAGTTGAATCAGCATATTGAGAATAGAATTGATTGAGGAAAGTTGTAGCCGACTTTAGGAACCACTGACGTACTTATAGATTTACAGTTGTAGTGCATGTGCGGATGAATTCTTTTAGATATCGGTGGTAATGGCAGTTGAAAAGTTGTCAATGCTATTGTTATTACCCTCATGCATTTGCAAGTTTTACAGACTTTAATGCATGTCTAGTTTACATATGTAACGTACAATTGGTAAAATGTGCGAATATAAACGTGTGCGTCTATTCGAATATAGTGAAAAGAGAACACTTGATGCTGTTTTTCTTGCTGGTTGGTTCTTTGTTCTCCTTTTAAGCCAACATTCTTTGCCATTAATACAAAAGACAGACAAATTTAGACTTGAATATTTTTTTTTAAACGTGTGGGTGTCTTTGTTTGGTGTGCAAAAGAAAAGGTGAATGAGCCTTGCAGATTACCTACTTACCGTATTACACACGCACACACACACTCATATAAAAGTGTGCAATTCAATGTGTTAGAATTGCCTACATTTAATGGACAGTTGTCACGTATCTCATCTTTAAATCTGTCATACAGTCCGTTTGAATTCAAAATCCAAATTAAGTAGAAGAGAAAAATAGAAAAAGATAAATACTGTTGTCTAGTGTTATAAGGATAAAGTTTCTTAATAATTTACAACAGATTTCAAACTGATTGGACGATATTAAATATTCAGATTTCATATTGATTAGTTGTTATGAGATACTGAACTTTTCCTCTTATAAACCTATTGTTAGACTTTAATAACTTATTGCCAAGTTGAATTAAAATATGGTCCAATTTAAAAATTATTATTATTGGAATTATTATTATTGTGAAACTCTCAAAATTTAATATCATCCCCGTAGTGAATTTTTTTTTGGTCAAAGCGAAACTTTTGCATAATGCCCAGTAATGATGCCCACAATACCATACAATTTGTGTGGTACACTTTTAGGTATTCTATCGGGCACCAAAATTAATGAAGCGTGTAAAGTTCGAAAGATATTTTTATGTAGATACTAAAAGCATAAATATCTTTACTCATTTTTTGACATAAAAGTGTTTTAAATTTACTTGAATAGCAATAAAAACTGTTTCCTGGTCCGATTTTGCGTTTTATTTTTAAAAAGTGGTCGAACTTGGACTAGCAGGTGATTTTATCAAAAATAAATGGGTCTACGCTCACAGTGGTAAGACAGGCCAGGTTCAGATCAATTATAATGGGTGTAGAAAGATACAAGCTTAAATAAAACAAGGAAATGAAACGGGGTTTATTTGAAGGAATATTTTATGAAATTAATGTTGAAATATAATTTTTGTCATGTGTTTGCTACGGCTGGCATGTAGAAGGCTTATTCTGGAACACCAATATTTAATTTTATGCGCCAGCGTGACTGCCACAGCAATTTTCAACAACTTTTCGTAGCATTTGCGTCCGTATTTTGCCAACAATTCCTCGAATGTTGAATTCCAAGTGTTCACGTTCAATTGTTTGTGGTTTATCGGCGAAGGCCCTAAAGGAAATTATTCAATGCGGTAAAAGCACATGATCTTGGTGGCCAATTAATTGGGCCACTAGTTGAAATTATTTTTTTATCAAAAATTTATTTGAGTAGATCAATTGTAGCGCCCGCTGCGTGGCATATGGTTCCGTCCATCGTAGCAAGAATTACTGCACGTAATTGAGATGAAAAAAAAAATTTATAATCATACTGCTTTACCGTTCACCATAACAAATAACATTCTGACCATCATCGTTTTTAAAGATATAAGGGCCAATGACTCTTCCAGTCCGTAAAGCGCACGATGATGTTTAAAAAGGGCTTGAGGATTCTCCTCATTCCAAAGCCGACAATTCTGCTAATTTAAGAACCCATTCAACCAGAAATTTGCCTCATCACGAAATAAAATTTTGATTGGTAGAGTTTGACTTATGGAACAATTATTTTGATTAAAAACTTTAACAATTTGCACGCGTTGCTCTGACTTTAGTTAATTCATAATGAAATTCCAAGGCAAAAAGCATTTATCAGCTGTTATATGGGCACTCAAATAAAGTAGTGATGCCAACTCAAAGTTGTGACACTGTAAAAAAACACGGTGTATGTAAAAAACATTTCGTGTAAGGCAGAATTTTATGAGACGTTCTTTATTAAATTTGAAAGGATGAAGACTTACAGATTATGTTCAAGTTTTTGCTATGGAAATTTATTAAAATTATTAATTATAATCTTCTTGTATCATTTCAGATTCTTGCTCACCTAAACAACAGAATGACAGTATCAAAAATATATTCCAACAACGAAAAAATATTCTAAAAAATCAAAATTTTTAACAAAAAAAATCTTTAACAAAATTTCTTAAGAAGACTCTAAATAGAAATAAGAAAAACGCACGCATGTTGTTAATCGCACTTCTATATAAAATACAACTTTCAAGAACTCTCTGTACGAACTCTAAACAACTTTATTTTATATCATAATCGCAACATAAAACAAATGAAAGATTTTCCTCCTCCTACCAAGCAAAGAATACATTAAATATATTATCCCAGAGCGCTAAAAAAACATACAAAATTTCCCACTTAAAACCAGAAAATATTGCCCACAAATATCGAAATAGCTATGAATTTACGTCATAATCCAAATAACGATGATGAATGTGAAAATTCAATATCATCACAGAGACAACATTTGCATGGACAAGGCCAACAGCAAACTACCCACACGATATCTGCCGGCAATCACGTTTACAGTGGCACACAACGGCAGCACACGCACTGTTGCAAATACAGACAAACTGACGGGCTGTTGCAAAATGAAATCATAACAATTTCAAATAGAACCACTAAAGTTGAAATACATACAGCAAAAACACCAACAACAACAATTAAATTATTAACTAACACCTGCCCTTTAGTAGACGAAAGACAACAACAACAAGAACAACAACGACCTGGACAATTGCACGAGCAACATCAGCATGTTCAGCCATTGCAAAAGTGGCGTCAAAGACCACGGGGGCAGCAGTTGCTAACCAAAAACAAACCAGTGATATGGAGTTTACTAAATACTAACAAAATGTTCAAATTACAAAATATCTGTACATATTTCCTAGTGATGTTCGTCGTGATACTAACAAGTTTTCCAGCTGCCACCGTTGTGGGTTTGCCCAGTCTTCAGGCCACAAATACTAATACCACAACTTCTATTGATAATTTAATACAACAGTCTCGTAAATATAAAAATGATTCAATTGCCACAATTAGTCAAAGTGTAAATAGTACTAGTAATTACAACAAAAACAATTATAGCAAGAACAACAACAACAACATCAACAACAACGAGGACGATGGCACAACAAATTTGGCTGTTAAAATATTATTAAATGATTATAATGATGCCTTTTTGCAAATGTTGCCCACGACTGACCAGCAACAAGAGCAGCCCCAACAGCAGCAAAAACTACAGCAACAGAATGCTAAAAATCATTCAATTGAAATGGACGCAGATGTAACCCTGCTGCACGGTGATCTTTTGGAAAGTTTTCGCGGCACCCACTGCTTGCCACATCAGCCCATGTATACGAATGAATTCGCTGTTCATATACCAGCTGGCAAGGATGTTGCCGATGTGATTGCTGACAAATACGATTTTATCAATGTGGGCCAGGTGAGTGAATCAAGTCATTCTTCTTTTTTTTTATTAGTATTGTGGAAAAAGAATTCTTCAAGCAGCGCAGATTAATTCTCGCACCTCTTGAAAGCTTCTAGTATGCAATTTGTACTTCTCGATTAATTTCTGCAAAATGTTTTATTTATTTTTAATTTTTATTTTTTTAATGATGAATCAGAACTGGCGCTGAAACATGTTTCTATGCAAATTTATATAAAATATTGGCAGAACATTCGGTTTGAAGTAGAATCTATTTTATTTTAGCTGCGTTTGTTCTCATGCTCCGACTTTTCTGTTCTCACCGCTCTCACAAAAACGTTGCTTTAATTTATATATTTTGTAAACAGAACCATGACCAAAAAAAAAAAAAAAGAAGAAGGTTTGAAAGGGCTTTTTGAGTTCCTGCCGTCGATATAATTATAGGCTTTATTTATCAGGCAGCTTTTACGCCAGAAGATGCGGACTTCTTCTCTTTTTGCATAATTGGAATCTGTTTTATATTAGCATCTTTTTTTCTTGTGCTCTGACTATGCTTTACTCACTACTCTCACAAAAATATTTTAAAGTTCTTTCCACTGATGTAATTATTGGCTGGGCTTATCAGGCAGCTTGTTTGCCCGAAGTTGCGGACTTATTCTCTTTTAACTTTTATTTTAGCAGCGTTTATTCTCACGCTCTCACATTTCTGGACACACCCACAAAAATGTTGCCGTACTTTAAAAAAATCCATACATTTTGTAAATGGAACCATAACGAAATCAGAAAAAAAAGTATGAGAGAGCTTTAGAAATTTATGCCGTCGATTAAGGGCTTTACTAATAAGGCAGCGCATTTGCCAGAAATTGTTTGTTCTGCCTTTATTGTACTCACTGTCATAAAAATGTTGCCATATTTCAATTTGATCTCATACATTGTGTAAACAGAATCATAATAACAAAAGAAAATAAAATAATATGAGAGAGCTTTAGAAGTTCATGACGTCTATTAAGGTCTTCATCAATCAAGCAGCGTTTTTGCCAGAAATTCTTTGTTGCGCTCTCTCTTGATTGTACTCAATCTCACAAAAATGTTGCCATACTTCAATTTAATCTCTTACATTTTGTAAACAGGACCATAACTACAAGATAAAATAAAAAAATGGCAGAGAGGTTTTTAAGGTCCTTCCATTAATATAATTATGCGATTTCTTTATCAGGAACGTTTTTGTCTGAAATGGTAGAGACGGATGAGACAGCACCATCCATCAGCTATATATGTGTGAACACTTATTAGGGTTAAATTTAACCCTGTTATGTCGGCATTATTCGGAGGTTGAAATGAGATCTTTTGCCTTGCGATGCCCCTGAATTCATCTTGAACTCGTTTGACAAGATAACATGTGTAACAACTCGCATAGTGCGATCTGTGAAGAGGCTCAATGTAAACCGATAAATGTCATTAGTGATAGCAGAAGCGGTCACTTGTGACAGAAGTCTACCATGCCACACTCTATCGAATCCTTTGGAAATATCTAGAGCCATCAGTTTTACTCTCGTGGGAATTGTGAATGGAATTACAAATTTATTCTTATAAAAAACCAAACAGGTCTCCCGTAGTGTGAGCTTTACGAAAGCCATGCTGCCGGTCTTGACATTAAACCGCTTTGATATGGCGGCCAATTTCATACCAATTCAATTCTATTATTTCCGAACATGATTCCAATAATGATCCATTTTTAAGAATTGGTTGGAGAAAAGGATCGAATAATTCCTCAGATGAGCGCTTCATGAATCCTTGTGATCACGAAAGTTGAGCCTGTGAACCAACAGCATATTCGATTCAAATATCAGTATCAATATGGTGGGAAATCTTAATCGGAATGTATTGGATAAAGGATGCTTTTGCATTTCTTTATATTTAATTATAATAAATTAAGTCTGCCCTTTTTTAATTGCAAGTGAGTTGTTTTCTTATCTAAAAAGAATGCAACATTTCTTACACTTTTTAATAGAAAGTGGCAATATTAAATTATTTTAAAATAAAGAATTTCATAGAAATTAATGCAACTTCCCTTAAGGAAAATTAGTTCGGTTTTAAAACTCCTTCCAACTGCATTTTTTTTAGCAAAGAAATGAAAAGAAATTTACATGTTTTTCAGAAAAGAAAACATTCTAGTTCTTGGAAAAGTTTTTTTTTTTTAAATTCGAAAAGACATTGTAAATGTCAACATGAATTTTATATATATTCAAGCTACACAGCAGATCAGAATACCTGTTTTCGGGAACCGCTACTCTTTATTTATAAAAAATGTAAATTATGTACATCGATATCAGCACTGATAATATCGTACATTGGCATGTTTCCTTACTTATTTCGGTTTTTTTCCACAAACATTTTCTAGGAGAATACGATTATCCACATGAAGAGGTTATGCGAAATTAAGCAAAAAAGTTTTTCTCTAAAAATGTGTGGCTGCTTAGGCAATATTGAGACCTTAAGGGGAGATATTTTTATTAAATGATTATTCTCCTGGTTTTAAAATTACATCAGCATCTTTTATAAGTTATATTTTCTTAACAATTTAGAAACGTAACAACGAAAACACTTTCTGATTAATGATCAATCGTAGCATCGTTTAAAGCTCATAGTACCTCCCTCTGTCTTCTTTGAATTTGTTATATACTTTTATGTACTTTGTTTCACTCTCATAATTGAGAAGTTTATATGTTATTTAACTTAACGCATTACAAAGAAATAATATACAAAAGTTTATTGGAGTTGCATGCAACTGATGAAGAGTTGTGGAACAAATAAAGACAAGTTTTACTTGTATGTGTGGCAAAAACTCGCGGGAAATGGCTGAGTTTCACTTACAGAAGTTTATAAATCAGTAAGAAAAATTGTAAAAGAGATGAATAAAAGGAAAACAAAATATTAATAAAAGCAGACAAAGATGTGTAAAAAGTTTATTGAGCATAAATAATTGTATTGTTACAAAGAAATTTTTACAATGGAATCTTATTATATTAAAGACGATATTTCACTCGTTATTCCAGTCAATATTTGAGTTGAAAAGAAAATCGCATGTGAAGCATTAAGAAACAATATATTTTCAAATAAGTATCAGATATTTTATTGTAGTTGATTGCAGGAAATGAAACCGAAGTGAATGATTTTTGTATTTAAATAAGATTCGGGTAAAACCAGACAATACTAAAATACTTTTTCAAGCTTTTTTGTTTCTTGTGGAGTTGTAAAGTCCGCTATAACTGAGGTAAGAATTTGAAAAGAACACTTTAGAAAATTCTTGGTAAAACTAAACCATGTCTGCCTATTTTCTTTGAACATGTAAAATTGTATAAAATAATTAATTGAGGCAAAACTATTTCAACACTGTTTATATCATCATAAACGTTTTTCTATATTGATTTGTACCGATTTCCAAGCATTATTTTATTTGCTTAAAAGAAACTCCGACGAGAATCCATTTTATATTAACTTCCGATAGTTATTGTTCGTCGAGAAACGATGAAACTCATTTGTTCTTTGTTATACATATAACTCTTTTATAATGGCTCAAATTTTTATCGAATATTATATTTTTTATAATTCTACTTTTTTTAAATTATTTTTTGTTTCCATAAAATAATTAACTAAAATTATGTGTGTTTACTTTGAACTTTAAAAATTGTTGTTCCGCTTTAATTATTTTTAAAAGCTTTCCGTCGATTCAGTTACGAACAACTTTAAGGCACAAAAATGTACAGAAACCATCCGGGGTTAAAATATATTTGTTAAGGAATGAGTTAATGTATATGAACCAAAACCGCGATGAAGATTCATATTTTACTTTTCCAAATTAATCTAAAATCAAATGAATTATTTTAACGAGATTTTATGTCTGCGATTTTCTTTTTATTGAAAATTTTCCATAAGTCATAAAAAGTTTATGCAATTTTAAGAGTTTTGTTAAAAAACAAATTAGGAGTTAATGAAATTATATATATGAATCGCTTTCATTATAATTATCGTAATAATTATTAGTGCGAGTTGTGAACAAGTTATTTTTTTTTTAATTTTTGGTTAATCCAAAAATGCCAAAAGCTCTTTATTACAAAAACTTTTGAACGATGCCAGGGTTTCCGACCATCTCAAAATCAATGACTTTGTAAAACAAAAATGTTTACCCTTTTGCCAAATACAAAATCGGCAAATTTGAGGTTAGAAAGTAAATTATTTGTCTCCTTAGGAAACGTCAAGAAGCGTGCTGCAATCTTATACATTTATTTTCTTAAAAACCTAGGAAATTTTAAAACAAAGAATTATAATTCTAAAGACTTTGTGAAATGTGGTCAGACCGTTGAGTGCAACTTAATCGCTAAATTCGTTGCTCACGCTACTATTGCTGACAATAGACCAAAACAATACGCTCGTAGTGGCCCTAGTACCGCTCTTCAGCAAAGTGTTGAGAGTCAGTCCGGAACATCAACTTGTTAATGTTTGCTACAACTGGGCATCACCAGTTGGATTATTTTTCATAAAGATTTTTATTTTGCACACTAAGAAAATTGAAGTCGTTGAAGAATTAAGGCCGGCCGGTCATTATATGCGTCGCCTTTTTGTGAACTGGCTGTTTGAAAAACTGAACAAAAATAACGCATTTTTCAACAAAATCTTTTGCAGTGAATAGGCGGTTCTGTAAACAAAAAATACTCTCGCACAATGAGCCCACAAAAAATTCTTTAAAAATCACTTGTAAATATTGGAAAATGTGCAAGGAGACGCCTCATACTCAATGCGCTACTAAACCATCGCAACTGGCTTGTTGTGCCCACAATTGTCATTTAGTTTCAGCAACACAGCGCCAACAGACGTCCAACACATTCACTTATCGCATAAAAATTTCCTCGTTGCGTATATTCTCGATTTGACGATTTAATTGGCGGCCTTGTTGTTCTGATTTAACGCCGCTAGATTATTTTGTCTGAGGCTATTTAAAAGACTGAATGTACGCGAATAAACTGTATAACAGACCCAGCTTGTTGTGACTTAGTAAATTGGAAAATTAGTTACGAAACAATTAATTTGAGCTAAAAATGTCTTCAGTTATCTAATATTTAAGTAAATATTTATATTTATTTTTAAATTTAAGCGCACTGCTCCGCGGCAAAGATCACACTTTGCTCTCACTTTTTTTTAAATATATTTTAACATTAATTTTGTGTCTAACTTAATTGACCTAATTACTTAACTTAATAATAATTCAGTATTTCAAAGTGTGATCGTGGCGGTAGGGATAAAATGGCTAAAGAAAATCGATTACAGACTACCGGTTCGTATATTCACGTATAGTAGGAGCGTCATCGAGGTCCTGAGGAATCATGCGGTTCAATCCCGGTGTGTACTACAATGCAAGGATGAGATTAACTTATACATGCACTGTGGAAGCATAGAGATAATATGGATTCCAGGACATCAAGGAATAGCTGGAAATGCTGAGGCAGATAGGCTAGCAAAGATGGGAGCATTTATGGCAAACATCACACTAGACTATCCAAAGCCTTTTCAGGTTTTTAAAAACGAACTGAAAAAATGCGCTATAGAATTGCATACGAGAGATTGACAGCACTCTACCGTAGGTAGGGTGACTAGAATTCTATGGAAGGACCCAGATGGTAACAGGACAAAGGAGATGCTTACATCGAGTAGCCAGCTTTACGGAGACTGGTTTATTTAATAACAGGACATACAGAGTTAAGGAATCAGCTGGCACGAACGGGTATCGCAAAACGATATAACATGCAGGGCCTGTCACGACGAGGACGAAACACTGGAGCACTACTTGTGCTACTGTCCACCTTTTAGCCAAGGCAGAAGACAAACATTTAATCCAGAGATTACACAGGAGATGGAATTTCTTAGGGATTGGAATTGGCGGGACTTAAGGAGATACATTGAATCAAGTTCAAAGGTTTCCATGGTATCAGTGGCGGCTCTCTATAGTAGAATGTGAACTCCTTATAATAGAGCGCGCAACAGGCCAATGAGGCCTAAGTGTAATCCTGAGCAGATTGGGATAGCTTTTGCCCCTCTTTTCAACCTAACCTAACCTAACTTAATTGGCCAGAATCAAACCAATTCTAAGCGCATTAGAAATATGTCCTTAATAATATTTAAGAAATATTATCAAAATAAGTTTCTCTTTGTCATTTCAATTGACTGGGATAAATTTCGTATCAAAATTTTCACTTGACTTAAAACTTGAAACTTTTATAAACACACACTCGCACTCACTCGTCTCCTACAAGCAATTTCCTTAATATTTTGCATGCAACCAACTTTAAAGAAAAAGGATGAAAAATATGTCAAAGTTTTCGAGTGACACAGACACAAAATGCATACATAATGCAAGTAGAACATAAATCCTTTTCTTTTTTTTTTTAGAGAAAAAAGTAATATTTAGTAATTAAAACTGTCACAATGTTAAGGATTTCAAAACAAAAATTATCTTTTTTTCTCCTGAATACAAGACTTTCCCGAAATTAAACTTAAGCTGGTTGCCTAGTGAGAAAGCGAAGCAACACATGCACATTTTATTTAGTGCCAAGCAATTTGTTTTCCCTTATACGAGTATGTAAATGTGTGTGTATGTATATGTAAGTATGCGTGTGTGTAATGAATAAGTATTTATGCATGTGAATATGCAACACTTTCGTAACTTAAATCTACGAGTTGCTTTTGTTATGTTTTTATCTCCTTCAAAATTTTTATTGTATGCGTTCTTGTGTTTAGACATGAAAGAGGTTAATATTCGAAATTTGAAATAATTTTCTTGAGGGGTTTAATTTATTATCAGTAACGAAAAATGCACAAATTATTTGTCTGCATGTTTGCAAGTGGGGATGTGCAGCAACATGCATAATATTTAATTACATTTCCGTTACAACAAAACTTTGGTCTTCTAATTGAAACTTTTACTGAATACGAGATTAGAGTTACAACACTCGTTTGTTGAAGAAACAAACATGTTGAATGGCGAGAAAAGGGAATGGGAAACAACAAACAGACAAACCAAATTGTGTGTTAAGATTTACTTGTGTTAAAGGACAATGCAAGTAAGTTTTTTTTTTGTTATAGTAATTATTGGTTGCTGGTATTAATAACTTTAATCTCAGAATTTAGTTTTTGTAGAAGGAAGATATACGTGAAAAAGAAACCTCGGTTTATGCTTCGTATAATAAAATGTATTTCTAAAATAGTTGATAAAAATTAAGGGGAGTCTCAATAATATTAAAGTCAAAAAAACTTGAGTTTTAAGCAAAACCAAAAATCTGGTTTTAAATTACGGCACTTGATTTTGATCACAATTTTATATAAATTGTGTCCATCCATAGAAAGATCACAAAAACAATTAAACAATTTTAAACAAAATAAATGAAACCGATATGAATACGAGTATTCAGGGTGTCTTTTTTAAAGTGTCACAACGTTGAGTTGGCATCACTGCTTTATTTGAGCAGCCATTTACTAGCTGATAATTACTTTTTATTTGAATCGAATTCAGATTCATGGGCTAATTGTTCGAACTTAATTTGAATCTCAGAAAGACATGATGATAAATATTCCAAGGCACAATGGAAAGTCAACATCAGTTTTATTCAACTTACACAGCAGAGCAGAACAGCTGTTTTCGAAAGTCGCAACACTTTCATCATCAGTGCTCATGTGTATTGTGTTTGTCACCACTTTTTAGGTGGCTTAGTTGAGTGTGACAACAGTTCCTATTTACACAAATTTTATTGTGAAAAAGAATAAGAGAACTGTATCAATCTGATGTTAACACGTTGTTTTAATACCCGTGTTACCGTTTGATAATTTTCTTCATGTCCCATTTTTCGGAATTTTTTGTTCCATCATACCTAAGCCAAACTTATTTGGTTTGAATTTTATACTTAAGTACATGTGAACGTTTTCCAATTTAGTTTGCTTCGAACTTATACGAAATTTGAAACTTTTAATCAAATTAATCGTTCTATTCGTCAAACTCATGCATTCAATATTTTATTAGCCGATGAGGCCGATTTCTGGTTGAATGGCTGCGTAAATAAGCAGAATTGTTGCGTTTGAAGTGAAAAGTATCCACATGATGTTGTCGAAACACAATTTAATTCTCGGAAATAGTAATTATTTGTTGCGTCTTATGGGCTGGGCTGGCGGAGTCATTGGCCAGAATGGAATAGCAACAGGATTCGAAATTTTATCGTATCTCAATTACATGGCATTAATCGTGCTGCTGTATGGTTCCAACAGGAGGCTGCCTCTACAATTGATTTGTTCAAAGAAACTTTTGATGAAAAAATAATTTCCCGTAATCGACCAATTTTGAGTGATTTAACCCTATCGAAATATTTTTTGTCGGATTATGTCCAAATCGCTTGTCAACGTCGATAAGCTACAAACAATTGAACACCTGAAAATCAAGATTTGAAGAGTTATTGACAAAATACGGTCGCAAATGCTTCGAAAAGTTGTTGAGAATTTTGTGTTCCAAATTGCGCTTTCTACGAACCAGCCTTGGCGGCGACATGGCAGAAATCATAATTAAGCATTAATATCAGTAAATTTTCTCTAAAATAATGCTTGTTTCATTGATATTAATAATAAACGTGGTTATTTTTTGATCAGACCTCGTATATCATTCTTTTATTATTTAAAGTTGCGTCACTCTGGTTGTTCAAATTGATCCTGGGCGCCTGACCCCTATCAAATATTTTTATGAGTTCGCTATTTCATATATCATTCGTCTTCTGCCTCCTTGTGGCGATCTCAGACATTGAGGGCCCACGGGCGGTTATCAAAGGCTATCGTCTGCCACAGAGAAGAATATTAGGAAGATGGTGGAGGAAAGAACAGATCTCTGCGGTATTCTCTACTAATTCATTTAAACAAAGTCAGTTAATAATACAAACATTTCTAAAAACATAAGAAGCATTAAATTTCGAACGATATGGAATGAGGTAATTTGGCCTCTAGTTTTTAATGTTGTTTTAGCCGCATTATCAAAGTGAACAGTTTGTTAAAGAAATTTTTCTTCTCTTCCGTTCATTGAAAATAAAAAAATAATCAATATGCTTTCGTTTTTAATAATATTCTTACAATTACGTTAAATATAGAATTTATTATTTTGTTATGAACTCTTTTTTTTTATTATAAATAACAGAATTAAAAAAAATAAGTTTTTGGTATAATTAATTTAATAAGTTCTTGCGTTCGAATATTCGAAGAAAAGCTTAAAGTTGTTCGGCTGTTCAATAAAACAAACAAAAATAAGTTTTATTTAAACGTTTATAGCGCCAGAATTATTGACAACACTGGAGCTAACGAAATGCCCTTTTGTCCTGTTGACACCAAGGCCGATATTAAAAAACTAAAATATCGTCCAGACGCATATTAAATTTGGGTTAAAGTTCAGATTAAAATAATTTCCTAAATTCATTATTAATTATTATGTAAAATCGTAGTGCAACAGACTATTAATTAAATTTTAAATTCAAAAACAATGCATTGAATATAATCCCGCTTTAAAAATAACAAATTAAAATTTTTTTTTACAAAAATATATATTAAAAACAATCGGTTGCATCCCCAATTTTACCTTGACTTTAGCAATTCGTTAATAATTAAAAACAATATGACCGTCGCCGTCATGATTAAAATGATAAACCGTGGCAACACTTGACATATTTTTAATATCGGAGTCGTTTTATTACGACTATTTGTACGAGAATTGTAATAATGCTCCAAAGTTGTAGTGGAACTTTAAAAAATTGCTGTTATTTATAAGATATTGTAAATAAGTAAATAAATAAAAAGGTTAAAAAAAATAAATTTTCATAAATTAAATTGTTAATGGATTGATTATTATCTTTCCAGCATCTGTTGTAATTAGAAATTTTCTTTTAACAAAAATTTTCTTTTAACGAACATTTTCGAAATAAGTTATATCGATAATATATTTCACGTATATCTTTTTCTAACTCTGATCCAATTTTGTATTATCAAAAGTTTTCTAGGCGAAGCGATTTGAGGAACACCAAATGTAACCACATGTTTATGTGCCTGAATTCATAAATATGTGTGCGCGTGTGTGTGTTTGTGTATGTAAAATGCTTCTATTGTTATTGTCGTATTTCCGGCGAGTATTTGCTTAAATGTATTTTTCCTTTCAACAATTATCATACCCAAACAACAGAAACAGCAGGAACATAGAAAAACAGGGACAGTACTTGAAACAGTGTACCCTCGTATCCTCCCATAACCCAGCCAACACACATGGAAACTGGAAACAACAATTACAACATGATTGTGTGCATGAATGTGCATGTTAAATTATTCTGTTTTCATTGTAAATATTCAAGCGTATGCTTGTGGAAGCTCTAACATGTAGTATGTGTAGTGGTATATTAAATATCTTGTTGCATAGGCACACACACAAATACGCAAACGCACACAAAAATCAATATGCGCTCAGTTATGCTTATGGAGTTACTATTTGTGTGAGACAGTGTTGTATTTGTTTGTTTTTGTGTTCATATTCGTGTATTTACTGTCAACAATTATATTTGCATACCAGTTACGTCTGCATATGCAACTGAAATTGGTGTTTTATTTAATAAACTTGAAACACACAATAGAATGTAAAAGTTGTTTTAAGCAAATACGTACTACTGTAAGTATGTGTGTGTGTGTGTGTGTTAAACTCTAAAAACTACAACATTTATATTCACTAGCTTTTATTGTAGGTTTTTCCTTTTGTCTTATATTTCCTTCAATATGTTTTCTTATATTCTGTCCAATTCCTAAATTGCACTTGTACGTTGCCAAACAAACAAGCAAACTTATTTACTAACGAAATTCTGTAAAAATACATATTTACAAATGCAGTCACTACGATACAGAAATCAATGCAATTGACTCAATAGTTGTAGTAAAATATTTATTTCTGGATGTCATTTTATTTGATATTCAAAATATGAATTTTTATGACTTAACAAAAATCGTGTAAGAAACTCAATTGAATTAAAAGTGTTGTGAAATAGCCCATATAAATTTAAAGACTGTTTTTTTTCATAGATCGCTTAAATTGCGTCACTAATAATGGGTGTTTTTTTTTTATAGAGTAACACCAGTTTAAATTAAAATGAAATATGTTTTTAATATCAAAGAAACAGGCTTAATTTGAAAGAAAATTTTATGAGTTTAATGTTTCTCTGATTTCTTCCATGTGGCCGCCATGTCTGGCGCGTAGAAGTCACAATCTGGAATACCAATTTAAGCAACTTTTGAATGTTGATCTCCAGGTGTTTCCTTGCTTGCGATTTATGGACGTAGACAAGTGACTTAAAATAACCCCAAAGTAAATAAATCAATGGAGTAAAATCGCATGATCTTAGTGGCCAATTAACTGGGGCATTACATTAAATTATACTTTCATCGAAAGTTTCTTTTAGTAAATCAATTGTGGTGTCCGTTGTTTGTCATGTGGCTCCGTCCTGTTGGAACCACATATCAATAGGATTAATGCCGCATAATTGAAGTACGAAAACATTTCGAACCATTTTCCCATACCGTTCACCATGGACAATAACATTTTGACCATCATCGTGTTAGAACAGACATGGGCCCATGACTCCCGCAGCGCATAAAGCGCACCAAACAGTAATTTTCTGTGGATGTAATGGTGTTTCGACAAAAGCTTGTGAATTCTTCTCACTCCAAATGCGACAACTCTGCTTATTTACGTACCCATTCAGCCAGAAATGGGCGTCATCGGAAAATTAAATTTTGAATGCATGAGTTCGACGAACAGAAGAATTCTTTTGACTAAAAATTTTCACAATTCGCACGCGTTGCTCTGCTGTACGTCGATCCATAGTAAAATATCAAAGCAAACTAAGCAAAAAAAAAAAAAAAACTATCAGCTGTTAAATGGGTGGTCAAATAAAGCAGTGATGCCAACACAAAGTTGTATCAATCTCTAAAAAACACCCGATATTATGTGATCCCGTATCGATCAATTCATGAATAAAAATAATGGCTGCTTTTCTTATGGATGTAGTGGCGTTTCGACAAAGCTTATGGACTATCCTCACTCCAAGTGCAACAATTCGTTTAGTTCCATTCAACCAGAAATGGGCTTTATGGGAAAATAAAATTCTGATTGGATGAGTTTGACGGATACAACAACTTTTTTTGATTAAGAATTTCAACAATTTGTGTAAGTCTAACATAATGAAATTTAAATAAACCTAAACAAAATAAGTGCTCAAATAAAACAATAATGCCAACTAAAATTTGTGACGCTTTAAAACGCTGTATTACATCGAATTTATCTGATCTTTTTTGCTGCATGAATATGACAATTAATGACGGACCGTTTAAAGGGACTGGTCCTTGAATATTACTAAGGACAACGATTAACATAAGGAAGAACACCAACTTTCGTCTGCGAAGTTATAGAAATTAATATGCTGAATGTCTTTAACAAACTGTGTCTAATCAAATCTTAACACCTGGTCTTTCATATCCCCCTCTCAGCTACAATGAAATGCATCAAGAAAATTTTTTTTCTTTATAACATCTTCTTATCAGCAGCATGAAACATTTACCTGGATGTAATCCTGGATCACAAGCTATAATGAAATCTGTATATCTAGGCGAGAGTGGACAAGGCTCTGCTGGCCATTTGCACATAAAACGGGCAGTTGACGTCAACTGTGTTGTTGTTAAATCAATGCACTCTTCTATGTTGGTGAAATGCAATGAAGAAGGAAGCTCATCGCGGGACTTTTGAAAAGACATTTCGACACGTGATGAGACTCCAACGGAGGCAGTCTGAGCTTTGCTAAATTTGCTTGCGTGGGTTATGATGACCAAACAGTTGGCACTATTTTTGGGGTCAAGTGGAATGTGGCGTGTCTGTGGTCAAGGACTGATAATGGGCGCGCCAGCGTTCTCTTAAAATACTCGACACTATTCGACAATGTTGACTACTGTTTGGTAAAACTTATCTTTGGTGCTTTTTTCCATTGAATAAAAGAGGACAAGGGTTTCTATATGGGGAAGTTAAATGTAAGATTTTCATTGAGGCCTCAAGCTGGTTACAGCATCTTGATAACCGAAACACTGAAATTGCTCTTGCATCTAAATAGCTAAGATATTATAAGACATTGAACGTTATCTTAATGCACAATAATGGTCTGGTCGAATGCCACTTGTCTATAAATCAAATACCGCGACATTCAAAGATGACACTTGTATGTAATGCTGCATACTCGGGTTGCCCTGGCCCCATATTGCTGACGGTATTGACAAAAAGGGTTCAAACTTGACTAACTCAATGATCAGCCTTTGCAAATGCATTCCTTTACCGCTCTGCAGTTTTCTAATTTAAAGTGAAACGTTTATATTTACTCACCTAAAGTGGGAAAGCGTGACTATGAGGTCGCAGGATAACAGCAAGACCCGCCTGCGTTTAATGATGACTACCAGCAGGACATTTGAACTATGGAAACCACGAAAGAAGAATGAGTCTGATGCAGAAGCTGTAATGATGAAGAGTAGGACGAAACGGTGCTTCATCTTCCATGTCAGTGACTCGACCCAGTCAATGTTAAGGAAGATAAGCTGGGCTTTGAACTTCTATCAGACTGGGATAGCCTGGCCTTGGATATTATCCTTTGTAACGACACAACATGATGCAATTGAATTATGATTAGATTTTAATTCTATTGATGAAAGTTTAAATTTTCAACTTTGAAATTAAGAATGGACAAAAGTCGTATTTATATGATTGAAAATAAGAATCTAATACAATAAATATAATTGATAAATAATAAATATGAGAATGCAATAAATAATTATCCAAATTAAAAAGCTATTAATCAAATTATTTAAGCAACAGACACTTCTGCAACAATAACAATAATAACACTCCAGGCATGCTACGCTTTTATACTAAATTGGGTCATTTAGGAGATGCTCCTTTAAGTTGATGATGCCCTTGAGCATCATTTTATTTATTTATTTTACTCTACCATTCTTTCATGTGAACTTAACAATTTACTTATTTTTATATACCATTTATTTTGTATAGATAATTTAACACAATTTATTCATTTAAATAGTTTTTCTTGATACGTTTGGGAAATAGTTGTACAATTTGCAATTTATTGTTCATATATTTACGTTAAATCTTTTTTATCTACGGCCGCATTATTTACCTTGACTGCTTTTATGTTAAAAAAAAAAATATTACAACAAAAAATGACCAAATTTACAAACACACTCACAAAAAAAAGGAAATATTTATGCGACTTATGATATATTCAAGTAAATATGAATGTAATTTCAGTTGCAAATGTTTGCATATTTTGTTTCCGCTTAATATTCCCTGAAGTGGAAAAATATGTTCGATGCATAATTTTTTAATGAAATAATAAAATAATTTTTATATATATTTATCAAGTTTTACTTAAAAAATATGCAACAAAAAATACATGGTTTTTTTCCACATAAAAAAATAAATAAAAATTTTTTGTTTTTAAAACTCGTATAATTTTTTTATGTTCTTTTTTAAAATATAAATGAACAGTATTTCGTTTAGTTTGATTTCATTAAAATTTTTATTAAAATTTTAAAAGCCACCCAAAAGTTGTCGTTGTTCGTTTAATATGATATAAAATAAAAGGTCACCTTTTGTAACTACAGGCTGAAAAATATTTATTTTAAGGCCGACACCCAGGGAAGGGTCTCTACAATGAAAGACCAGGTGTTGGGACTTGAGAAGGAACAGTTTGCAGGCGAATTTGCTACAATTTCTAGGAAATTTTATATTTTGCTCGTGTTAATCTTTGTCTTTAATAACATTCAGGGATCAGACTTTTTTAAATAAACGGGCCGTCATTAATTGTCATATTCATGCAGCAAAATAGATCACATAAATTCGATGTAATGCAGCGTTTTTTTTTAAGTGTCACAAATTTTAGTTGGCATCATTGCTTTATTTGCGCACTTATTTTGTTTAGGTTTCTTTAAATTTCATTATGTTAGACTTACACAAATTGTTGAAGTTCTTAATCAAAAGGATTGTTTTATCTGTCAAACTGTTCCATTATTAGGAACGTAAACGAATTGTTGCACTTGGAGTGAGGATAGTCCGCAAGCTTTGTCGAAACGCCACTACATCCATAAAAAAGAAGTCATTATTTTTATTCATGAATTGATCGATACGGGATCAGATAATATCGGTTGTTTTTTAGAGATTGATACAACTTTGAAATGGCATCACTGCTTTATTTGATCACCCATTTAACAGCTGATAGTTTTTTTTTTGCTTAGTTTGCTTTGATATTTTAATATGGATCGACTTACAGCAGAGCAACGCGTGCGAATTGTGGAAATTTTTAATCAAAAGAATTCTTCTGTTCGTCAAATTCATGCATTCAAAATTTAATTTTCCGATGACGCCCATTTCTGGCTGAATGTGTACGTAAATAAACAGAATTGTCGCATTTGGAGTGAGAAGAATCCACAAGCTTTTGTCGAAACACCATTGCATCCACAGAAAATTACTGTTTGGTGCGCTTTATGGGCTGGGGGAGTCATTGGCCCATGTCTGTTCTAAAACCATGATGGTCCATGGTGAACGGTATGGAAAAATGGTTCGAAATGTTTTCGTACCTCAATTACGTGGCATTAATCCTGCTGATATGTCGTCCCAACCGAACAGAGCCACATGCCACACAGCGGGCGCTGCAATTGATTTACTGAAGGAAACTTTTGACGAAAAAATAATTTCACGAAATGGCCCAATTAATTTGCCCCCAAGATCGTGTGATTTAACCCAATTGGATTATTTTCTTTGGGATTATGTAAAGTCACTTGTGTATGTCAATAAACCTCAAACAATTGAAATCAACATTCGAAGAGTTATCGGCAAGATACGGCCGCGAATGCTACGAAAACTTTGTGAAAATCATATTTAAACATTAATGTCATAAAATTTTCTATTCAATAAAGTTCGTTTCATTGATATTAAGAATATATTACTATGTTTTATTATGATTTAAACTTGTATCACTCTATAGGAAACACCCCATATTAAGCCTGACAGTGAAATTAGCAAACAGTATAATTTTTCATGGTTTTATAAAAGTTGTTCTTTCGAACGATTTGTTGTATTGATGTCAAGGCGATATTTTCTGCCTCTCAATTTTTTAAATATCTTCTTTTTAATGATACTTCGAAAGCGATGACAAATTCGCTGAAACCCCATATTCTTGTGACAACTTCAGTTTAATGACACGAATTTAAAGTGGAAATATGAGAATTAATAATTAAATATGATGTTGGGCAAATGTCAAACTCTAGCACATCGTTAGATGTCCACCGCGTGTTGCAAAAACTTCTCTTATTTTGTAAAATTTTATCCTTCAGATCGCATCAGCTGTTTGTGGCATTAAATGACAAGAAACATCACAATTCAAAATAGTCCTCATCACTTAAGATGATTTTGTTGAAAATTGCGTTGTTTTCGATCAGTTTTTCAAGTGATTGTACATTTTCACAATTGAAATAAATTGTTAGCAAGTGAAGCGTTCCTTATGCTTTCGTTTAGTTTTTCACACGATAACAAAGTTCTCTTACTTGACATATTTTGTTCATATATATAATTCATATACATATATAATACTTCCATTTATAAAATTTCCCAACTTTTTAATATTTAAAAGTCAAAGAATGACAAATCAATTTTTCATATTTCATCATTTGACAGCCAAGTTACTTCTTAGTATCAAACTTAGGCCCACTGTATTGTCGATATCAATCGAAATTTTAGATGCATTCTAATTAGAAATTTCGATCAATTTCGAATGCTTAAAAAATCGGCAAATTGTTTTAATTTCAATATCTACGATAAATGAAAGAGTTTGTTCGAATTAAATTTTTCTTCAATACTAAAGAATCGTGTAAATTTCAAACGTTTGAACCGAATTATTTTTCTAAAGGAATACTTTATAAAATCTTATTAAATTCTTGAAATGATCTTCCAGTTTATTTTTGAACCAATTATAATGCGATTTTCTTTTATGATCATTCTAGTTCCAGAATTTTTCTCTTTATGTTATTATTTATTTTAGTTTAAAACTCCAGATAAAAAATTATTTATAACATCTTATTTCTTGAAATGACTTCATTTAAAGAAAAAGCAATTTATCAATTAATCAATCAATAACGAAATCGACTGATTATTAGTCAACTAAAATAGGACTTGAGTTAATTAATCGAGCTATTAAACAAGCAAACGTTCGTTTAAATGAATACTCTAAATCACATTCTGTGCGGACCGCCGCGATGTAATAATAAATAAAAAAAGAGTTAAAACTATCCACTTTCAAATAAATATTACAGCCATTTAAGATTTTGAAGATACGCCGATTAATACTTTATTAATTATTGAACTATAAAATGACCCTCGTATATATAATAATTGTTCAAAATTATGGCCCTTCTGCGTTAAATTAGAAATGTTGTACAACATATACCCACAGGATCTTTTATTTTACCAACTAATTAGCAATTAGAAAATGTCAGTGAATATGTTAACTAACAATAAATTGTGTTAAAATTTAATTAAAATTTATTGAAATTAACAAGGCACAAATAAATTAAATGCATTTATTTCAAATAGGCAGTTTTAGTTTAACGAAGTTACTCAGCAGGAAATGCACCTCAGGGATATGATGTGTAAATCACAGATACAAACAGAAAGATAATGATTTAAATGTGCTGTTTCTTTTTTCTATTTCATTAATAATTATTGACTGCTAAAAAATTATGTTTTAAAGATATAAAATGACTAAAAAAAAATATTTATTTTGGGAATAATTCATTCGAAATTTAATTTAAATTACTCATGAAAAAATCATTATAAAATATAATTCTGTGAGATAATTTTCCATTCCACTTGCGGTCTTTAAATCTTGTATTTCTTAGAATAATATTCCGGTGATAATAGTTTCTAACGGGTGTTGTTTTTTGGGTGACACAAGTTTAAACTATAATAAAACAAGAAAATATATTTTTAATATCAATGAAATTTTATTTGAAAGAAAGTTTTAGGAAATTAATCAGTAAATATGATTTCTAACATATGGCCGCCACGGCTGGAGCGTTGAGGGCGCGATCTGAAACACCGATTTTTCAAAAACTTTTCTCAGCATATGCGTCGATATTTTGAGGATAACTCTTCGTATGTTGCTTTAAGGCTATTCAATTATTTGTGGCACGTAGACAAGTAACTTAAAATAGTCCCAAAGAAAATAATTCAATAGGTCAAGTCACTCGATCTTGGTGGCCAACTATTTGGACCATTAAGCGAAATTATTTATTCTTCAAAAGTTTCTTGGTGTAAAACAATTGTGGTGCCCGCTGTTTGGCAAATATCAGCCGAATTAATAACACGTAATTGAGGTACGAAAGTATTTCGAATGGTGTTCCTTTACCGTTCACCATTGACAGTAACATTCAGACCATCATCGTTGTTGAAGACAAATGGGCAATTGACTGGTGTTTCAACAGGAATGGGCTCCATCGGAAACTTGAAATTTGGACTGAATGAGTATGACGAATAGGATAATTATTTTGATTAAAAACTTCGACAATTTGCACGCGTTACTCTGGTGTAAGACGATTGATAATGAAATTTCAACCATCAGCTATTAAATGGCTGCTCAAATAAAACAGTGATGCCAACTCTAAATTGAAACACTCTAAAGAGAACATGTTGTATTTCTAGCAATTTAATTATGAAAAAGCACAAACAATTAAATTTAAAATATTATTTTAATTCTAATACAGAAATATTCCATATTAAGTGAAAACAATCATTAAAATTAATAAGTTATTTGAAAAGTTTATCTTGAAAATAGAAAATACACCGGACCGACAAGTAAGAATTAATTCGATAATAAGAAGAAAAAAAATAATAATTGGCATCAGCCTAAACACTTTCCATCAACTGCTATTTTTCCTACGCTGTGTTGTGTTTAAAATTTGATATTTTATTTTATTTACCCAAAACCGATTGCTCCACCGCTGCCATAATTATTATTCCTGTGTCCTTAGGCCGACCCAAAGCTCCTGCCAATTCACAACACTTCATAAGTTTTTATTTCACGTTCTCTGAGGTGTAGCATGAATTTAATTTCACGGTAATTTTACAATTTTCACTTAATATAATTGAACTTTTTGCTTATTTTTTCTTTCTTCATCGTTAGCGGCCCAACACTTCCTGGGAATTTTAAATTAATACAAATTTATTTTGGGTTGTGCCTGGTCTTTCATATCAAATGCCATAAAATTACAATTTCTATAACAACGAAGAAAGAAATAGATGAAAATTAGCAAAACTTTAAGCAACACACGTTCGTTCATGTTTTATGAAGTTTAATGTTATTTGATAAGGCGCTACAACCACAAACACATAAAGTTTTTTTTATTTCTTGGCTATAAAGCAAACAAGAGCATAGCAAAAGTTCTTCTGTTTAACAAGAACAACCAGCAGGAAAAATTAAATTAAGCTTAACAAATAATCTGTAAATATAAAGTCATAAATTTTTATTCGCTTAAATATAATGGCCGTGATAACTACCTGCCATATAATATGGATCATTAAGTTTTAAGAATTATTCATGGTTATAATTAAAATTGTTATTCGAATAACAGTTCAATAGGCAATAAATACATATAAAAAATTATATCCGCTGTATTTAAAAAGAATTCAAAATAAATTCTTTATATTTGAAAAGCTGCCATTGGAAATATTCACTACAGTTGAAAGCTTAACTGTCTGGGAGATCTGTATGACTTTGTTTTACATAATAAATTCGTAAAATTAAGTTTTCAAGACTAAAATATTTTAAAATTGTTTTTAAGGCAGAAAGAAGGGCAATACAGAGACTGATTAGAAGAGTGTCGCCATTGGTTTGATACAGTACTCGAAGGCATTTTCATAAAAAAATGGTTAAAAATAGAAACTGTTATCACATTCAATTATGCCGCCTGATAAGTGGTAATAAATAAAAGTACCCACGAGTGCTGATGGTGAAAGTTTAGCGGCTTGCAAAAACAGCTGTTCTGCTCTGCTGTGTAAGTTGAATATATAAAACTGATATTGGCTCTCCCTTGCCTTTTTGAATTAAACTCACTTTTCTCCCAAATAATTTATCGTTCATGGTAACACTTTTTTGGACAAATGTTTGACAAGACTGACTGTACCTTCAGAGGGTTAATAAGACAAGAACAAACTTACAGAGAAATAGTTTTGTAATTATAATTGTAATCAGTTTTAAGTTGGTAATAGACTCGTAATTTTGTGATATCAGAAAACAATATTATAATAAATTTTAAGAAATAACCTCCAACATTTTTAAGCTCAAGGACTTTATTTTAATTCACATAATATTTTTATTTTGCAACATTTCTGTAGTCGTTGGTGTGAGTTCTTCAGTTATTTCAATATTTTATATGAGGAAATATGAAATTAAAATAAAGTATCTTTAAACTTAAAACTATTAGCGAGTATTATTAATTAAAAAGAGGTAATAATTAAAAGGAATCTAAAAGAAAAAATTATATTATAATTATTTACAACATATTAAAAAATAGTAGTGAACGCAAGACCACGATGCCTGATATCCTGTTATTGAATATTTTATATTGAATTTTTATAACCTGCGTTAATTAATTGTTGTCGGCCTGTCTCAAGGACTGTCCCTCGCTAGGACCTGTAGCAAAAATATATTCGGCGAAGTGAAAAGCAAAAGTTGCCATAAAAATAATTCTCTATCTTCTAGTCCGAAACAAAAAAAAAAAAACAGATGTTTTGATTGATTTCTTTAATGAATCAAGGATATATTTCATATATCTAAAAATAAAAAGATCGTTACTGCAACGTTACTGTTGCATACGCCTGAAACGGTTGGTAGTTGATAAAAATACGTAAACTTTTCAAAACATAATGCCACATATAAAATTTTGAAGAGCAACAATATTATTTGAAAAACTATAATTTTATATATTTAACAATACGCGAATGTTTCTGTTTTAATTTTGAAGGAACGTTGTTGAAGAAATAGTCCTTGATTTTCTGTAGCCCATTAACCCATAGGTAATGCACTCCGTTCCTCATAATTAAATTGTCATATTAAATCATAATCCTTTTGCTGGAAATAAAGTACAACGACCTTTGAATTTTGTTTTATTAATTACTGTTCCATTAAAAATTTCCCAAAGTTTTGGAATGAGTGAAAATAAATTTTCATAAAAATGTTTTAAAGAATTTAAGCCCCTCCGACTGTTTTGAGAATGCAGGCTATACGATTTCTTATTTGCTTTTGCTAATTAAAAAATCATTTTATCAGCTTTAAAAGCCTTTCTTTTCTTACATGTTTAATCGCCCATAACATTATAAAAATTCATGTTAGTTAAAAGTGGAATTCTATCAGACGGATAAACACATTTTCATAATTACAATTTAATTTCAACCCGAACTAAGTGATAAGTTACAGGGTGGATGAACGTGCTTATAATTTGAACGGATGATCTAGAGCAATAAAGTGGCCATAAACACACGAATATAAATGATTTATAAAGAATCGTATGGCATAGTTATATAGACTTTTCACTCTGCAAATTAAAACCTGGATTCAACTATAAAACCTTAAACACGTAAATTTGCGATCATACTGCATAATTAATAAGTTCAGGTTCTATTACACAGTTTGTCCAATAAATCTAGTCAAACTAAATTCTCCTTCTCTTTTTGTATAACACTTTATTCACAAAATGTACAGCAACTGTTCCTGTTTGTATACAAAAATAAAAAATTTATCGTTGAACTTTGAAATAGAAATTCTATTACATTTTGCAAATAATTATTTTAAAAATTTCAAAACACTTACACAATTTAAATAAATGTTTGCAAATCACACTACTTAATTTAATTTAAAAATCATAAAATATTTGAGGAATTCTTGGCGCATTTTTTGACAGACGTTTCTACAATATAACTCGGCAGCACTCAACTTTGCATAGACAACAATAGGTAAACACAAGGTTGCATTTAATAAAACTTAGACTGCTTTTAGACGTTCAAGTTCCAAGGCAACTTCAATAGTTAAGTTTTTGAGAGAGAGAGAGAGAGAGAGAGAGAGGTAGAGTGGGCTACAAACTTGAAAGTGTTCTTCAATTTTGCTTTCTACTTTTTTTGTCCTTGTTGTACCCCGCTTAACTCACTTTACCAGTCTCTCCCAAAAACTCAACTCTTGAAGCTCATCCTTGCCTTCACGTGTGAAAGTGATTTCAAGTTTAATAGAGAATTGAAGAAACTATTGAACGGACAAACTTCAACGTCTAGAAGAGGACCTACTTAAAATCGATGCCAAAGAAATTTCAAGTCGGTCTTAACAAAATCTTTTTGTAGGGTAAAACCAACCCCCTACACAATGAAAATTAAATACTCAATCAGAAAAAGGAGACATAAAATGTGTCTGCTTGAGTTGGAAACATCAAATAAAACAAAAGTGATGCCCTGGTGTCAGCCTATTTTGTAAACAAAAATCGTTTTACTCGTTTGATATCCTTCTTAATAAAAGAAATATTTTACAAAATACTACTGTTGCATTCGTTACTAGTATCGCTGTTGCGAAACAAAAACATTAAAAGTAAAATTGTTTTGTTAATTAAACTCATTAATTACTCAGACATTTTATTAAAAATATTTGCAGCAAAAAGTGGTTTCATTCAAGCATACTTCGTTAACCCTAGATGGTTACATTTCATTTTTGTATATTAAAGTTACTCTTAGTTGAATCGATGAAAAATTTTTTAAGTTTTTAGTTAAGTATTTTATTAAGAAAATATTTAGAAAATATTTTATAAAAGAAACACTTTTTTTCTCACTTCGCATTCGATACGAATTTGAACAAACATAAAAGAGTAGAGCTTCGTCAAATCGTCAAACAGTAACCGTCCAGGGTTAAATGAATTGAAAAATTTTCTAATAATTATCAATAAATTTCTTATTCAACCAACATTTGTGCTTTTCCTGTTAAGCTTTCCAAAATGTTTGATAGTCCTTTTTCCATATCCTGTGATGATTTAATTTTTCCATAAGTAACACTAAATGAGATTGAGCAATACTCATACAAATGAAATACTAATAACTTCCTTAAGCAAACAAAATTTACTGGTTAAGGAAATTTAAATACATTCTGGGACGTTGATGAATTTAAAATATTTTATTGAATAGCTTTTTTATAAAGCATGTAAATAATCTTACACTTGGCTGGGGATGAGAATTCATTTATATTTTGCAAAATGCATTTTAAAAAAATGTTGGCATGAGAGGGGTTGAGAATTTACTTGATATCAATTTTTTTATAAGAAATATTTTATTGTTTTATGTTTTGAGTCTTGTTATTTGCTTTGGAAACGTTTATTAAAATGACAATTTGCTAAAATTTGTTTACTCATAAATTTCTTATTTACATAGATTTATAAATAAATAGAAATATTAAGTCTTGAAATGTTATTAGACAATATTATTTACTCTTCTGTTTTAATTGATAATTTAATTTTGTTAGAGTGATTATATTTTACTGAGTTGCAATATTAAAAAAATTGCAGACTCATTTCTTTGTATTTTTTTGCTAAATACTACACTGTGTGCCTCTTTGTTTTTAAATTAGTTCAAAAATATTTTTAATACGAACCAAATACATTCTTCTACAACCTGCTTTAATAAAAGTGAAAAAGTAACAATTGCCAATTGTACATTCTGGACAACGTGGAATTGATGCGAAGAAGTTTTGAATTTTCTGCAGATTGTGGAATCTATTGAAAGGATATTTAAGGACCTTAAAATTTGCTGTTTTTTTCGACTTGAAAATTGTACGTCATATTTGTAAATCAAATGGCAAAATATCTTTCCCATTATTTCTCAGTTAAAAATCTATTTTTATTATCACTTTTTACCGACATCATGTTCTCATCTAAAGCACTCTGCAGAGACCAGATGTCTTCTTTATAAATGAGCAACCGATGAGATAATTTATATCTATACAAAAACTTATAGCGACTGTAGTGTTGCTACAAAAACAATTATTAGTTGTCTATTTCTAATGAAATATTAATGACAACGAGATACTGTCATTCGACACGCGATCTTTTAGTTATGATTGTTAAAACTACAGGCCTCATTTACAAACAAAAATGTTTTTAAGCGATTTGTAAGGAAAATTTTCAATACGAAATTTTCCTTATAAACAGTTTATAAGCATGAAATAGACTTTATAATGAGGCCTTAAAAGGCTAAATATGATAATGTGCTTATAGTCAATATCTGGCGACTCAGAAGAGACATCGCATTTCCCCTTTTATGTTTTCGCAAATAATGGCTTAAATAATAATAAAAAAAAAAAAAAAAATATATATATATATATATATATATATATATATATATATTCTATACCATTGAAACCGGCTTTATTTTAAAGAATACTTATTAAATTAATAACTAAAACATGAAATTTGTTTGTTGGGTGGTTAAGCAACGTGTATATGCATGTCATTGGCGCTTTTACCAAATCATCAATAAACTTGAACCACAGTTTTGAAAAGTTTCAAACCTCCCATCTAATCAAAAGACTTTTATAAACCATTTGATAGTTTAAATGAAAACTGACAAATGATTTTGAAAAACAACATTATAATAAGTATAGTATACTATGAAACTTGTACAAACCAAACCCCAACGAATAGCTTTTATTCGATATGACTATTTTATTCTTCTACAAATTTATAAAATTAGAAATCCTTTGGATAACAATGAAAGGTAAAATGGAAAATTGGATCTATATTTAACTGTTAACAAATTTCCTATTTGACAAATAAATTTCATATTATAATAGTATAATGACAAGAGTAAATTTGTTAAGAATTAATAATTAAATATGATTCCTGCCTTATGACCGTCACGGTTGCCACGTAAAATTCGCAATCTAGAACACCAATTTTCAACAACTTTTCGCAGCATTTTCTGCCGTATTTTGGGCAATAACTCGTCGATTGTTGCCTGCAAGATGTGTAACTGTTTGTGGCTTAACGCCGTCGACAAGTGACAGATCATATAATCCAAAGGAGTTAAATCACGTCATTTTAGTGGCCAATTAATTGGGCCATTACATGAGATTATTCTTTCATCAAAAGATTCTTTGACTAAATCAATTATAGTGTCCACTGTATGGCATGTGGCTGCGTCCTGTTCGAACCACTTGTCAGTAGGATTAATGTCATGTAATTGAGGCACGAAAGAATTTCGAATCATGATCCTATTCCGTTCACCGGTGACAGTAACATTCTGCCCATCATCATATTTGAAGAGATATGAGCAAATGACTTCGCGCAGCCCCTAAGGCCCACCAGACATTAATTTCCTATGGACATCATGGTGTTTCCACAAAAGCTTGTGAATTCTCCTCATTCTAAATACAACACTTCTTGAATGGAAAAGTTTAATGAAGAGGACAATTATTTTGATTAATAATTTCAACAACTTGCACGTGGTAGTAAGACGATTCATAATGAATTTTTAACCATCAGCTGTTGAAAGGGTGCTCAAATAGTACAGCTATGTCAACTCATAGTTGTGGTACTCCAAAAAAAAAACACGTGTTTTATGTGTGTTTGTATAGATGTACAAAATATATTTTAAAAGAAAATAACGTTTTATTTCACTCACAGAATAAAAAACACATGCACACACACACGTACTCGAAAATAAATATTCATTCCACTATTCGTTCTGTAAATTTTAAAACACACAAAAATTTTTCACTGGAACACACGTAAACTAATATTGTGAAAACATACATAAATAAACAACTTGCACAAACACATTGAAACAAAGATATTCGGAATAAATATTTTCTTTTGAGTGCTGCCTTAAACATACCCAGCAGTTCATGAACAAGAAAAAAAAATCACATCGATATTTACAAAAATCATAATTTCATAAGACTTGAAGTAAAATTTTATTTGTATTTTTCTATGAGTCCCATGATGTCGCCGGATATCGTGTTGTCTCACACAGCGTTATCAACTTTTAAATTTCAAATAAATTTAAAAAAAGCACTGAGTTTTACATAGAAAAAATTAAATTAAATTAAATATATACACGAATAAAAATTATAGATTTGAGCCTTTTGTAAAGAAAAATAATAATAAATTTAGATATAGAAGAAAACATTTTTCCCTACTAAAGTCAAAGTGATTGTCGGGTAAAATTTAGAAAAAAAAAGTAAAATAAAGCGTCAAATCAAGAAGCCAAACATAAACATTAATAGAAAACCGAAGTTCTCGGAAGTTACTACGTTCCCATCATCAGCCCTTGCTTGTTTCCACTGGGTGGGCTGCTTCCGGACAAGCAAAGAAATGAAGATTAACTGCAGATGGATGTTCTGCTGTCAAAGCTGAGTTTGGGTTGGGAAGAAACCTGTTTATTATGGTTGAAGGAAAATTGTAAAAGAAAATTGTAAAAGAAAGTCGAAAAGATTTTGGCAAAAGTAAAAAATTTCTGTGAAATCAATTATGATTAATCGATGCAAGTATGCGACCTGCTTATAACTTGAAACAGCTGTATCGCACTGAGCCAAACTGGGGACATTCTGAAAAGCATTTTGGACTTGGATATGCTGTGAGTTTGAACCGATTCAAGCCGGTAGATATTTTAGAAAAAGCATTCATCAAAGTTATTATAAAATCTCCATAAGTTTCATCGTTCGATTCCACGAACTCCGAAATTATATATTTCATCAGTTAGTTTTCTCGGGGTTTTTTTTAAGTAATCAAAAGACAAGCATTCCTGAAGTAAATTTTCCTCCAAATCTGCTCATGTTTGAACCGGTATATTTTCAAAATTTCTTAAAAAAGTGTTAGAAAAAACGCTCAACATTGAATTTTATTTTGGAATAAATTTTCAGCGGTTTCAGGCATCGAAACTTAAAATAAATTATATCATTCAAATTATAAACCGCGTCAACCACCACAAACATTGTCAAAATCGGTTTATCGGTTCGTGAATAAAAGTAATATTTTTGGAAATCTCCGAAATTATAAATCTGATCAGTTAATGCTACCGAATTTGTTTGTAGGTATAAAAAGAGCAGCGTTCTAAAACTTAGATTTTCTGCGAATTTAATCAGACTCGAACCGGTAAATTTAGGAATATCTCAAAAAGAAATTAAAGAAAACTCTTCATAATAATTTTGCTAGAATAACTTTTTAGCGGCTTCCGCTTTCGAAACTTAAAACAAATAACCTGTTTAAGTTAACAAACTCCGTCCATCACCTTGACCATTTTTAAAAACGGTTAATATTTAAGCCGTTTCGAGCCGGTAAATTTAAAAAAATTTTTAAATATATAAGAAATACTTAGAAAAAAAAATGTTTTCATAGTGATTTTTTAGAATAACTATTGAACGGCTTCAACTACCGATTCTATAACAACTTTCAACTACTTCGATCACCCCAAACCGTTTAATGCGTTTTTTTAGATATTTTGAACGAACGCGTTGGACAAAATTTATTTCTTTTTAAACTCCGAAATTATAAATCTGATCAGTTAGTTTTCTCGACTATTTTGTAAATGCCGAAAATTACATTAATCACAAATTTTAGCTTGGGGGTCGCTTTAAACGAAATAAAATTAACAGCGTTTTAGCTTGAATAGCTCAAAACCATACAAGAGCACAAAAACAAAGTTATGATATCCTTATGGTTCAAATTAGAGGGCAGTTACAGGGATGACCAATGTCTTTATTTATTTAATTATTGTTATTTTTTTTATATAAAATAAGCTTCAACGCAAGACAATAATACAGACCAGTTTGACATTTGAAATCATTAATTCTTCGCGCCTCTTAATTGCGATTATTTGTTAAATCATTTTTATTTCATTTTATTCTTAATGTTGACTCATCATCTTTCTAAAGTTTTTGGAAAAATATTTCTTTTATGTTAGAATCAAAGGAAGATATTTGCATGGCATTATGGTCAGGGCCATCACGATTTCTACTCTTTTTTTGAAATATTTTTACTATCTTGGGACCGTGCACTTGACACTAGATTTGCCTTTATGACGGTAAAAGTTCATTATGCACAAGTTTTATGACGACCGTTAAAAAAGATCCAATAAGTAGAACTTTGCAAAAAAACTTTTAAAGAAAAATGGAAAATGTAATAAAATTAAACCTCTTTAATATTAATTTCGTGCTGATTCTGTTTTCCCAAAATGTTATTAAGAAATTCAAAGTGATCGATAGAGGGGTTTTAGCTAGTTCCCATGAGCGTTTCATTGGTGCTAATGTATATCATCAGAGAAACTTTACCCAAAATTTCTTAGAATAACTAAAGTTATTTATTTCAAACTTTCACCTTAATAACAGAAGTTTAAAATAAATATCAAAATCATAACAGGAACTCACTGATTACTTTCTCCCTTTTTATTTTCTTACGTTTTTATTCTACAATTGGTTGGCTTTTTTCCGACTCTAATTGTAGTTGTAAGAGAAGTAATGAACAACAATAACTTATAATTTTTTTAATAGAAATACAATTTATTTAGAGTGTTGACAACATAAGTTGTTTGATTTTGATCAACCACTTGTTATTTTTATAATTTCGAAATTAGTACATATTTTTGGGAATTGCTGATTCTTTTTTAACAAAAATAAATTTTATACAATTATAAAAATGGACAAAAGATGACAGCAAACACTTCACTCTTTCCACTGTGTTCGTGTCCTAAACGTTTTTCACACCCGCTATACAATATACACCCTCAGTACATTATGGGCATTGCCTTTCTTTCGTTGTGTACACTTTTCGTTGTGTACACTTTCGTTGTGTACACTTTCGTTGTGTACAGTTTCGTTGTGTACAGTTTCGTTGTGTACACAAACGCACGAAAGGTGCAGGGTTATTTTTCTCTACTGCGCACACACACACACACTAGTTTTTCGAAGACGCAAAAACTAATATTCTCTGCTGCACACACATCCATTAATTTTATGAAGATACAAAAACAAATATAATGTTATCATCACCGCAAATGTGTATACGGACATAAAGTGAATTCATTGTCTTCAATGCACAGTCCTGTACACTCCAGATGTATTTGTGTATAAAGTGTGGCATGTATACATATTTTCAATGGCATTTTTTTCGATGTCGTTGATGTAAACTTGTGTACACAAAGGCTAAAAAAGCGCACTATTTCGTTCTCTGGTAAGTATTTATTGTGGTGGGAAAACGGACGTATACTTGATGTGTCAGCAACTGGATGTTGCTCATACGGCACCACTCCATCACTTGATTTCGCCAAAATTGTTGCATACTTTCAGAGGGATTAAAGAGACTATTTCAATGACAACTGTGGCGTATACTTTATCATACTAGAATAAGTTACTACTAACAATAAGTTTAGAGGGCCAACGTCAAGTCTGTTAAAATGTGGAACGAAGACAGTAGTAAAAATGATTTGTTGCAAATGCAGGCTAATGATGTAGAGTAAATCAACGCTAAATTAAAAAGAACTGTTTTCCATGTTTATAATACTTTTCGTATATTATGTAACTCGGGTTTTTTAGAGTGACAATTTTGAGTTGACATCACTGCTTTATTTGAGCACCCATTTAACAGCTGATAGTTAAGATTTCATTATGAATGGACTTAGACCAGAGCAAGGCGTGCAAATTGTTGAAATTTTCCATCAAAATAATTGTTCTATTCGTCAAACTCATTCATACAAAATTTTACGAAACCATATTCCAGCAAATTTTAATTTTCGCCACAAAAATCAATTTAAATCACAAGTCATACCGTCTAAAAATCCTCAGTTTTCATAAATTGCTAACATTTCTAAAGCCAGTTTTGTGTCATACATTTTCGTAGGGACTTAAAGCTAAAATGGTAGTTTAAAAATCATAAATGCAATTGCTTGGGCAAAATAAAACAACATAAGTTGGCTACACTCTAAATAAATTCTTTTTATATCAATTATCACAATTATTAGTTGTTGTTGTTCTTTGTTTTTTACAACTACAATTAGAGTCAGAAAAAAGCCAACCAATTTTAGAATAAAAACATAAGAAAGTAAAAAAGGAAAAGTGATCAGTGAGTTCCTGTTATGATTTTGATATTTATCTTATACTTCTCACTTAGTAAAGTGGAAGTTTGAAATAAATATCTTTAGTTATTCTAAGAAAGGTTGGATAAAGGTGCGCTGATTATCTGCAATAGCCCCAGTGCAAAGCGCACAGGAACTCGATAAAACCCCTCAATTGATAACTTTGAATTTTTTAGTAAGATTTTAGGAAAGAAAAGAATCAGCACATAATTAAAATTAAAGAGTTTTAAAATGCTTTAAGTCTTCATATTGTTCTTCTATGATAATATTTTTTTCTGCATTTTAAAGTTGTTGGCAACTGACAGCTTTATGACTGTTGGGTAGATGTTACAACAAACACAAGCTATCAAAGTGTATCTAACTGTTGAATAAATACTCAAATATATTTCATAGCAAATATTTCTTCTTGGAAAAAGAAAACAACACACACAAACATGAAGTGAAATATTTGTTTGTATTTGGTTTGTTGTTTCAAAAATATTTCCAACTTTTTCCTCAGTTGTGTTTTCATTTGCTTTTTAACGTGTGTGCCTTTAGATTTATTAGGCAGCTGCAGAGTTCTTTGGAAGAATCATGGTAAAATTTATAGTCGTAGGGATCGTCGTTACACCCAGGTATTGAGATATAAAAGTAGACTCCTAAAAGCCCAGGTGAGTTCTCCAGTAACTCCTCCAGAAATTTGTGCATTCTAAGAAATTAAAACTAAATTTGTTTCACTGTTTTTGCTATCTATAAATTTTAGAAATTTCTACTTGAATATCTTTCAGAACTTTTGCTATCCTTATCCTACTCCACATGATAACATCTATGGAAAATTTTCATAGATTTCCTTGCAGCCGCTTAATATTAACGCATAAACGAAAAGTAATAAGTTTATTGTTCACATGCATGTACTGAAATGCTAAACTAAGACTAAAGAAAAATATTTGGCATTTGCACGAACGAATTCTATTGTTTGCAGGTAGTGGAAGCACAGAATACTATTTCCATGCAAAACGTACAAAAATATGTACGGCTGTCAGAAGAACTGAGACGGAGTGGACGGCTTCGACAAAAGTTTTTGGCTGGAAAACTGATATTAAATTGAATCAACTCTATGAATTTTAAAAGTGCGACATGTGGCTCAAACAATATAGAAATATTGGGCTTTAATAGAAAAGAATTATGAAGAACGATTGACCCTAAAGGTCATCTCTGTAACATCCCGCTTATTTGAACCGCAAGAATATCAAAACTTTTTTTTTGTGCTTTTTTGTAATTTTGAGGTCTTCGAGCCAAAACACTATTTATTTAATCTCGAATAAACCGATTCCCAAGTTAATACCGGTAATTAATGCAGTTTTCTGCAACTGTAAAATAATCGAGGAAACTAACAGATCAGATGTATAACTTCGGATCTTTTTAAAAAGGTAATTTTTTCCAACTTTTTCGTTCACAATATCGAACCGTTTGAGGGTGATCGAAGTACTTTCTAATTGTTAAGAGATGATTGTCTTTATGGTATCGATCGGTAAAGCCGCTGAAAAACACTTTTTTTCTAATGGCGTTTTCTTTTCTGGGTAAAATGTGCCCTTTTTTCAGTTGTTTTCTAAAAAGTGGTGGTTTGAAGGACCTTTAAAACAGAAATTACTTTTCGTAAAGGATGTTGGATAAATTTCGAATAAATTCTTTATTTTCAAATGACATAGTGTGGCCATTATCTACTAAAAAGTGTAAAAAATGTTGCACTTTTTTGTAGAAGTGAAATCAACTTAAGTTTGTGTTATAAATTTTAAAATTTTATAAAATTTACCAGTGCGAAGCGGCTTCATTTTAACCGATTTTAATAATGTTCGAGGTGATCGGCGGGGTTTGTACATCTAAAAAGGTAATTTATTTTAAGTTTCGAAACCGGAAGTCGCTGAAAAGTTATTTTAGAAAAATTATTATGAAGAGTTTTCTTTAATTTCTTTTTGAGATATTCCAAAATTTACCGGTTCGAGTCTGATCAAATTCGCAGAAAATCTAAGTTGTAGAACTCTGCTCTTTTTATAACTATAAAAAAATTCGGTAGCATTAACTGATCAGATATATAATTTCGGAGATTTCCAAAAATATTACTTTTATTCACGAACCGATAAAACGATTTTGACAATGTGTTTGTGGTGGTCGACGAAGTTTGTTAACTTCAAGAGTTAATTTATTTTAAGTTTCTTTTGAGATATTTTTAAATTTACCGGTTTGAGTCTGATAAAATTCGTACGAAATATAAGTGTAGAAACATCCTTTTTCGATTTTTATAAAAAAAATCTGAAACATTAACTATTCAGATATATAATTTCGGAGTTGTTCAAAAATGTTACCTATTCGAATTTATTTTAGCTTCGAGAGGTGGAGCCGCTTATAAATTATTTAAAAAAAATTTCTGTGGAGAGTACTTTTTTCAATTATTTTTATATATTGAAGTTTACCGGTTTGAATCGGTTAAAATTTTCGATAAAACTAAGTTTACGAACGTTACGCTTTTGGTTACAAATCCGATCAGATTTGTGATTTCGGAGTTTTTCAAAGAAGTCTCCTTTTTCGAATTTACTCGTTCACGATGTCTCATGATCGGATTAACCGATTTTTGAACGGGTTTGAGGTGATCGATATGGTTTTCACATTTTAAGAGCTAAATAAAATGTAAAAGTGAAAACATTTTTTAGAAAAGACATATTTTCTCACATATCCTGATTCTAACTAACTGAAATAGTACTTGGCCTGGATCTCTTCTGTAGCCATTTAAATGCGGACTTTGACTTGCGGCTCAGCCCTCCAACATAATTGTTAATGCCACAAAATTGTAGCAGCAAAGTTGGGCTCAGTGCTTCGAACAAAAGAATATCAAACAAATAAATGTTTTACAAGATTGAATGCATTTTTGTTCTCAAATTGTCTTCAAAGGATTTCAACAAGAAAGTCTAACAATTTGTATTACCTGTACACACACGAGTGCAAATCAGCGGTTCTGAATGAGCCAGACTAAAATGCCACGAGTATTTTTGTATTCCTCTTTCAATTTTACCTTCAGATAGTCTACAAATTAATTGCATATACGAGTATTCGTAGTGTTTCAACAACATTATTTAGTTGTTCTAAAGGCTAGAAAAAAGCGCAACACGCTGAAGAAGTAAAATATTATAACTTAATTAAACTGACAACAGCTTGCAAATTTAGTGAGCGGGAGCTGTGAAAGGAGTTTACGAATGCAGGCAATTGAATGCATGTGTTTGTGTTCTTCGGAGGAAACACAAGGCAAATATTTAAATAGAATTATTTTCTGCATTTTAATTGTAAATGTCCGTGGCAAGAATGTGAACAAAATAATTTACATTGAGGTAAGAAATGTGTGTGTGTGTGTGTGTGTTATGTGAAACACAAAATGGGAAAATAGAATAAAATGCAAATTGAAATAACTGCAGGAAATATTTAAAGTATTCTTATCAATTGTTAATAGCGGGTGGTGCACTTGGGTATTTTGCAATTGCAAAGAATATACGACCACATATTTTAATTTGTTTTCTTATAAAATGTTAAATGTTTATAGAATGTTTTAGAAATTTGTATTGGTAAGTTTGTTCTTTTGGTATTTTGAAAGCGTTTTAAGTATTTCAGAAATTGCTGGGGATCTACGAATTTCAAACAACGTGCAATTAATTACGTGATTGAAATACATTGAAATTTTAATGAAAAATGTAGGGATCTGTCCAGAAAGTGTCCTTGATTTCAGTATCCTTTGTATCTATTTCTTAATTTATTTATTAAATCCTTTAAATAACAAGACTTGAGATACGTTCACACTTGTTTATTATTTGCACAAAAAAGTGTTTCTATTAAATACGAATGAAAAAAAAAAACAAGAAACTTAATTCAGAGAAGAGGTTATGTTTGGACTAGTACTCGCACTAGTTTTCGATGACCCCTACATACGCAGTACATTGTGCCGGAGTTAAGAATGAATAGTTTTCATATAAAACAATTTAAATTTTTATACTCTTTAATATCGTGCTGAGGCCAAATTACCTCATTCGATATTGAACGAAATTTTAATACAATTTGAAAAAATACAATAAAAATTTCGATCGATATCGAATGCGGTAATTCGGGCTCGGATGTTAAAAATTTCAAAGTGATCCATTGAGAAGTTTTAGCCAGTTTCTTTGTGGATTTCAGTGCTGATAATGCAGATCATTAGGAAAACTTATCTTGACTAAAGATATTATTTCAAACTTCCAATTCAATATGTCAGAATTATTTCTTGTTTCCTTGCCCATTGACCACATTATGTGTTCTCTCTGAATCGATTAATTAGACTTTATAATACATAATTTCCTGTGAACGTAGTTTGAATAACAATTATTTTTTTGTATTTTATTCGACCTTGTTTTTTACTTAAATTCTTGTTATAATTATTCTTCAGACTCTACGTCTTCAGGACCTAGAGTCTGAAGAATAATTATAACAAGAATTCAAGTAATTTGAATAGATAAATTTACAATCAGTAACATTTTCAGAGAGATAACATTTACCGATCCAAAGTTCCTAATAATAATTCCGAAATCGCAACTGTTATGACCATGTCATACCATAAGAATGAAAGCACGTAAATTTTTTTCGGAATGAAATATCGAATCGTTTAACATTTACGTAGGAGATTAAATTTAGGGATCATGTTCAACACTCCACGATACAAAGGAAATCATTACCAATTTAATAATTAAGAATAACTGTTTTCGAAAGCCGCTACATATTAATCATCAGCACTCTTAGTTGGTTTAGTAGAAAGAAATTTTTAAAATTTCTTTCTGCTAAACCTATTTCTCGAAACCCATTTCTCTTTGCACACAACGCCTTTTTCCGTAAGAATACATACATTTGTGGTCAATATTCTGACGAGTCACACTATGCATTATCGAGAAAATTAGCTTTGTCGAACAGTACGCGTGTGGAATAAACTACCTGCAGAGTTCTTTCCCTTCATATTCAATTGGAGAGAGACTTATTCTTTTTCCTACCTCCCATAATACATCTTCCGGGTTCCAGCACAATGTATTGCTTCTGTAGGGGTCGTCCCTTAAATGCTGGTCTTACTTATAAAAATAAATTAAAAAAAACGCATTCTTAAAAATATAACCATTAAACAATAAAAGTCTAGATCGAATGTTCTTTAAAGTTCTCAGTGGTTTTACTGCAGGTTTAAATACCTTTTTAAAAACTTTTGCTTGTTTATGTTTTTTATAGTTGTAGGAAGTCTATTTTGAATATGGCTGGAAATGACGGCTATACAGATATTTATATAAATACCCCAAAGTACAGGTAAAAATAACATGAGTTTTATATAAGTATTAAACTTACTCACCTAAGCAGAATAGCTGTTTTCGCAAGCCGCTACACTTAAATCATCAGTATTCAAGTGTATTTTTATTTTCTACTACCTGTTAAATGGCTCAGTTGAATGTGATAACAGTTTCTGTTTGTACCAATTTTTCGATGAAAAGAATACGAGAATTATATCAAACCGATGTTAATAAACTCTTATTAAGCCCCTGTGTTGCTTTTTGACTATATTCCTTTTTTTTTTTATTTTATATAACGATAAATAGCTGGATGAAAATTACTTTAAAAAAATTAGTAGATTTTCTTAAATTATTTCCACAAAGACCATAATTTTTTAAGTCACTTTGTGTTGGGAGTGAAATTCTTGGCGAAACAAAAACCAATGTGACCAACATTTCACTATGGGCACATTTGAAACACAAAGAAACGTGACCTAAAATTCTATATAATTCAAATAAAAATTCTATTTAATTCAAATAAGTATTTATTGTGTTAAACAGTTTTCAATTATATTGGACTCTATGGCCCTGATGTTTAATTTTTTATAAATAAATTTCACCAACTATGAGTGTTAATTTTTTTTAATGTTAGCACACCAACAAATTGAGTTTTTTCTGAATTTTATTTTCTCTCTAAAATAGTTGGTATTAAAAATGTTGGCCTTCATTTCGTCACCTTTTTGAATGGGAAAGAATTTGTGCAATGATATTGAATACAATCGGATGTCATAATATTTTCAAAAGTTATAGTAATTTATTATATAGGAAACATTAAGACAAGATCTTAAGATATTATTAGGCCTGTTACAGCATTTAACTTCTATCGAAAGTTGTTTCAATTCCGGGATAAGTCGCCTGTAATTTTTTTTTTTTTTTTTGGAATAAAATCACTTTGAATTTGTGGATTGAAATTAACAATGTCGTTTTAGCCGTAATACATATAGTTACTATTTTTACAGTTTGAGTGAATCGAATATTGAAGAAGATAAAATGAAATATCGTATCCAAAACCATTCGGAACAAGTGAGTGCCACTTGTCACGTTACAAATCTTGGCCTAATAAACACTTTGGATTTGAAAGCGACAATCTTCTTCCCAAATATTTTTATATAATTTCTTCTCCATAAATGCTATTATTCAATATACCAAAATTTATTATATTTCCTTATAAAAAATTGAAAATCTAATAGCGGGATGTTACTTATTCATGTGAACCTTTTGGACACAAATATACAACTTATTTTATTTTCCAATCAGTAAGACATTAAAGAGTTTTATGGAGAAAGTTTTTTTTTTAAATTATAGACGAAAAGATTGATATCATTATGCCTCTCGACCCTTTTGAATGGTAAATATGTACGTCAAACTTATATTGAGACTAGACTATTAAATGCTTTGGCAGAGTAAAATAATCATTATTTTTGTTAGTTCTTATCACGACATGATTGTTGAATTTAAACAAATTAAGTTGGCTTTTGTGGTCTAAACTAACTATCAAAAAAGCAACCACATTTTTACTTATTTTTTATATGTTTCTAGTTGTACATATTGTTAGTTTACATCTGCTTATGTAACTCAAACAAGTATAAAAGCAAATATATATATATTTAACTAAAAATACCAGAAAATCTTATTGATTAAGAACGCGATAGAGACTAGAGGAGATTTCGAAAAAGTAAAGTTGTACACAAAAATAATTCCCTCGACAAATGCAACAAAGTTTTGACTGCAGCCTGTCTTTTTTAAGTACTCATTTTTTTACTCCACTTACTCTACACTTCTAGACCATAAAGTACAAAAGAATATACTTAAAACAGCTTGGGGAATAAATACGAAACTCGGTGTTATAAAAAAAAGAAAGAACAAACTAACCAAATAAACCAACATAAACTTTTCTAAAACAAAGAATTACAAAAGAATTAAGCTTTAGAGATTTAATTGTATGCTGGGGGCAAACTACAGCTCACGATGTCGATCGATAGTTGTATGTAAATTGTATTGAAATTTTAAACGCCATCGAATGAGGTAATTCGGCCACTGACTGTTGAAGCTACTCTGTGAAGTGCGACTTTACTTACTATGACTTTGAGACCAAATATCGATAAAGATATTTATTTAAAAAGTAATTTTTTTCGTGTCTGTTTTTTAAAAAATGTTATAACACTGAAAATTTAAATGGCGCATATCTTATTGCTTGATCTTTCAAATTGGACCGCCAAGAAACAGGGCCATATTTGAAGCAAAAATTAATTATATATAAACTATGTATCCTAGAATGAATTAAATAAAAGCATAAATTAATTCTATCTGATCCAATTGAAAATTAAGAGAATTCATTCAACGCATGATTTTTGGGACTCAATTTTGGAAATTCCAAGTCAAACTAGTTTCAAAAATAGGAAATTCGCGTCATTTGTTTATCAACTTGACCACCAAAATTAGCTGCTGAATGTTGTTAAAAATAAATATTCGTGCACACTGAGAATACGTCATCCAAAATGTTGCTGGGATATATTCAACACAATAAATTTCAAACTTTAGAAACCGAAGGGACTTCATAGTAGTCAGTATTAGTAGATGTAAATACAGTTAAAAGCTCTCAAATATAATATTTTGTTTTGTTTAAAAACATATAGAGTCTTAGAGGTCGTTTGCTTGGCTTGACAGCGTTCTCAACTCTTTAAATTCCAAGCAGCACTAAAAGCAAGAAAAACGCGTGTAATTCAAATAAAAAATATGTTCATGAATCAAACATTTAAGTTGATTTCTTTTCTACAAAAGAGTGCAACATTTTTTACACTTTTTCATAGAAAATGGCCACAATCTGTCATTTGAAAATAAAGACTTTTCAAAAATTAATCCAAATTCCGTTATGAAAAATTATTTCTATTTTAAATTTCCTCAAAACTTGCACTTTTTAGAAAAGAAGTGAGAAAATTTTACATGTTTTTCCGAAAAGAAAACGGCATTAGATTTTAATATTTTTTTTAAAGAAAAGTAATAAATTTGGGGATATTGAATAATAACATTCATAGAGAAGAAATTATATAAAAATATTTGGGAAGAACAATTGTCAAGATATGTTATATGACGACTGTTACTTATTTGTTCGGAACGGTTTTTGATCCGATATTTCATTTTATCTTCTTCGGAATTCGATTCACTCAAACTGTAAAAATAATAATTAAATTTATTACGGTTAAAAAGGTTTGTAGTCCCACATAAAGACATTGTTAATTTCAATCGAGAAATTCAAAGGGATTTTATTCCAAAAAAATTACAGGCGACATATCCCGGAATTAAAACAACTTTCGATCGAAATTAAATGCTGTAACAGGCCTGATAATATATTAAGATCTTGTCTTAATGTTTCCTATATAATAAATTACTATAACTTTTGAAAATATTATGACATCCGATTGTATTCAGTGTCATGCATAAACTCTTTCCCATTCAAAAATGTGACGAAATGAAGGCAAACATTTTTATGGCCAACTATTTTAGAGATGAAATAAAATTCAGAAAAAACTCATTTTGTTAGTGTATTAATATAAAAAAAACTATGCATGCAGGTACAGTGTGTCAAAAAAAATTACCACACATTTAGTTGATCTAAAAAAATGTTTACATGCGATTGTAGGCAAGTACTTTTTATAATAATTTTTAGTTATGATGTCTTGTTGTTATCACTGATGAATTTAATAAATTCCTTCTGCAAAAAAAAAATCTCTTGTATTTACAATTTTCTTTACTTGCTGTACTTTTTGCCATGTCTGTTGGTTTAGTATTTGTGGTTGCTGGTGAAAAACAAAACGATAAATATAAAATTAAGTTTGAAAATCAAGCCTGAAAATACTTTGGTTTTGTCAAGGATTTGTGTACTTCTGGTTTTATGCATCTATTCCTTTTTTATTATTTACAAAAATTTACACAATATGAAATTGATTTTTTTTGTTAAAATATATTTTTACTGAATGATGTATTTTATTGCAAGTTTGCTTGTGTTGTTTGAAAACTGTCAAGTTTAACATAATTTTAAGTTAAAAAAGTATTTTTATGGCCAAACTATTTTTAATTGAAAACAAAACTATTTAATATTAAATGTAAGAAATATTTGAGAGAGTGCAGCAGATAAAAGAAGTTCTTATTTTCTTTATTAACTTAAATGGAGTTCCGTAACAGGAGTATATCTTTCAAATAAGAAGCAGGCAAAAAATATCAATTTCCATCATAGAATATTTGAAAAACTTCAACACAAAACCTGGTTCGAAACAAAGTTGTTCACATATACTTAAGTATAAAATTCAAACCAAAAAAGTTTGACGTAATGTATAATGGAACAAAAAATTCAGAAAAATGTGACATGAAGAAAATAATCAAATGGTAACACAGTTATCATAACACACAAGTGTTAACATCAGGTTGATACAGTTCTCCGATTGTTTTTCACAATAAAATTTGTGTAAAAATGTTATCACATTCAACTAAGCCACCTAAACAGTGGTGATAAACACAATATACACATGAGCACTGAAGACGAAAGTGTAGCGACTTTCGAAAACAGCTGTTCTGTTCTGCTGTGTAAGTTGAATAAAACTGATGTTGACTTCCTTTGTGCCTAGGAATATTTATCATCATGTCTTTCTGAGATTTTAACTAAGTTAGAACAATTAGCCTATATAAATATTAATATAGCAAAGTTGTTGTTGTTTTTGTTGTTTTAATCACAAACGTTTGTTAAATTAGTTTAAGGCCAAACTCATGCGTATGGAATAATTGTCTGCTTGGAGAATGAAAACACTATGATTTTATTACATATTCTTTTAATATTTTTATTGTTAGAATAGTTAACTTATCCACACATTGTATTTTCAGATTGGTTCCTTAAAAGACTACTATTTATTCCACCACAAGCGCATCTCAAAACGTTCCCTAAAAACAAACGATGAACACCACAACGCCTTAAATGCTGAGCCAGAAGTAAGTCTTCAATAACTTATAAAATATAATTTGACAAATAAAATATTTTTTTATATCTGAATCATCAGGTTAGATGGCTGGAACAGCAACACGAAAAGAACCGCCAAAAACGTGATGGCTCCTTTAGCAGCATAGCCGGTTACAGTCCTTATGATGTTGTACGTCCTGCAACTGGATTTGGTAGTATGTCTGGTACACGTTTATCATACAGTCCCACCTCTGTCTATCGTCCATTAGTTCCGCGAGCACCACGCATCCAATACCGTGATGCCGGTCCACATAATATCTTTCCCGATCCACTGTTCAAGGAACAGTGGTACCTGGTGAGTAAAGTATGTGTAAGCCTTCATTTATTTTACTTGTTTGCACTCAATCAATAGAGCAAAATAACGGGTGGCGATGGAAAAGCTTAAACTGACAGTGGTAATTTGCTTGTAAATGGTTTAGATTTTTTATTTATTAATTAAGTAGATATTTTTAATATCAAAATATTATCTATCGCACTCAAAGTCCTTGAAACTTGACTTCAATCCAGCACCAGTGGGCATAATAATAACAAATTTTACTTGCTTTTCTTAATGATTTTCAATTATATATTAATAACGATTTATAAAACTAACATTTAACAGGAAGCTTAAAAAATTAACTCAGATATAAGTTTTCTCCAAAAAATTATTTTGGCGCCAAATTGTTGCCCTGGAGGGATGAAAATGTTTTGCTTCACGGTGCGATTATTTATGGCATATATTTCACTAGATATGAGAAACCATTTAATAACAATGAAAAACATATTAATTCAGAAATAAATAAACTTTAATTCAGACAAGTGTTTAATGAGTTTCCAATAATAATATCGAATCCTACAAAACTGACTTTGAAACTAATTTACTAAAGATAAATGTTTACACTGAGAAAAAAAAATATGTTGAAAGGAAAACGGTTGATCCTAAAAGCCATTCCTGTAACTTTTCGCTAATATTTGAGAATTTCAGAGTAAAGCGATCTTATTCTAATATTAAAATCAACCGATTTTCACGTAATAAGCGCTAGTGACTTGATGATACCGATAAAAATTTGTATATAAAATTTACTGAAACTTTCATCGACATCGAATGCAGTAACTCGGGCCCTGACAGTTGCAGTTTTTGTTTACTACAAAATTACCGGGAACACTAACTGCCTAGATAGATAGTCACTGAGTTTCTTAAAAAAATCACACATTTCGAATATACTCGTAACGTTATCTCACAACCCCATTGTTCGACTTCGATCAAGTTTGCGGTGATCGATGTGATTTGTGATATCGATCAGTGGAGTAGTTTGAAAGTTATTTTAAAAAAGCGCTTTAAAAAGTGTTTGCTTTTAGGATTCTTTAAGTTTACCGGTTTGAATCGGTTCAAAGTCTCAGGATGTCTACACTGTTCAGAACTTCATGTTTTACTGCGGTGGTTTACAAATTATAGCTGGTCATATACTGATAAAACAAACCGTTATTTTCAAATTTCGTGAGTTACGTATGTTCGATTTGGTGTGCTCTTCGATTTTTTACTATTCGAAAAAATGGATCAAAGAAACTTTATTAAATTTTTGTGTAAAAAATAATTTAAATGCGCAAGGACATTTTAAATGTTGACTGTGGCGTTTGGCGAGTTTACTATGAGCAGAACACAAGTTCAATTGTGGTATAAACAGTTTAAAGAAGGCCCAGAAGATGTCAATGACGATGCTCGTCCTGGTCGCCCGAGCACGTCAAGAACCGATGAAAACATTGAAGGAGTGAAGATAATGATTTTGGACAATCGACGAATCACTATCAGAGAGGTTGCTGATATTGTTGGCATATCGAACGGCTCATGCCAAGCAATTTTAGGGATGTTTTAGTTGTGAAACGTGCGGCAGCGGAGATTGTTCCTAAATTGATAAAGTTTGAGCAAAAACAACGTCACATGGATATCGCTCAGAAGCTGTTGAACATCGTCAACGACGATCCAGATTCCCTCAAAAAGGTCGTAACTGGTGACGAATCATGAAATCAAAGCCTAATCATCTCAATGGAAGCATCCAGAAGCACGTCTAATTCGGTCAAATGTGAAGGTTTTTCGCACTGTTTTCTTCAACTGGTGCATCCTGAATTCTTGCCACAAGGTCGTACGGTCAATAAGGAATGCTACCTTGAAGTTATGCGCCGTTTCCGCGAAGCAATTCGCTAAAAACGCATAGAATTGTGGAAAAAAACAATCATGGATTTCGCGTCATGAGAACGCATCATCGATGCGTGACTTTTTGGCCGAAAACAAACCCGTTATCATGCCTCAGCCACCGTATTCACCGCACTTGGCCCCCGCTAACTTTTTCCTCTTCCCAAAACTGAAGACACGGATGAAAGGAAAGCGTTTTGCTACGATGAAGGAGATAAAAGAAAAATCGAAACAGGAGCTGTTGGCGATACCAAAAAGCGCGTTTCAGAAGTGTTTCGAGGATTGGAAAAAGCGCTGAGGGGGATTACTATGAAGGGGACAAGATAGTTATTGATGAATAAATAAATACCTTTTTAAAAAATTTCAAATAACGGTTATATTTTGATCAGACCTCGTATATAGTGACACTCTTTCAGAATTAGATAGGAACGCTTTCCTGAAAGTGAAACGTCAAGATCTCATGAGAGCATAATTTTTGCCGAAACGAAATAAAATTAGTAATTTCCTGATCTCCTAAAATTTTCACGTTTCCCAGCGGGAAGGGAAAAAAGAAATATAAAACCCGCAACGAAAACCTAAAACACTAACTGAAAGACAAAAATCATAAGTTTTTAAGACCTCTGTCAAATAATTACCGATTTGAAATCAATTATTCTTCTCACTACAGAAATTACATTTCTATATATAAGTAAAAATTATATAAGAATTTTTTATTTAAACATGTATCTTTAGATATTAAACTTCACTATTTTGTGCACTTCATGTTAAAATTGGGTCAAGGAAAATTCTTTTTGATAAATATTTTCATGTTGAATTGGTATCTACTAATTCCATATTCAAGTCCAAATGGCAACAACAAACCAACAACTTTAAAAGAAATGCAAGATACAAATCTTTTAAGAAAGTTAAAACAAATAATGCATCTAAGAGATTTGTTGCTGCCAAACGATTTGCAGTGTGACACTTTGCAAAAAGTATCTTATTTGGTATTCGTGTTATCAGCACAAACAGATGAATGCCTTTAGCTCATTGGCAACTTTTTAATATATTTAAGGACTTGTAACATTTCGAAAAAGCACAATTTATGGCAGTGGAATTTTATCTTATTTTTGGGAATAAACTTAAGAAAAGTGCCATGTGGATGATGTTCTAAATCACAACTCACTTCAGATATTTTTAACTTTATAAATATATTTTCTTTAATATATTTTTTTATTATCTGTTGCTTCATATATATAGATGGGAAGAGGGTAAATACCCAACGGGTAAATACCCGGTAAAATAGGTAAATTGGGTAAAAATGGGTAAATACCCAGGTATTTACCTAAATGGTGGGTATAAACTATATTGTAGAAAATTTGGTGAACAAACATTTTGCGATGCATAATTTAGTGTGTTTCATAATGAATTTAATAAAATAGTAATAAAAGTACCTACTGAGCAGAAGAAAAGTAACAACTTAAGATAATAACTATATTATATATCACATTTATTGTTGCAATATTACTTTGAATTAATCTAAATCACTGTCACTGTTACTATCAGTTTCACTCTGAAAATATCTAAAAGAAGAGTTAGGTGTAGAATCGGTGATACCAGTGGAAGTGGAAGGAGCTTCTTCAAATGAATTTGCAGAATTCATGTTATCATCCTCAGTCGGTAAAACGTTTTGGGAAGTACCCTTTTGCCGTATATCTTTATTGCAGAGATTCCAATTATGTGATATAAAACATACTTTTCCGGCATTATCTGCAGTTAATCTGTTTCGTTTTTTTGAATGGATAAAACTTTGGGTGCTGAATGAGCGTTCAGTGGCTGCTGAAGCACATGGAGCAGTCAATATACGAACCGCTATCCTTTTCAATTCTGTGGTCACGCACATACTTTTCCACCATGTACAAGGAGATATTTCTTGTATGCAGCTCCACACAAAATCGTTAGCCCACAAATCCTCTCTAGCTTTATAGTTTGCTAGGTCCACCATTACATTTACATTGAAATTAGTACCCATATCATAAATAAACTGCATCGCAATTAGATAATCGGATGAAGTTAAATCGTGCCCTTGACTATTGGGGTCAAGGAAAGTAGCTGCCAAATGTATTGGTTTAACAGACATTTTCATCCTTTTATTAAAGGAAGACAATAATTCTTTTATGTCATTATCATCAATTAGAGTTATTGCTAAAAATGCATCTCGTAGCTTATTATATGATTCATTATTTTATGATATAATAATACATTATTATATGAATCATATATCCTGTTATAATTGCGACCTTAAATGTATATATTTCCAAATGTATATATAAATCCAAATATATATATTTGCATATGAAAACTTTGAGGTTAAGAAGTAAATTTTTTGTCAAATGACAAAATGTCAAGAAATCAGCTGTCATCCTCTGGCATTTATTTAGTAAAATGTTGGGAAATTTTAAGCAAGAAATACCAATCCTCTGGAGAAAGGATTTCAATTGTAAAAAGTGACTATCAAAATAGTGACAATTTTATTAAAATTCGAATATAATCAGGCTCCCGACCGCTATGCTCAATGTCATCACAAAACTCAAGGCTCACGACTCTGTTGCTCTACGGCTGTATGGCCGCAGTGATGCAAACATAACCCCTGTACGACAAACTACTGAGAATGAGGCTGGTACATGAACTCCTCGATGCGCCCGACAATTGGTCATCACCAGAGGCGAAGTGGGCAACATTTTGCACAAAGATCGTCTCTATGCTTGTTGGAAAGGCAAATTCGTTTAAGAATTAAATCAATCCGACCATCGTTTGCGTCCAACAGTTGTGACTTGACTGTGGGAAATACTGAGCGTAACGTACTTTTCAACAAAATCATCTTTAGTGATTAGGCCCATTTTCAATAAGCGCGTATATATTAACTAACAAAATTGTCACATATAGAACTCACAAAATCCCACAAAAGTCCTGGAAACACCACTACATCCAAAGAAAGTTACCGTATGGTGCCATTAATATTGAGGCGGTGTCATCGGCCCATACATATATATATTTTTTAATAAGAAGGGAAATGTCGTCACAGTGACAACCCTAAATAAACCATGACAACCTATTTTTGTTTTTTTTTTGTTTTCAGAATTGGCTATTGTTGACATCAGTAAACTTTGGTTTCATCAGGAAGGGACCAAAAGTCCCCCAAATAATTTAGTTGATGCATGAGAAGTATGTCGGTTGCATAAATTCTTGCCTTTGCTTTGGTGACGTCAATTGGTCGCTTCTTATTATCATTTAACGCTGTTGAATTATATTCTCTGGAGTCGTCTGAATGTGGACAGTAGTCCGCTATTTTCTTAAAACTTTCAACTATATATTGCAAGAAAACTTTTTGCTTATCTGGTCATATATAATCTCTTAAGAGCGTCAACCAATCACGTGGTAGTAAGAAAATGACTGTTGAATTCTTGACATTTTATTACTTGAAAGCTAATTTACTTCCTCACCTCAAAGTTGTCCACTTAAGGACATGTAGTACCCAATTCCAGGCGACCTTATGCAAAGAATGAAATATTGCAGTTAGACCTTTTCCTTGCAACAAATTAATAAACCCACTTTAAAGGATGCACGTGGGTGTGACAGCCTTCGTGGTTGTTTATTTCCTTGTGATGATAATAAATGTGATGAAGTTAGTGAATCGCCCACACAACTCTGAAACTTGTAACATTCTTTTCTAAATTATTATATAAAATTATTAAATAAACATTCTTATTCAATGAAGTGTGAGTGAGTAACTGGCAAAGCTGTCACGCTCCCCAAACAATCATTGACGCACCACCAGCATATTTAACCGTTTTTTTAACTTGTTAACTTCAACATCTTTATTTAATTTGCGCCATACTTTACCTCTTTCATTACATCCAATTTGAGTTTTAGTTTATTTTTCCCAATAAATACTAACTTGAAATCATAAAAGTTTTGATTTTGGCCCTACTCCCGGATCTCCAAACATCAAAGTCCTTAGCTTTCATATATTCACGAGCTTAAATTAATCGATCATTTTCGTTGTTCTTGTTAGTGAAGGGTTTCCTTGGTCCAACTGGTCCAAGAAAGTTGCTTTTTAAAACTATTTTCTTGTTGTTACCGGGTGGGCCTCCATCCTTTAAGCAGTCACGAACAGCATTGCAACTAACGTCAAGTTTTATCCGGATAACGGCGCAAAATCTTCAGCGCATGAAACTAGAAATTGGTTGCTGTGCAGAGTCACGATTTCAAGGTTATTGAAAATTTATGGGAAGGACTAGGACACAGGACAGTTTGTGTATTTCAAAAAAACGCCTGAAAGATGTTGTGCAGAAGGAGTAGGAACATTTTGTCTGGATGTCTGCAAAATACTGGCTGAATCGATGCCAAAGTTCTTTAGAGACCAAAGGGTGGCGAAACAAAATTTAATAAGTTTTAGTTGTTTTAATTATTTTTCATTGATATTCTTTTCTAGAATCGTACATATTTCGAACTTGACTGGCTGTATAAAAAAAATATATATATATATATATAAACAACGGTTTACCTGATTATTTTTCTATTCCATGTTCTGGAACTCTTTGAGCTAAAATACTATATAATTTTTAAGTCAGCCGATTCCTACGTGATAAGCGGTGATTCACTTAGTTTTCGGTTAATATAAAAAAATCGAGAACACTAACTGATCAGATATATAATTTTCAGAGTTTAAGAAATCACTTTTTTCGAATTTTGTTATATATAATATCTTACGAATGGAATAACCGATTTTGAACCGATTGACTATAACCAACGTGGTTTTCAAAGGGCACTTTAATTTGTTAAATCAATCGGTGAGGCTGGCGGAACTTATTAAATACAAACACATTGAAAAATACTTTTTGGTGTATCATAAAGTTTACCGGTTCCAATCGGTTCAAATTTCCATGAAAACGAAATTCAGAAATGTTCTTCACAACATTGCCAGTATAGCTTAATTGGGTTCTCCCGTATCAATAGTGATAAGCGAGTCACATATACACACATTCACACAAATACACTCATACGCGCGCGCACACACACACACACACATACATACAGACATAAACCCAGATTTAGTCAAGGAAGCTTTCTGCGACTTTGAAAGGTTTAAATCTGATTAGAGATCGATATATTTAAAACAGGACAAAGCCAACAACTTTACGATTTTTGGAAATTTTAATTTTTCCTAGCGGAAAGTTAAAAACCAAACTATTATTGAATATTAAAATAAGAGGAGAGACGTCATTTTATTTTGAATTTTTTCTTATAATATAAGTCAATATTTTCAATATATTTAAAATGCTGAAGAGAAACATATTTAAGGTCTTTTTGAAATCCACAGTCTTATAGAATGTTCATATATGATTTGTTAGTTCAAGGATTTTATGCCTTTTCCTTTGCTTCTTGCTACATAAAAATGTAGCATATTTATTTGCTGAACAAGAATTTGTAATATTAACGATTTTTTATGCAACAATAATATGCCTGGAAATAGTGAAGATGAAAACTTATATTTTATTAATACTTTTATATTATGAAATTAATTTTTTAATACATTCTTTTATTACATTTTTATTAGATATTTTTATTAACTGTTTTATTACGATAAATATTCCTAAAGCATGATTTTGCATATGAATAACAATAATAATTGTTTTTATAGTTTTTCGTCAAACAGACAGTTTTAAGGAAACTAATAAAAGAAAAACAAATTGCTTTTGTACATAAATGCTGAAAAATTTGATATGCATCCATATAACAACTGCAGTATTTTATAATATATTAAGTTGCTTTAACATCTGGATGGATTGAAAGTGAAATGAAATAAAATTAAAGGAACGAAGAGTGGTTTTGGGTTGTTGCTACGCGTGCGTTTCGTCAGCCAATAAAACTATAACCGAGAAGTTTCCAGATTGCACTACGTTATTAAAACGGTTTTGAAACTTGTTCTTTTCTTTTTATTGTGAATTGTCAGGTTAGAAGTGAACCAGAACGCTACACTTTTATTACGCCTTCTTGGATGTGCTACAAAAACACAAAGAAAATATTATTAAATAAATAAATAGATATCAAGACAGTATAGATTAAATAAACATGCGAAAGAGAAAGGAAATACACTCGTAGCCATAGGCGTATACAAATATATAACTTACATATCGCCACTAAAAATGTAAAACGCCCCATCTAACAAAAACTCAAAATCTAACATAAATTTTAACTCGGCTATATGTTGACTAACTAAAGCTGTTTCATATAGAATTGAATTCAATATTATTTCAAACTGTTCTACTCAATAAACACTTGACTTGGGCAAGTGTTTGCCAAGTCTGACCATACCTCTAATCGAATTTAAAAGCAAACACTAGTCAATTAATTTTAAATCAATTTTATTTAAATAAATAATTAAAATCACTGTTATTAAAGCAGGGTGACTCCAAACTATCGTTAGAGTTTCAATGTTCAATGATTTTTAATTTAATGGTCAATTATCATCATTATTAACTTCATGCTACGAACATTTTTAAGTTATTGGTTTTGCCCCGTTTAAAAAAAATCGAGTTCTCATCAGATCTCAACGTTTTGAGATCCCTGACTAACTCTGAAAGTCTGTCACTGTGTCTGTATGTATGTATGTATGTATATATGTACTATCTGTGTGTGTGTGTGTGCGTGTCAGTATGTGGCCCGCTAATAATTTTGGAACGGCTTAACCGATTTCTACCAAACTGATGGCGCTCTAAGGGGTTCTACAGAACTTAGATTTCATATGAAATCGAGCGGATAAATTTCATAAAATTTAAAAAAAAAACATTTTTATCGTAAATAAAAACGTAAGAAAATAAAAAAGAAAAAGTGATCAGTGAGTTCTTGTTATGACTTTCTAATTTTTTCAAACTTCTCACGTATTAAAGTGGAAGTTTGAAATAATTATCTTTAGTTATTCTAAGAAATGTTGGATAAAGGTGCCCTGATGATCGGCATTAGCCCCAGTGCAAAGCGTACAGGAACTAGCTAAAAGACTTCAATTGATTACTTTGAATTTCTTAGTAACATTTTTGGGAAAAAGAATCAGCACGAAATAAAAATTAAAGTGATTTGTTTTTTAATAACTCAAAATTAAAAACCTACGTCGGCCACTGCAAATTGGGTATCCGCTCGCTTAATTCGCTCGTGAGTTATCGTGAACGAAAAGAATTTCGAAAAAGGTGATTTGCTTTTTTACGAAACCACTCAAATTAGAATGGGCAGCATCAAAACAATTGACCGTTAATTTCCAAAATAAGAGTCAACACGTTTTGATTGCTGTTCTGTTGTGTATTGAAATAAAAATCAATATATAAAGAGAAGCCATTTTCTCTTCTAAAAAATGCAACATTTCTTACACTTTTTAAAAGAAAATGGCTACATAATGTGATTTGAGAAGAACGAGTATATCCAAAAAGGAATCCAACTTTAATTACAAAATTTATTTTTTTAGGACTCCTACAAAATGGTAGTTTTTTGAAAAGAAAATTGTTCACGTTTTACAGAAAAGAGAACTTAATAATTTAGAAAGTCATTAAACATTTAAACACTAACGTATTTACATGTAAAAAATACTAACCCAACAACGGAGTTTTGGCAACAACATTTTTTGTTTTTGTACATAAAATAAATGTAGGAAATTATGAGTTGAAAAAAGGGAAACTAAAACTTTTACATAAAAAAGTAGAGTATTTATTTTTACACATAAACTAGTTTTCAATATATATTTTTAGCTTTGCCTGCGTTACTCACTCTATACCTTTCTTTTACTCTTGTTTTTCATACAATCAATTAAATTTATTAATGCACAACGATGACAACCACTGCTGACCCCGATAACACAACACCACCAACAATCACTTCATAACAACGTTGCTGTGCTGATTTGTAACTCGATTGGATTTCGCTCCAAAATGGTTGTGCTCAATTATGTGTGTACAAATTTACACGGTCGTGCACTGTCATCAATAACAAAAAAAATGTACAACAAATTTGTTAAATAAATGTGGACGCGAAAAAAAACAAACTATCAAACAAAAAACAGAATGGTGGCGCCAAAGACGGTTTGGATATGAATATTGGACCAGCTTGGCAAAAAGGCTACACTGGCAAGGGTGTAGTTGTTTCCATATTAGACGATGGCATACAAACAAATCATCCTGACCTTGCCCAAAACTATGTAAGTAGAAACGTATATCTATGTTGTTGTTGTTTGTTTTTCCTTTTCTTAGAAATATTTTCAATTACTTTTTGTCTGTGAAAACTTGCTTGAAATTACTTTCTTCTTTCTATTACTAAATGTTATTATAAAAGTCGAAAGAAAATAGTACAGCAAGAAAGAAACTTTCATAAAATTATATATCCAAATAATATATATTTTGCTAGGGAAATTTAATTAATTAGATGCATGTATACCTTTGAAAAGTTTAGCATATGCTGGGTAAGAAGAAGAAGAAGAAGAAATATCAAAGCATAAGTTTAGTTAATAAGGATGTTCACATATAAATTGTGTTACCCAGAAATCAATTACTTAAGGAATAATTTGGGTTATTTCTAGTGCAATAATGCCAAGGAATAAAATCCATATATCCTTTAACTAATTTGGGAAAAATGTTATTCAAGTGCGACTATTTATCTTATCTTATTTTCCTTTCTACGAAAAAATACATTTGTTACCCTTTTTAATAGAAAATGGCAGTGGAAATTATAAATTGAAAATGAAGAATTTGTTATATATCATTCTGACATGCCCTACAAAAATTATTTCTGCCTTAAAACTCCTTTAAAATGCTACTTTTTAGAAAAGATGTGAAAAATGTTACATCTTTTCCAGAAAAGAACACACCATTACAGTTGTCATCTAAAAAGAAAAAAATTTTATCGCCGAATTGAAAAATAAAAGTCAAGTCTTATGTTTTGAAGTATAACTAAAAGAAAAATTTAATATCTTTAAGACATAATTAGAACTAGAAAATAATTTTTCTGAACGACAAATGAAAACCAAGTAAATAATGATTCAATTATGACATTTTAAATAAAATTTGTAAATGTTAAGATCTCTTTCTTGTTATTTGAATGTTAATAGAATCGGAAGTCTAACGGAAAAAAAATTAAAAAAAAAAAATTGTAAATTGAGTTAACGTTCAGGGGTGCAAAATGTTTTTGAGTTAATGTGCAGGGTGTGAACTGAAAGATGACATGATAAGCCGCGCTTTTTTCTAAAATATGATTAAACATTTTATGAAAACAGCAACTGTCTGCCGATGTGACACAGACAGATATATACCCAAGTCATATCTAATAATTAATTCTCATATTCCTAGTTAACACTGGTATCAATAAAATCTTCCTAACCTTAAATTTGGCCATTCTATATGAAAATGGGTTCCATTATCTTTGTAAACACAGCATTTCCTAAAACTAAAGGGTGTTTTTTATAGTGTGATAATACACAATTTTAAATGATGGAAAAAGAAGAAAATCTATTTTCAAGATCAATGAAATTAATGTTATATATGATTTTTGCCATCTGACTGGCACGTAGAAAGCGCAATCTGAAACAAACAATTTCGCTGGTATTGGCTTCTATTGTGGTCTATCGACGTAGACAAGTAACTTTTTAAATCACACGATCATGGTGGCCAAACAATTGGGCCATTAAGTGAGATTATTTTTAGGCCACACTGCAACACTCCTTCAGCCGACATTTCATGTTTGGCAGATTTATTGTGTGGGACAAAATTCTTGTTATTGTATATTAATCAATATATTTGCGCTTACTTTTTCGCATTACTGTACATAAAAATGTCCTTACTACTACAGCTGCCCCTACGATTTAGACTTCAACATTTTGTTTTAAGTAGTTTGCATTTTATAACGTTTTCCTCATTTTGCTAAAATTTTTCGAAAAGTTGTTAATTTTTTATTATTCCTGTCAAGGCCTCTACGTTTTATTATACGCTTTTCAGTGGCTTCACTTTATTTTTTGTGCCTACTCTCCTTTTGTATGTTGGGCTGTCATGCATTTACTTGGTATTATTAATAAAGTTAATCATGATTGATTAATTAGAAGGATTAATTACATTATGCGACAAATGAAGACTTTTTGAGAAAAGTGCAAGATCGTGACTATACGGATTCGATTCTACTATAAAAATGTAGTAAAACCCTGTACTCAGCTTGGTCAAGTTGGTGATCGTTGTCTTTTTATGGGCCTCCAAAGGTGTCATCAGTTTTTGCCAAATAGCTAATCAGCACTTACAAACATCGCTTAACTATGTTCGGCGAAAATGTAGCCAAGAGTAGGTTGAATATTTCTTGCTAAGATTTTATGACAGAAATGTATTGTATCTCAGAGATTTTTCAAAAAAGTTAGAGAACAAAAAATTTGTTTGTGATTTTATTTTTATTGAACATTTTTATTTTGCTATATTAATAATTATTTATATAGGCTAATTGTTCTAACTTAGTTAAAATCTCAGAAAGACATGATGATAAATATTCCTAGGCACAAAGGAAGTCAACATCAGTTTTATTCAACTTACACAGCAGAGAATTTTTTTTCGGGTTTTCGATCATAACTTTTAGGAAATCCTGATTTTTCATACACTATTTAGAAAAGTTGAATAACTTTCGTGAACATACCAATATAATCTGATCGTGTCTAGATACCAACAACAGGTCATAAAGACTCCCTTAAGACTAAAAATTTAAGTTTTTAATTCAAATTTTATAATTTTATATAAATTTTTTGGAGAATAATTTAATAAAGTCTTTGTTTTGGTATTTATTTGTTATATATTAATTTTAAACTTTGTTTCGAGCTGTCTATGAACAGCCACCAGTCGTTAAGATCGTACGCAATTTTCGTAAGTTTTCAGCTTTAGAAGTGAAGAATGAGTAAAATGTTTCTCTGTATGATCCTGGACAATCACGCGCATCGATCTTTATTACGGAAGACACAATGTAATCCAGTCATTACATTGTTTCTAAGTTGCAGCTCTCGCAACGAAAATCTGAAGAGCTTCCACAACTTTTAAAGGAATAAAACTTAGTGGAACCTGGGTCAAACCCTCATGACTCAAAAACGTTTTCCTATCGTAAGGACAGGAAGATGCTCATGGATCAGATGTTACGACCTTGCACTTTTTTCACTGTTGCATAGTGTTATTAGAACCTGCAAACTTAAAAATTATTTTTTCAATTTATTCTAAATTCGAGTGCACTATTTATTATAAGTCATTATCTGAGGCCTCTTGGCCATTTCAGTGGCGTTCTTTGTACAAGTTTGGTTTCAACTGAACAGATAATATCTCGAAACAAATACTGATCGAAACTAATACTGATCCCTTCTGCTAGTATGAAACTGAGTATAATAAATATTATAAATATTCCACTCTTGATATAACAAAATTCAAATGTAGTACGAATTTCAAACGATTTCTGCATTCGCTAGTTTGAACTTGAGTTTCACTATTTATTAATGCGCTCATGCATATTCATGTTCTCATCTTCTCATAAGGTGTAATTATTTTTACACGCTTTCGAAGCTCATTTTAATTAAGAATAAAAAAAAATATACTGCCAGTTTTTCGATCGGCAAGTTCGAAAGAATCTCGAACGAACGATAGCTTTTAACATCGCCGAACAGACGGTACATTTTTCTCATTTTTAATGTTTTTTTCTTCGTTTGAACGAAAGCTTGCGCTTTCGGCAAACCGGCATATAGTTTAGAAAAACCAAATCAAACTAAAAAGTTAAAAATATAGATTGAAATAAGTTTGAAAATATAATAAAAAATAAAATACCAGTAGGTATTTTTGTAAAAAAGAAGTCTGGGCGTCGTGTTTCCTATTCTCCGTCTATCGAGTCGTCCTGGTTCATTTTTCATTATTTAATTATTGCTTTTAACCTTTTTTTTTTTTTGAATACTTCTTAAACATTATAAACTCGTTTTTTTAAAAAGAGTGACTTTCATAATTTAATATACATTTATTTTATAAAAAATTATCGATGCTCGTCAAAGACGGTGGGTTTTTCACGGATAAGGGAATCGCTTCACTCGTTGTGTTTGTTTATAAAAAATGAAATTAAAAACAAAATTATTTAAAAGCTGCAAAATCAATTTTATAAAAAAGATTCCAAATAAAATACAAGACTTAAAAATTTTTAAAAATGGTATATAAAATATCTCTCTCTGTTCCCTTTGCAAACAAAAAACATAAACAACTTTTCAATATCCCTGCAGTCGTATGAAATCATACATTTTATTTGTAAAAAGGAAAGTATGAAACTGATTTATTGCTTTTATTCACTTCACTTTTGCAAAAATGTTTTCCCATTTCAACTTATTTCCAGTTTTCTGTCATTTCCACAAATACTCTTTGTCAGTTCAATAATATTCCATTACGCCCTTGAAAATCAATTTTCTTCGTTACTTGTTTACAAAACTATGAAATTTGTATATCCTGCTGTGTCTGTCACATCCTTCAGCTGTACATCTTTTACTAGACGACTTACAAATGTTTTTGCCATTGTGCAGCTGGAGTATATTGTATTTTATACGAAATAAAATGAAACTTTTATATTATTTGTTTCTTTTAGTGTTTCTTTTTTTTTAATCTAACAGACAACCTGATAACTTCATTTTCATTTATAATATAAATTTATTGCCAAAGCAGTAAAGAAATGATGTTGTTATATGTGTTTCTATTTTTAATTCACATATTCTTTTATCTACTGAGAAAAAGTGTATGGCAGACTAGTTGAATATCATTTTAATGTGGGATTGCATATCGATTTTATACCTTCAGAAATACAATGGCGTTGATGTTGTTGATAAAATAATTTGAAATTTATATCATTAAAAATATGGTTAGTGAGTCCTTAAATTTTCATGTTCTAAATGAAATTTATTTCTTGGCTGATTAAGCAGCAATTCTATTTGCACTTCATTAAAGCCAAATCTACAGTTTTGAAAAGTTTCAAACCTTTTACCTTATGCAAATACTTATAAACCAATCGAGAATTACAAATCATTTTTTAAAAATCACATAATAAGTGTCATATTCCTTAACTGAGCTATTGCGTCCCTTGAAGTGGGGGCTGTCGCTTCATCTTTCAAAATTCTCTACAGCCGGCCTTAAAAATGTGTCCACCATCGTGCAGCACCATTAACTGTAATTGAGGCGCCGTGCATTTTGAAAAATATATGGACAAACGATCTCTTGAGATGATAAACTATTTAATAATTTACAAATGATTTTTTTTAAACCCCATTATAATAAATGTACCAGGCTATGAAACTTTTACAAACCAAACCCAACAAACAATTTTTATTCGTTAAGAATATATATAATTTTTTCTGCACTTTTATAATAAACTGAACTCTTGTGAAGTTTACTTCTTGAATAAATTGTGTTAGTCTTATGAGATAAATTGTTTGTTAGGATTGGTTTTTATAAATCTTCTAGCCTACTGCACTTATAATGAAACAAATTTAATTTCTAATACGAGAATGACAATATGTCAAGTAGTAAATTTCATTTATTTTGTTATTGCAAACACTAATTGAAATTAATGTCACCAACTATCTAACGATTATCTCCTTTCAGCCAAGAGTGATAAATTCTGTGAAGTTGTACTTTTTAGTACGATTCTCAATCTAAAAATGCAATTTTAATGGCAGTTTTTTTAGTTCTTTATATTGTTTTGTAGAGTTAATGGAGAACACTAATTGATCAGATATAAAATTTCAGAGTTTAAAAAAATCAGTCACTTATTTAGAATTTTTTCGTTTACGATATCCCACGAACGTATTCTGACTGGGTTTACGTTGATCCCCGTGATTATCATATATTAAAATATATAATTGTGGTGTCGATCGGTGCAAACGCTGAAAAGTTCTTCTGAAAAACACTATGAAAAATACGTTGTTTCTGAGTTATATATTCGGAAATCTTGATATTAACCGGCTTAAATGAGTTTAAATTCGAAGCAAATCAAAATTCAGAGAAGCCTTAATTTCTAAAAAAACTATCTGATGCGCTAAATAATCTCAGAGTTTTTCGAAAGAAATCAATTTTCAATTGTAGTTCATGATATCTTAAGAACGTATTAACCTATTTTAGTCCGGTTTTCGGCGAGGGTCTTAAAAGTTGAACGCTGCTGAGATCGTTGAGCTAAAGCTGCTGAAAAGATATTAAAGAAAACCTTCTTTCTTACCACTTTTGAAATATCTTAAAATCTTTCTATTAAAATTCGTAGGATTTCTAAGTTCTCTGAAAGTCATTCAGAACTACTTTGGAATCAAGCCGATCAAAAGTTATAATCGGGTCACATACACAAATAAATATCGGAAGACTTAGTGATGGGCTCGGGGAACCGTCCGAGAACCTCAAAAGTTGCGGATGTTTTTAGATTTTTTCAAAACGGGCTGAGCAAATAACTTCCCGATTTTAAAAAATTTTCAATTTTCCTATCGGGAAGCACAAAATTAGAAGTAAAGAAAACATGACCGATATATCAGTAGCTGTTTTTGGAAAATTGCATTTATTTTCTCTTAGAGAAAATTTATTGAACAATTTGAATGAAACTGGGCAAAAAATATGTCTTATAGCCGAAGGCTTACAAGGGCTGTAAACGATAAAGAAATAATGTTATAAAAGGGAAAAGGGATTCCCTTAGAAGAACTAATCCGGCGAATTAAAGTAATTGTTGAGTTCTTTAAAACTTTTGCTGGGCAAATTTTATTTTCAACGATACCGAGAGTTTGTTAACCCAAAATGGAAGCAGCAGATAGTAAAATATATATTTTTTGTTATAAAAGTATACTTTGACACATCTTGAATGTTTCTCATATTATTTTGTAGTCTTTTACGTTCTTGAATTTATAGATTTAAATTACAATATTAATAGCTTCATAGCATTTTACCAGCCTGTTCTTGTAAATTAGCATAAAAGGATTGGTTTGTTCATTTCAGCGATTAAAAAACGGCAGTTAATGTGGTAAACGTTGTAAGATCGTATTATTTCAACGATTTCTTAATTTGGTATTGACCAAATACAAACTGGACTTCCGATCCTGCCTCCACATTATTTCTCAAAACTGTTTGCAACGAATATAATTCAATATTAAGCTCTTTTAATGTTTTTCTTAATATATATTTTATTGTCTACTTGAAGAACTTATAAAATATAAAAAAATTAAAAATAAAATTTGCTACAGAATATCAACCAAATCCCTCAAATGGGATGTCGGCATATTTTGGGGAATTATCTTTTTTTTCGGGCAAATATCCTAGAAATGTCTTGCAAGTGCTCTTTTGTGGTGTGTGTGTGTACTGATTGCTCGTACATCCCTTTTGTTGTGCAATAAAAAGTTGTCACTTGTGTCAACAACAGTTCGTCTAATTGCGTTTAATATTATTTATTTAAAGCAAAAGCCCATTTAGGATTTCTTTGTTAATTAGGTTAGTTAAAAAAATCCTTGTAACATACATATGCCAGTACATATCATTAGCTGAGATTGAAAATGTTGTAAATGACTTATTGAATGTGTTGTAGTGTAAAAAATTTAAAAAAAATTTTATATGTTTTAAAAATTAAATGTACTTTTAAGTAAGTATGGAATGACTTTTTCGCATATGAAATAAAATAAACCATTTATTAATATTTTGTAAAAACTTACGCCAGTTACGTTGCAACAATAAAAGGAAACGTAGGTTAGGTTGAAGAGAGGGGCATAAGCTATCCCAATCCGATCAGGATTACACTTAGGCCTCATAGCCTTGTTCGGCGCCCTATTATAAGAAGTTCCCCTTCTATTATAGGGGGCCTTCACTAATACCATGGAAACCTTTGAATTTGATTACGTTAGGAAACTAGTCTCTTCAATGTATCTTCTTAAGTCCCTCCCATTAGAACCCCTAAGAAATTCCATCTCCTGTATAATCTGTGGATTAAATGTTTGTCTTTTGACTTGGCTAAAAGCTGGACAGTAGCACAAGTGGTGCTCCAGTGCTTCGTCCTCTTCCTGACAGGCCCTGCATGTTATATCGTCAACGGTACCCATTCGTGCCAGGTGATTCCTTAATTCTGTATGTCCTGTTATTAAATAAACCAATCTCCGTAGTGCTGGCCTACTCAATGTTAGGATCTCCTTTGTCCTGTTACCATTAGGGTCCCCCATAGAATTCTAGTCACCATACCTACGGTAGAGTGCTGCCAATATCTTATATGCAATTCGGTAGCCCATTGTTTCAGTTCCCTCTTTGAAACCCAACATGGCTTTGGATTGTCTAGTGTGATGTTTGCCATTAATGCTCCCATCTTTGCTAGCCTATCTGCATTTCCAGGTATTCCTTGATGTCCTGGAATTCATATTATCTCTTTGCTTCCACAGTGCGTGTATGAGTCAATCTCTATCTCTATCTCTAATCTACTATCCGTGAATATACGAACCGGTAGTCTGTTATCGATTTCCTTTAGCCATTTTATCGATTTCCGCAATAGCCACGATCACTGTGTTATGATCCGGCCCATGCCATAGAATCCTCCACCCGATCGGTCACCAATCTGGGACCCGTCCGTGTACAGGTTAGTTATGGGGTTCATTGTATTTGCATGCACCAACATTATGATGGTGCAGTGTGATTGCACATATCTAATAGGGATTCTATCGCACGTAGCGGTGCGAGCGTTGTTCCCGGGTAAGGCGTGCATTTTACTCTGGTGTTTGGTTATGTGTTTTCTGGGCAGCCACTCACCCATCACCATCAATCTTGTAGAAGTCAGAGCTGCTTCAATAGGTAGTACTGATAAAATATATTTCATCGCCTTAGTTGATGTGGTTCTTATTGCGCCAGACATGCCGATACAGCACTGTCTTTGTATTCTTCGAAGATGTTTGCTATTAACCTTCCTTTCCAAGGACGTCCACTATACTAACGACGCGTACGTTACAATTGGTCTTGCCAGACTCGTATAGAGCCAATGTGCCATCTTTGGGCTCATTCCCTATTTGGACCCGATTGCCCTTCTGCAATAGGTCCAAGTTCTTTGGGTTCTGATTACCCTACTTTCTATATTGTCCTTCCAGGATAACATCCAGTCGAGTATCACTGCTAGATATTTGACCCTTTTACTAACTTGTATAAAAAGTTGATTAATATTCATTAAAATAATTCCAATAGCTTTTTAGCATTTAAAGGGAAGCTCTGATAAGAGAAATAAGAGAAGCAATATAAAAATCTAAAAGCCACTATGAACCAACAAAATTAAGTAGAAACAATTACAATGTGTCAGCCAGAAAACGTTTGCAATTGCATGGTTTATTTACGTACTCGTACTTACGTGCTTTTAACTACTTCCTTGATAATTATACCATGTCCAATTTATGTTATATGGCAGTAAAAAGATAAAACCATAAACAGCAAATGAATTTTTAAACCTCTTTAATTTTAAAAACGACAATTCCCCAAAAAAGTACTAATTTATAAATTAAAAAGAGTTTTTATTTACTAGTTTTGCATTTCAGCCAACGATATATGTATTTATGTATGTGTACACTGCGTGAAACTAGGAATTTCTATAGCATCTTGGGAATAGCACACATTTCTGCTGTAAACATCATTCAACCAGGGAAATAAGAAAACGGTTAAGAGAACATAAATTGCAAAATTGTTTGCTGTTACCGGAGTATTTCTCCAATTTGAAATACGTTTGATTTTTTGCTTCCTTGTTTGTTTGTTTGTTTGTCTTGCGCTTTTGAACTATTTTTCTTGTGTTTCATGTTTGCAAGAATGAGAAAAGTATTTCAATCTACAGGAAACTTTCAAAACTGAAGTTATTTTAGGACAATATATATGAGTATTTTTATTTCAATTAGGAGCAGCAGTTAAGGGATGACCCCCATAAATGCGGTGCACTGTACCGTGACTGAGGGGTGTTTTTTATAGATTGACACAAATTTAAATTAAAATAAGACAAGAGAATATATTTCAAATATCTATAAAACGGTCATTATTTGAAAGAAATTATTGGGAAATTCATATTTCAATATGATATCTGCCAAGTGGCCGCCACGTCTGGAACATCAACTTTCCCAAACTTTTCGCAGCATTTACAGACGTATATCGCCGATAACTTGTCGAATGTTAATTTCCAGGTGTTCAATTGTTTGTGTTTTATGGACGAAGACAGGTGAATGCACATAATCCCAAAGAAAAGTATCCAGTGGATTTAAATCCCACGATGTTGGCGGCCAATTCATTGGGAAATTACGTGAAATTATTTTTTCATCAAAAGTTTCTTTAAGTAAATCAATTGTAGTGCCCACTTTGTGCCTCCGGCCTGCTGGAATCACATATCAGCAATATTAATTGCTGCACGGAAACATTCCGAATCGTGTTCCTTAGTCGTTCACCACTAACAGTAACATTCTGAACATCGACATGTGGGCCAATGACTCCGCCTGTCCATAAATCGCAGCAAATAATAAATGATTTTCCGTGTGTGTTTCGACAAAAGCTTGTGAATTCTTCTTCTACTACATGCGACAATTCTGCTTATTTACCTACCCATTCAATCAGAAATCGATTTCTGGTTTTGATTGAAAAAGTTTGACGAATTGAACAATTATTTTAATGAAAAACTTCAACGGTTTTAATGCGTTTTTCTGGGGTAAATCGATTGACAATGAAATTTCAAAGCCAACTAAACGAAAAGCAAGTATCAGCTGTTAAATGGATGCACAAATAAAGCAGTGATGCCAATTCAAAGTTATTACTCTAAAAAAACACGCGAAGGAAAGGAGGATATAGTGTTGAAAGGATATATGAGAAAGTTCATATCTATTAGCTTTATTTAATTTGTCGGTGAGGAGGCGGGTGATGTATTCAGTCTCATCGGTGCTTTGCTCTTCGCAATGGGATAAGCCGACAATAATCTGCAGTAACGCAGAGTTAGATAAACTCGTCACCCTATTCGAGTTCTAAATAAAAGGCGTTGCAGTCTTGTGTTATTTAATTTATAAGTATCTTTTATTCTATGGACTGGTCATTACGTAGAAAATACCACGGCTGTCGTTGCTAATCTTTCTGAGCACTTAGAAATATTAACCAGACACCGGGCCACACATTTTGGTGTCACCAGGCGCACTCTACAGAGAATTTTAGTGAAATATTTTAACATATTTTCACTCAAGCAATGCCTGCTGGCAGTTAGTCGGGCGTCAATTATTGTAGAGCCATCCTCAAGGGGGCGATTTTAGGTCGAAATCATCATGAGCGACGAGCCGCTTCTTGCGTTTCTAGGGAAGCTGAAAATCTGAGAAGCCTCTACTTCCACTCAAGACGATGTTCACGTATTTTTCAAGTAACCGTTTTGCCGCCACCAGCGAACGTTTAAAATCCTGGATTAGCGACTTTTTACTGCCGAATTGAATGAGTGGGACTTGGTGAAAATGCACAACAGTTGATATTCTGAAGAAAGCATTTCCTGGACGCGTAATCTGCATTCTGTTGAACAAATACTCAAATAAAATGTTTTAATATCTTGTTGCGAATTTAATTTCACATCGAAAATAAACTTTGTTAAGTATATTTTCTTTAACTGCAATTTTTTGCAAATTAAATAAACCTTTTGTTTGAGAATTTTGCATTGGAAGTAAAACCGAATTCGGTTTTTTTATTGTTGTTTCAGTATAAATTCCCAAACGATATTCAATTTGCAAAAACAGGCAGTACAACATTCAAATTACGTTCTAATCAAACTCTATGAAGATGCTACCGTTTAAAAATTCCTAATTAAAATAAAACTTCTCCTCTTTTAAGTTTATTTGCACTCGTTGGTGTTTCAATTTACAGAAACTTTCTCAATGTTCTTTTCGAAATCATCTCAAGTGTTTCAAGAAGCATTCAGTTTCAATCGCAAATTCGCAACTGACTGTCCTTTATTAATTTTTCTTTAGCAGACTTCCTTCTTATGTCATCTTGTATTAGTTTCCTGTTACACATGTTAGTCTGTGTCTCTCCATGAAATAAAAAAAAAAAGATATCAAAAAGTTTAACTCAATTTAATTCTTAAAAAAGTATTGACTCTGCTTGTAAAATACAAAAACAAACAAAAAGGAAATGATATATAAATTTGAGCAGTTGATAAAATCTTTGAAGAAAAAGTAAAAAGTTCTGTTAATTAAATAATTGGAAATATTACAGACTTGAGACTTGAGAATTGACATTCGGGTATGACAAACAGGCAAAATGAAAGGATACACATTAAATTAAATTATGTAAACATATTTTCGTCTTTAATTTTAAAATTTTATTTCCTAAATTAAAATATAAAAACTTTTTAATACTCAAAGTGCGGCATTTAATATAATAATCAACTACTTTGAGATTTTTTTCTGTTAAGATCTCAGCGAAATAAAGTTGTTATTTCTTTGTTATTTCTCTCAACCAATTTTCAATTCAGTTTCCACTCTTGTGAAATTTTTTTCCAGCAAAGTTTTCAAGAAAACTAAAACTTTTATTTCCACTTAAATATTTGTTATGAAAATATTTCACTCATATCACTAAAATTTGTACATTAAACTTAAGAAATGCAAATGATGTTGCAAACTGTGTGTTTGAAAATGTGGAGGCATCTAAAAATTGCTAAAGTTTGTTTTATGTGAAGTGAAAAATTGCCACAGAATTTTTTTTATTATAATTTGCAGTTTAAAAACATGTTGGTATAACATTTTTTAATAAGAAACAGAGATATTTTCAGACGTTGATATCTAAACTATTTAAGGTCTTTCAATGCGTAGAAGGGTAAGAGTTGTGCACGATAATGCCGAAGGATAAGAGTTGTTTGTGCAACCTTGATCGATATTTGTTATGACAGTTGCGTCAATGGCCTGAAAGCTGCCTACTTCAGAAAGAGCAACTAACTAAAGCGACTAATTATCCTGCTTATGAATACGATGTTTATGGACGCACTATTGCTAGCAACACTAACTGCGTGTCCATCGTTGTATTCCACGTCTAAATATTGACCCACAATTGCCATTATTATTGAGTTGCAGTTTAAAATATTAAATATCTATTCCAACCACAAACAACAACTGTAACAATTCGACCGATTCTAATAGTTTTTCACAGATTGTAACCAATATGTTGCCAATGTAATCGCTACTAAGGGCGCTTTAAAATAAAATAAAGGAAATTTGGTTCCAGTTAAACTATTAGAATAAATCAGAGCCAAATTTCGAAAAAAATTGAAAAAAAATTAAGATTTTCTCCTTGCTGAAATACGAAGCTTAAGATCTCGAGTTCGACTACGCACTCTGTTAAGAATATGGAATACAATTTTTCTGATCTGCATTAGATTGAGATAGTGTTCATTGTTGTCTGCTTGTCTTAATGGCGAAGGCATAGCACTGGACGCTGAAGCGACAGCGATTAACAGCGTCATGTATTAAAGACAATAATACGGCAGCCTCCTTCGTCGGTAGCTTTAAAAAATGATTCTTTGTTATTAATTTTATTTTATGGAGAGGGGATAGTTTTAGTGGAAAGACCACTCGACGCAGCTGGCGACGGCCACTGTAAGTGCGAAGGCATTTAAGTTCCTCTTCACACGCAAAAAACCAAAAAAATATTATTATTATTATATATTATTTATATATAATATTGAAGTTCAAGTCTGTTGAAATCCACAGGATTTCTTAGTTCAGAAATGTTTTTCATAAAGCATTAAACACAATAACTGAAGTAGGCTACACGAACACCGACTACAAAAGCCGTTGGCTACAATCGTTGCCTTCTAGTCAGCAACTTAATTATTTTTAAAACGACACTACCAAATCAATAAACATGAGTTATTGTTTTTAGTAGAATTCTCTTCATACGCCAGTGTAGCCACTTTCATTTATTTAATACTCTTAAATAGTGTTATTCCAATAAAATATATTTAAAGCCCGCAAAATATGGCAAGAAATCATCTCGTTTGCTTAAAAATTTATTTTATTATTCCTTTTTGTATAATAAAAAAGTTGACTACTAGGCGACGATTGTTGCCAACGGTTTTGTAGTCGGTGATCGTGTAGCCTGCTGTCCTTATTGTGTTTAAAGCTTTAGTTTAATTTGACTACAACCATAAGAACAACATATACATTCATACATACACACATAGTGAGGGGCTCTCACAATTTATAAGAGAAGCTTTAAGGATTTCAAAACCATAAGAACTCGATTATTTCAAAATGGGTTAGAGCAGTTATCCCTAACGGTTCTTGGGAAAATTTCAAAACTTCCTTGCGGAAAAAATCAAGATTTCTTATTTGACATCACAAACGATCACCGCTAAAACGAGTTGCTGATTTTCGTAGGTGTTGGCTCTAATCCACGAAAAATAAGTGAGTGTGGCTGATACAGTTATATGTGTGCTTTTATTGTCTATAGATATTTTTTGCTTTAACCAACAAAACTATCGTTTATTTACAAACCACCACATATAAATTGAAAGGTTTCAAAATAATTTTCATTGTTTTTCTATTACGGTTTTCATTTGTTTCGTTTTGCTGGCGAACCACATAAACAATCAATAACTGTGTTCGCTTGCTCCCACATACACACGCAAGTTTTGTTGTGTGTGCGTACCAATTTATGTGATATTTTTCGATGTGCACAATAAAGAATTATTGATTAAAGTGTTCTATTTGTTAGAACGGTATTATTGCACTTATTTTTTTCATTCTATTGCTTTTGCAAACCAGCACTTGCAAATAACAATTTATTTTAAAATTTTGAATATGGTTCACCGGAAAAAAGTATAATTTAAAATGTTGGTTAACAAATTTGTGTATGTGTGTGGGTGTTAATAAAGCAAAGAGGAAGATAGAGACGAGTTATTTGGTTACTTTTAGTTTGTTCGTTACCCTGGACATTTTGGCTGTGCATGTGAGAAGAATTGATGAGTGCAAATTGAAAACAATTGAAAACTCAATTCCGCTTATTGAATATTTTATTTCGTTTTGTAGGTCTGATAAAGACAAACATTCAGGCCAATCAGTGTGTGAAACAATAATAATATCAATAGCATCGTTGTTGAAATATTAAAAAAGATATAACATATACAAAGTCCTGTTATTATAAAGTGGAATGGGAAAACTCAGACCAGGAAACTACAAGATCCCTTGCTGCCTCAACGGTCTTTTTTTAAATAACAATTAAAAAAACATGTGAATTCCAGTTGACGTGTGTGCAAAGTAATGTCCAGTCACCACTACGTCCATGATCATTATAAAACTCTCTCTCTCTCTCTCTTTTATAATTACTATATGACGACATCGCTGTAAAACTCAAAATGGCTGTAGTGAAAATAAGTCTCCAAAAGTGTCGTATTATGTTGCCAAACTTGGTCGATTATAAATATATTTTTAGCGATCGAAGTTTGAACACTTAAAAGCGTTTACGTTTAACGAATATAATTTTTTTTAACAACAACTTTTCAGTATCTCTGATCCCTTTTATTCGGACCGAAATCACTTACAACCCTTCAAAATTGCCCGATGCCGTAATTATTTTAACGGACAACGTGTTCGCTTATGACGTCACATCTACTTTTTGTTTGCCTCTTATTAGCTTCACTTGTTTGTTTATTTATAATTTCTATGTTGTACTCCCACGGGGATACTTAATATTGATAATAATGTTACTCATACGTCACATTGTGCTCTTACAATATTTTTGGTGTGGTTCATGTTTTTTAATCTTCTCATGATAAGTAATTATTTTTATACGCATTCGATACGCATTAAACTAAAAAAATTTTATTTGGAAAAAACCAATAAACACGCCTTATAAGAAACACGTTTTTTTTAACGATTTTCTTAAAAATCGTTTTCATATTTTTATTTGGTATCACAGAAAATGATTCTTATTCCTGCTATTAAAAGTTCAGGAACTGTTTGCTAGAAGCTTTATTAAGGAATTATTGTGCAAGTACATTCGATTTGAGATCACTCTTTGATAGCGATAATTTTCCAAATTAAAAATAATAAATGAAACTAAAAGCCACGCCCACAAGCAATACACCCAGTTAATCAATGGAATACTTTTAATCTATTGATTTGTAAATAAATTAAACTTTATCGACTATTTTTCGAGCTTTATTTGTCCCTCAATAAATAAAAATTTTATCTTAATTTTATTTTTAGTTTTTTTTTTTATTATTTCTCAGCAAATAAAGTATATCGCCAAATTCAATGTGTCATTTGATACAATTTCAGTTCAAAAATGTCTTATTTTCTAATAAGTAAAAAAAAGGTGTAGAAAACTAAAATAGAGTCATATCGAATAAAAGTTGTTTGTTGGGTTTTGGTTTGTATAAGTTTCATAGCCTACTACACTTATTATAATGTGATTTTTTGAAATCATTTGTGAAATTTTATAGTTAAGTTATTAACATAATTCTCAGATGGTTTGTAAAAGTCTTTTAATAAGTTGAGAAGTTTGAAAGTTTTCAAAAATGTGGTTGAAGTCTAATGACGATTTGGTAAAAAGCGCCAATGAAATGCATATAGACATTGCTTAACCACCCAACAAATAAATTTCATATTATAATAAAGAAATATCTTTTTATTTTTAATTATTTCTCAGCAAATAAAATATTTCGCTAAATTCAATGTGCCATTTGATACAATTTCAGTTCAATAATGTCTTATTTTCTAGGAAATAAAAATATAACAATAAAGAAATAACTTGTATTATCTGACGTAGAAATAAATATTAAATAATATTTTCTTTTCTAGAAAATAATGTTACATTTCTTACACTTTTTAATAGAAAACGGCAACAATATGTCATTTGAAAATAAAGAATATATTAAAAGTCAGTCCAACATCCTTTACAAAAAAAATTATTTATTTCTTAAAACTGTCAGTTTTTAAATGGGAAGTGAGAAAAGAAAACGCCATTATTGTTTTCAAGAGAAAAATAAAAATTAAAAATTTTTTAATAATGTTGTCTAATATATATTAAGCTTAAGGTCTCTTTATTTTTATTATCTTATAAAATTGTTTTTCAATATTTCGTCACTCCTTTGTGTGACTTCTTCAGGAAATTTTTTTTTTTTTTTATTTATTAAAAAATAAATTTCCTGAAGAAGTCACACAAAGGAGTGACAAAATATTGAAAAACAATTTTATAAGATAATAAAAATAAAGAGACCTTAAGCTTAATATATATTAGACAACATTATTAATCAAAAAGAGGTCAAAAAACTAGAAGAATTTAAAATTTTTTTTTTATATTCTGAGCAATAAATTAAACTCAGAAAATAACTTTAATTTTCTGGGACAAAAATGAAGCGGATTAAATTATGATCTTTAAAATAAAAGTTATAAATGTAACGGTTCTTAGTTTTTCTAGAACTAAAATAGATCGAATAAGACGTTCTATAATTTAAAATTACCACTTATCTGATTAAATACCATCTATAAAAACACTCATACGTCAATTCTTAATGAAGCTCAATATAAATCTAGAGAAAAAGATCTCCGATTCTATTCGATCATAATCAGGAGGTTGAGTAAGATTTTTAGCACAATAACGTCGCTCGTACAGAGCTTTTTCGTTGCTCAGACAATGTTCACACTGACAGGGTTTTAATAAATATTGGTTTTTATTGTTGAAGCCAACTGTTAAAACCTGGTTTAATCATACAAAATCATTTTATTAAAACCAAATACTTACCAATTGTGTAATTGGTTTTAAATAGGTTCTATAGGATGCAACCTCGTTTTTGCCTGCTTGTGTCTGTGCTAAATTGTGTGCTGCCAAGTTTTATATTGAAAACATCTAGCAGTGAAATGTTATAAACATCTGCCATATTCAAAGATGTTCCTGTAGTATATAATCAAATAAATAAATATGTCTTAAGCGATTCCTCATTTTTTGTTATAAAGGATTTGTTTTTAACGGCTGTAGGGATCGTCTGACTGGTTGTTAAATTTTCAATGGAAGTGAATCTATTGTTCACCAATCTGTTAGTTATATATTCATTATTACGAAATGTAATTAAATATACTTTCAAATCTAAATGAAAGCTTCAAATTATTTATATGTGCAGAAATTATTCGTTTTGGGTCTGGAAAAGTACAATAAATTTTAAAGTTATTATTGTATATTGAACATGTTAATTAAAAGGAATCTAAAATTCCATTTTTTTATAACAATTTCTAATAGCATTATGGGTGATTTGGCAATACAAACAGGGAAACTTATTATATAAGAAGGGATTCTTTTTTGTAGTAATCTGATGTATGATTTCATTGTTTGTACTTTTAAAATGAACGATCGGTCCAATTTATGATTTCCCCATTAAAAGTAATCCAGCGCCATTAAAACCCTCAAAAGAGTGTTAATTGTCGAACAAGACTTTTTCTGCAAATAAAGTTGTGACCAAATTGGTCTTGCAATCAATCGATTGTTAAACTGCCTTTCAAAGGTAAAATAATATGAAATTAAAACAACGGAAAAAACTTAAATATATTATTATTATGGCAATTATTTAATAAATATTTCGCAGATATTTAAAACAAAAATATATCTTGAATTACATATATAAACCCAAACACCAGTAAATTTTATTAAATTCTGTCCAATTAAATAGATGTTGTTGCAAATATTTGTAATCATTTTCCTGTTGTGTTGTCATATTGTTTCTTTTTAATAAATATAATTTTTAATTATTTTAAGTACTTTTAACTGTTATTGCAATTATTCATTAACATATGGAAACAAAAAGATATAATGCAATCATTATATATATTTTCCAATGAATACATGAAGTGACATTCCTACCCAAGAACTGCTCCACATAGTGAAAGGAGCACCGTGTTTATAATTCAATATTGATGAATAATATTTTAATGTGATATCTCTCACTTATAATCATAATACGACTTAAAGCAGTTTCGATGTAAATAACGTTTATAAAGATAAACCTTAGCCGAAGGTAAAAACTCAAATTTTTCAGATTAGTTTTCAATTCCAATGTGAAAGTCCTTTAAACCTTTGCTTTGAAGTTCTTAATGCAGGCTCAGGTATTCAACGCTTTTACTACGAAACTGAATGTAATTAATCTGATTTTGATAATTGAATTTGTTAAAAAGCACATAACAGCATCCCTTTTGGTCCGTATTGGCGCGAAACTTTGTTAGGTCTCTCCTCTCAACACTATTATCTTTTTGCCATTAGCGCTGTGATATTATCGCTGGTACTATCGATAATACCGATAACTTGATTATATCGCAAATATCGACAGAAAATCTATTTAGGAAATTGTTACTTTAAATACAGTTTTGAGAAGTTCTAAAATTAAATAACTAGAAAGACAGCCTGTTTGTGATTTACAAAAAACAATATTTATTTTCTACCAAGTAAATGGGTCAGTCAGTCCTTTATATTTTTATACTTCATTCTCCTTTTGTATTGTGCCTGTAGTCGTATACTTAATACCATTAACAATTTAATAATACGTAGCATGCACTCGTAGAAGGCCGTTCATGTTCTGATCTTCTTATAATATTTTGGTGTTTCTGCACGTTTTCAAAGCACATTAAACTAAATAATAAGTATATGATATTTAAAAAGAAAATTTTGAAATACATGCTTTTGTATTTTGGAGAAAATCTAAATAAAGAGTTGAAAATAAATTGTAAAGCAACAATGAAGTCCAAGTATTATTGTGAAAAAAAGTGTAGATGCTCCAGATTTTTAGTTTAGTTTTAGTTTAGTTTTTAAATAAATTCCCAACATAAAAAACTTCATAATTAAAATGAAGCATTAGTTTTTATTTCATTAATAATATTTGCTTCCTAATTAACATTTTTTATATCGTTTAAAATTATATAAAAATGTATGTAGTTGTAGCCTTTTTTTATAAAATATTATGATATATATTTTTTGATCAATGCTAACGTGTTATCTTCCAACAAGGGAAATTTTAAAGGTTTTAAAAAAAATCATTTGATCTTACCTCGTTTCGCAAAAAAAATAGTTTTTGTGTCCCGAAAAAATGTTTTTTTACTAACTTTTGAGCGGCTTAACCAAATCAAATTAAACTGGTAGCATTCTGAAGGGCTTTCTTAAGCTACCAAAGTTGTTTTTTTTTTCTGAATAATTTGCTAATGACTTCACCGATCGGTTTTGCAGATTAACCAGCTCTTACAACCCCCTTTCAACACCGTATATCGGATCAACATCGATTAATCCGCTAGTGAGATATCATGAACGAAACAATTCGTTACAAATATTTTTTTACGCTCCGATCAGTTACTGCTTTTGATTCTATTTTAATAAACGAAAGTTACATCAATAACCGGCTATTACATAGCAATCGATTGATTTGAAAATGAAAACAACACTTTTTTTCTGGAAGAGCTCAAAGTCATACAGTAACACCAAAACCAACATACGATAGCGGGAAGTTACAGGGATGGCCTTTGGGGTCAACCATTTTTGATATTATAATGCCATCCGAAATAGAAAGAGACACCGCATTAATTGCGATTAATCGGCCGATTGCGGTTTGATACAGTTCTCGTGTGCTTTTTTTCATAATAAAATTGGCTAAAAGAAACAGTTGTTACATTCAAATGAGCTGCCCAATAAGTGGTAATAAATACAAATACGCATGAGTAGTGATAATAAAAGTCAAGCGGCTTTCGAAAACATCTGTTCTGCTTTGACTGTTTAAGTTATACATATAAAACTGAAGTTAGTTTCCTCTTGTGCTTTCAACTAGTTGTCATGTTTTTCTGAATTGAAAATATTTTTCGAACAATTAGCTTATAAAATTAAATTTAATATAAAAACTTGAAATTTGTATGTGTTGAAATTGGTTTCAAAGTTGACACTTAGACGTATCAATCACCAAGTATCCCGGTACATTAATTCAATTTCCATTGGAATATTGGAGTTTTAGTTAGGGGTACTGATGTACCCGGTCATTCACTAAAATTTGCCGTTTTGGTTATTTTAACCCCCATTTAGTAAGCGGTAACGAGACAATCTTCAGGCTTCATAATTCTAATAAAACTTTTGTCGTATGACTGCTTCAGCTGGTGCGGGAGTAGTCTGATCTAGAGAACAGTCGTTTCGGCTTCACATATTGCCACAAAGAATAAATTAAGTGGCGTTCTTGGACACCAATGTACGGGTTTGCAACGTGCCACTATGCCGTTAACAAACGGATCCGCCATTACAAAGGATCAAAAATCAATAGTAGGTTAGAAACCTACATTCGTTTGACCTGCGAGGCGTAACCAGTTTCTTTACACTGGTACCACGGGATCTCTTTGAGCCCCACAGATGAGACTTCGGTTGCTTCTGTGGCCAGATATTGGTTAAGGTCTCTTCATTGAGTCCACGTGGTGGTTGTGGTTTGATACCAAAAGTCGCTGGGAGAAGTGTCAGATATGGGTTGATGTTCTGGCATATTCACACTATGCTGGGACTTCGACCCAGCTGCTGGTGGCTTCTATGGGCTGCTGCGAATCAGTAGACGTTGCGGAAATAGTGGTGTGTTGTTGATGCTAGGAGTGAGAAGAGGGATAAGTTTTATGACTTGGAGCTTTGATTCCTCTTGGTGCTGATGACATGCTTTCCTCGGAAGCAATTAGGGTTTATGATAGGCCAAAACACCTTAGCCAGGTGTATGATCTTGGTATATATGGTGGTACTAAAGGAATAAGATTGCAACCTGTGTGTCCTCAAGGGCCACACAGGTGACCCCTGAGGCTGACAGGGGAGGTGGTGAACATTAATTTCACCGGGTGTTAAGACCACCGTCAGGTAGGCCATATTGGTAGGTACTGACGCAACTCCTAGACACTATCTGTATCCGTGTCATACACGTCTGCATTGAACCCAAAGTGAACTTCATCTTTAAACAAATTTCGCGCAGTAAGTACTTCGAGCCGGCCAAGATTTTCAAAATAAATTTTTGTAATTCTGGAGAGAATTTGAAACGTCAGTTTACTTATTTTGAAATATCAAACAGAAAGTACTTGACAGCTGAAAATATGGTTTATAGTTAAAAAGTATTGCCAATTTAAAGTTCAGTGCCTCTAGAGAAACACCTTTTACTTTCATTAATTACAAAATACTTATATCGTTATCAGTATTTTGTTTTCATATTGTGTAAAAAAAACGACTTTGCCCACACTCAGTTATTCTTCATGTGAAAGATGTGCCTATAATTATGATAGGCACTATAGTTATAAGTAAACGAAGCATATCCTTGTATCATATTCCCACATTTAAATACATATTAATTTTATAAATTTATTTAATTTCATATATTCACATACATATTAACAAACATATGTATGTATGTATGTGTATGTAAATATAAAGTGTGCATATATATTTATTCATTATGAATATTAATATTATCTCTTGCTTTGCTTATTCAACAGGATCCAGATGCATCATTTGACATTAACGGCAATGATTCTGATCCAACACCACAGGATAATGGCGATAACAAGCATGGCACCAGATGTGCCGGCGAAGTTGCAGCAGTAGCTTTCAATAATTATTGTGGTGTAGGTGTAGCATACAATGCTAGTATTGGCGGTAAGTACACATAATCATTATAATTATTATTATTTTAATAACGGCCAGAGAGAAAAAACATGCGACAAATATTGTTAAATAAGCATATGTTGGACTATAAAAGGATGTGCAGGGAAATATATATATATATATATATATATATATATATATATATATATTAAAAATCATCAAAATTAATTAATTTTGTGATTAAAACTATTTTAAGGTTGTCAATTTGCATTAAACAAAATTAATTTAAAATAAGAGTATCATCTCACTCAATTGAAAATGAATTTAATTTTGTGCAGCATCTGCTGCTATAAAACAGGAAGACTTAATGACTTAAATGGAACTTGTGGTAATGTTTTGGTGCCTTCGATCTTTTACCTTATAATTATTTGTAATAAGAAGTTAATTATCAATCGTGTAGAATGAAATAAAGAGTTTCAATGTTTAAAAATGACTATCAGTTAGGGGTTATGATACTATAAATGCACGTGAAAACAATGCAAACTCTGTTACATAACAAAAAAATTTTGTTATTCTGTAAAAAAGAGAAATGAAAACGCAAGAAAATGAAAAAGGAAAAGTGATCAGTGAGTTCTGGTTATGACTTTGACGTTTAGGCTTCTCTTTTATTAAAGTGGAAGTTTGAAATAAGTATCTTTAGTTATTCTAGGAAATGTTGGGTAAAGGTGCCCTGATATGTAGCCACGGTGCAAAGCGCATTGGAACTAGCTGAAACCCCTCAATTGATCACTTTGAAATTTTTAGTAACATTTTGGGAAAAAAGAATCAGCACATAATTGAAATTAAAGAGGTTTAAAAAATTAGAACATTTAAAAAAAGTGTTTTTAATAAAACCGTAGCGGAGAATCTTCTGAAGTTCCTTTTTAATTTAAAACTATAAAATTGTGTGTTTTGCCGCAAAAGATCCTTCAAATAACGTCATAGACAAAATCATCTGCTAACAGTAATAAGAACTAAATAACGTTTTTGGCTGCTGCAGTTTAATAAATTCACAGCCAAGTCACAGAATGCAATTCCGATTGACAGTGGTTCCATTTCCGATAGTCGAGAAACAAAAACGAAATATTTCTCAGGAATGAAATCTCTTCGAATATTAAAAGTAGACTTTTTGAGCCTTCCGGCAGCATTTGTTTTTTGAACAAGACAAATTTTTACTATATATATTCACATCTAAGTTTCTTGTTTAATTTCAAATAAATTCAAGTTTTTCATTTAGAGTGGAATATTTGGAATATTCACTATAAAAAATTCATACTGATTTCAATGTCGCTACGCCAACTTGTCAGCTTTCTTTATTAAATTATTCCACTTTTCATGGTGGTACTCAGCTCAATAGGAATCATAAGGCTTTAAGCAACATGTACCACTCCAGTCACTTTGATATACAGGAAAAATATTTTTATATAAAATTTATTAGAGCTTAAAGAATAGTGTGGTGAAGCCGTTGTAAATCGTGTTATTATTATTTTTTGAACTCTAAGTCTATGAAATCACGCAACACTTCGATGCTATCGTTGATAAAACTTTGCTGTGAAAAGAAGAAAAAATCCTTGCTACTCCCTATCAGTGCAATTCAGTTCTTTGCCTCCCTCTCCTGCAAAAAAGAAAAACAGTTAACGGAACAAGCCTGGTTTTGTTCGCCAGCTCTTCATATTCTTTAAATAAAAATTTATTTATTCAACTCGTACGTCTTTTGTCAGCATTGAATTTTATAATCTTTTAATTGCGAATTAAATACATTTTCTGTAAATAAAGGCATTTCAAAGGATTAATGAAACTCAATATACATATACATATTTAAAACTCTTAATAAAGTCAATTAGTTTTAAGATCCTTATGAATATTTTATTTTTGAATGATGTTTTAAAGAAAATTGCATTTAATACGTTTTTATTCGACGATATGAAGGTTTTTCTTTTGATGCATATTTGATTGTTCTACGTAGAGGAAACACGCAAAATGAATCGTAAATATTTGTATTATATGGAATTTATACAGTTTGCAACAAAATTATAACTACAGATAAATACAACTAACTAGGAGGAACCATGTATGAATGCATTATGGGTAAATTATGAAATCTTATGGGCAAAACTAATACCATTTCCAACGATAGTTATTCAAAACAGTTTTGGTTTGCGAAGGTTTCAGGCAAGACACTGAAGTGAATATGAAATATATAGGGTATTTTTATACAACTTTGAGTTGGCATCACTGCTTTATATGACGAACCATTTAACAGCTGATAGTTGCTTTTTGTTTAGTTTGCTCTGACATTTTACTATGAATTGACTTACACCAGAACAACTCCTGCAAATTGTGGAAATTTTTAATTAAAATAATGGTTCTGTTCGTCAAACTAATCGTCAAACTAATTTTATTTTCCGATGAAGCCCATTTTTGGTTGAATGGGTACGTAAATAAACAGAATTGTCGCATTTGGAATGAAGAGAATCCACAAGCTTTTGTTGAGGCACCATGACATCCACAGAAAATTACTGTTTGGTGCGCTTTATGAGCTGGCGGAGTCATTGGCCCATATGTATAGATGGGAAGAGGGTAAATACCCAACGGGTAAATACCCGGTAAAATAGGTAAATTGGGTAAAAATGGGTAAATACCCAGGTATTTACCTAAATGGTGGCTATAAACTATATTGTAGAAAATTTGGTGAACAAACATTTTGCGATGCATAATTTAGCGTGTTTCATAATAAATTTAATAAAATAGTAATAAAAATACCTACTGATCAGAAGAAAAGTAACAACTTAAGATAATAACTATATTATATATACACATTTATTGTTGCAATATTACTTTGAATTAATCTAAATCACTGTCACTGTTACTATCAGTTTCACTCTGAAAATATCTAAAAGAAGAGTTAGGTGTAGATGGGGATATACGTTTTGAACTTCCTTAAGTGCACCTTGCATATTTCTTGCATTATCACCAATCAAAACTACGAACTTTTCTTCGCCGTATTCCTTCATAACGTTTATAATTTCTTCAGGGAGATAAGAAGAAGTGTGATTGTTACTTTCCGTTGCCAAACTGCGAACAAAAACAATCTCTGGCTTAGAAATTAGAAAATTTATTACACCTTCACTACGTATGTTGCTCCACCCGTCACATTGCAGATGCAAATATCTTGCTGACTTCAGTTGCGTAGTAATATCGTTTGACGTTTCATTATATAGCTTGTTTAAATACTTACTAGAAATCGCCTTTCTATTTGGCAACTTATATACAGGTTGCAATTCTTCAAAAAACTCCATTCACAGCGGGTGTTCCACCATTGCAAATGGAGCACCAGATACAATAATAGCCTTGGCCAGTTTCTCATGAAGGTACTCTTTACGCTCATCAGACATTTTTGGGCATAATTTTGATGCTTGGACAGAATCCGATGAACTAAGAGCATCCCTGAACTGAGTCGAATTTTCTGATGAAGTTGTTGTCAGTTCACTTGGATTCGTTTTATAGATTTCTCGATTCACCATAACTGGACATTTGACGCAATTAAATAAATGTTTTGCCATTTTATTAACATTAGCCAGTTTATAGACCTTGTCACAGTATCTGCAAAGAAATGATTTGGCGTTGCCTGCGCTTGTTGCAAAATGCTTTCATACTTTTCCATTTTTAGGTCTTCCCATGGCTATACCTAAACGCGATATAAGTTTATTGTTGCACTTCATCAATATTAGCTTCACTAATAAGAACATATCTTTTCCACAATGTTAATTCGGTTTATTCAAGTTTTAATTAATAAATTAATCCGCTTTTTGATTTTTAACAATGCACGTAGTGTTAAAAACATTAAACAAATTTTATTTGAAATGACGTTTTAGCTGGTTGACAACCATTGATGACATATGCTGCATTTGAAATTCATTTTATAAATACCCAAATAAATACCAAAAAAAGGTATTTACCCGGTATATATCCGGTATTTACCTACACATGGGGTAAATACCGGGTAGAATCCCATCTCTACCCATATGTCTTCAAAAACGATGATGGTCAGAATGTTACTGGTTGTGAAAATTGCTGTTCGAGATTGCACCTTGTACGTGCAAGCCGTGGCGGACACATGGCCTAAATCATATATCAACATTAATGTCGCAAAATTTTCTATCTATTAAAGACCGTTTCATCGATATCAAAAATATATTATTATGTTTTATTTTGATTTGAACTTGTATCGCTCTATAAAAAACATGCTTTATTAAACCCTTCTATCCTATTATTAACCCTTGTATTCTCAGTGTTTCAAGTTTAATTTAAACTTCTTTATTAACTCTCAGACTTAGAGCTTCGAAAAAAACAGTTCCATGCTTATAAAAAAGAAATTTATTTATAATATGAATTTAGTTTTTATTACCTTAAAATAAAAAAGGCCTTGTGATGCAGTCAGTGAATTTGTATTTTCGAAATTAAAATCATCCCAAATATTGATGTAGACATGCAGTCTTTTAATGTACTTATACCAGCGTTCACCCTCTTTACTGTCCCTAAAATTGCATAACGTAGCAACCATTTCTCCAGGAGCATAAATACATATTCTGGCATGCACTCCCCATTTTAATTGAATAGAAGAGAGAAGAGTGGTCCAAAATATTTCTGTCTTAAAGCTCTGACTTGGAAAGCTTAGCAGCCCCCATTGTCTCAAACTTTAGATTACTCACTAAATCTGTTTCTTCATCGGCCAACCGATTACGCCACTATTTTATAAAAACACACGTTTTCTATGTGAATCTCGACAAACATTTTTAATCTTTCCTTTTAGAACAAATAGAACCACATTTAATAATTCGTCATATTCAAAAACATATTTTTCTATCTTTCCTTAATTTGTTTCTTCGAGCCATATTCGCTATTATCGAGTTAAAGTTCTCATGCAAAAAAATTGGATATGGACGAACGCAGCATAAAGTTAATTGCCAATTATTTGACTAATCCAGAGTTTTCAAAACGCCAACCGCATTAAAACTGCAAAAAACATTTGAGTATGTTTTGAAAACCACGCCATACTACACAAAAAGTGTTACCATTGTTTTCATACAGTATCCGTTCACTATTTCATAAGAAAACTGGAACAAAAAGAAACTGTTACCGCATTCGATTGAGCCACCCAAGCCAAGTGGTAACAAATAAAAATACACACGATTACTGATGATGGACGTGTAGCGGCTTTCGAAAACCACTGTCTTTCTCAGGCTGTGTAAGTGTAATGCATAAAACTGATGTTGAATTTATCATGTTTCCCTGAACTAAAAACATATACCGATCAATTGGAGCATAACAGTGTTGCTGATTGCTAAAAAAAAGCACAACTTTATAATTGAGACCGACAGGTGATAAAGTAAATTTTCAAAACGCTAATTATTATTAAACCGTTAAATATTGATGAAGTTTTTTTAAGTAAAAAGAAGGGGTCTAAGATTTGCATTACGCATTCTTTAATATTTTCTTTGTGATGTAGTTAAAATTAAATGGATCAGATAACTTATCGGTTTCAAAACGCCAACATATCTAGCGTTTTCCTTTGCCAGAGCACCTGTTTGCCGTTTTCAAATCAAAATCGCCTATTCTATGCGACATATGTTTTCCAGAACATGGGCGAATAACATAAATTTATCACTAGTTACTTAACAAAACTTAATTGATTGCCGCTTTGAGAAATCTTAAAACTTTAACTTTCTTCATTTTTGTGCATTAAAATTACTCTTCGTTGAATCGACAAACAATTTCCGTAAAATATAACAGAACAATTTTTAAAGTTAAAAGTAAACAAAAATATTTTTAGTCCACGATTTTATTAAAAAAAAAATAATAGACAAAAATAATATCAAACATAAAAACTCTATTTTCTCTCTCTTAGAATTCAATTCGAATTTGAGCAAACATTTAAGAGTTATGGTAAACATCCAGGGTTAAAAACTTACCACAACAGCTTTTATTATACTGAAAATTTTATTATTTTGCTAATTAGATCTCTTATTTACTACGTCTATGAATATTGTTCAATAATTATTTTTCTTTTTATAGTTTTTTTTATAGTTTTTTTTTATTAAGAAACATTTTCAATTATTGTAACCAAAAATAGCACGAAGCTCGTAGCACTGAAATTGTTGTCTGAATGCAGTAAATTTAGGAATCACTTGTTTGCTAGTATTTTGATTTTTATAAAAATTATAAATGGTTTTATCTGCTTTATCATATTTCAGCAAAGAAAAAATATGTATATTTTAAAGTGCGAACTTTGGCAAAAAGAAATGCACTAAATATTTTAAATTTATAATAAATAAATTAGTTGAATTTAGCTGACTTTATATATCTAGACTGGGTAACAGGAATCTATAAAAAGAATCACTTTATTTCAAACAAATCAGCTGATGATTGCAAATTTATTGATTTTGATTGCTCTGAACTGACAATACCTTCACTGTAGATTTACTTTATCCACTCACTGTACTCAGGAATGCATATTGAAATTTATTTCTGTTGGTGTTTGCGTTGGTATTTGTTCGTGAACACAAAAATAACTTAAGCAAATACCTATGACACGTTCAATGCATGCATAAGTGTTTATAAGCTTTCGCAAAAAGTACATGTACACACACACACACACACACATACTATTTGCGTTTATAACAAGCGGTTATGATACCGTAGATTCAGCCAACAGCAGCAGCACATGGTGGAACCCAAGAAAAATTGCTATAAACTGCTTTTAAAAAAGAAATAAAAATAAAGCGAACCGTTTCGTATTTCCATTCCCCCGTTGCTGTTATATTGTAGCAACGAGAATTTTGGCACCGTCGCTCTACGGAGACAAAACAATTCGAGCATTAAAAATTTGTTCATTCAATTTTGTGAATAAAACGTTTCCATATGATGTTAGCGAAAAAGGAAGAATTGGGAAAACCGTAGAAAAGCGGAAAACGCATTGAATCTTCATATGAAACACTGGAAAGTTATTTCTTTAGAAACAGGCAAACATTGCAAAAACAATAGCGACATAACGAGCGCAGGATTCGAGCAGCGTTATTAGACTTGCTGCAACAAAATAAAGATTCAAATGTATTAGCCAACTTTGTAAAATCGTATCTTAATGTTGGTTAAAGAATCTCTGTAAATGCTCAAATATTGTTTTGCTACAGATATATAATCGAATGATGATAAAATATGTCACATAACCAATGAAATTAAAATATTAATTCACGAGATGTATTCTAGAAATGAATTCACATGGAGTTGCAATGCAACCGAGTTGTTTCATCGTGCCCTATAAAGCAGAAAGACGGAGTAAAAATTTTTTTATTATAAATAAAACCCAGAAACATTTTTTGTTTAACCCTATATATCGTAACTCCCCCCGGGGGGCACAATAGGCAACTTGGTCAGTCCTAACGCCTTGTTGCAGTGCTTTCCGGGGAAAAGGGCTATCGGTTTCCTGACATTGCATTTGCCGATAGCCCTATCACTGAACTAGCAGGGTAACGGGGGTGCATATAAGTGTATAAAAAGTAGTAAGCTTTTGCCTATGCGTCAGGAAAAGAAATACAGGTGGAAGGATACCTGGATCCCGCCATTACAATGAATCAAAAATCAATAGTAGGATACAAGCCTATATTGGTTTGACCTGCGAGGCGTAACCAGTTTCCTTACACTGGTACCACGGGGTATGGTTGAGCCCCACAGATGATATTTGCTCAGGGGTGAAGGGACGATCTTCCTATATATGTGGACTTTTGGCTGGGCGTGTGTGGAACATCTGCTTCACTGGCGAAGCTCTGTTTAACGCTCGTTCATCTAATTGATGGCGTGTGGCGGACCTCGTTCTTCCCCTTTGTGTAACTGATTCTGGGGCCAGATGTTGGGTGAGGTCTCTCAATGAGTCCACGTGGTGGCTGTGGTTTAATGCCAAGAGTCGCTGGTAGAGATGTCAGATAAGGGTTGATGTTCTGGCATATTCATACTATGCTGGGACTTCGACCCAGCTGATAGCAGTCTCTATGAGCTGCTGCGAATCAGCAGATGTTATGGAAGGGGTGGTGTGTTGTTGGTGCTGGGAGTTTCAGGAAGGATAAGTCCTACGACTTTGAGCTTTGGTTCCTCTTGGTGTTGACGCTATGCTTTCCTCGGAAGTAACAAGGGTTTAAGATAGGCCCGAACACCTTAGCCAAATGTATCAATATGGCTTTATGGCGAAACCATATGCGTGAAGTTACAACCTGTGTAAACCCTAGGGGGCTGCCATTGGTGTGGCCCCTGAGGATGACAGGGGTGGTGGAGGACACCTAATTTCGCTAGAGTGCTTGGGAGCACCGTCATGTAAGGCCGAAAGACAGGTATTGACGGAAACTTGAGCATTCTCTCTTTATATTTGTGCCTCTGTTGAGAGGCACTGAACTGTTTCAAGATCTATCTTATTTAGGCGGTCTGCGTTAGGAACCATTTCTGAAATTATCATACTTCAAATGTTTTGAATGGTACGCCATCGTCCTCGTAGGAAGCCGACAACATTTAATATAATTTTGCACTAATGCAGATTAGAAAAATGCGACACCATATTAATGACTGCATGTGGGGGCGAATTCGGGATCAAAGGCATCGTAGTCTTTTGCTCACTACTTCGGCGAACAGATTTGAGAAAGCCAATCAGATGTTCTGAAAATCAAAAACGTTGGAAATTTATATAAATTAATTGACGTGAAAAGTTGTTAGCGCAGGTATAATGATATGTAAGACAATGAGTTAAGAATAATTTTTACCCTGGGTGGTTACTGTTCATAGAATCGGCGAAGCTCATATACTCTTACCAAATTACTATTTAATGGTTGTTTAAATTTGTTGGGAATTTTAACAGAGAAATGAAAGTTTTAATGTTATATTATTATATTTTAATTAGTTTTAACAAAATCGCTAACTAAAAATGTTTTTATTTATATTTAAGTTTAAAAATTGTTTGGCAAAAATTATTGTGTTAAAAATTGTTCGTCGTTGTAACGAAGAGTATGCTTAATGTACAAAAATATAGAGTTGCCATTCAGGGTTAAAGTACTATCATTTTAAACGATGGCAAGTTTCTCATGCGCATAAAATAGTTGAACGTTGTTGGAAATTAAATAAGCACATGCATTAAATATTATCCTGCAATTAGTAATCAAACTTGCTCAAACCAGCTTTCCGCCAGACTATTCGTTAGAACTCATAAAATAATATATTAAAAAAAGAAATCATGAATATATGAACTACTTTCAACAGCTACACTCACATACACGTTTATAAATATTTAAATCCACCTTTTGTTTGTTCCTTCTTAACACATATAATTTTATATAAAACTTTAATTTCCATTATATGGATTTTAATTGAAAAAGTACGTCTTTTAATATCCTGCAATGCGACATAAAAATTAATTTCGTTATAAAAATAAGTTATTTTTCTCCACAATTTTTTGGATTTTTTATATATATTTTTTTATTTTTTTTTGCTACACATTGTCGACAACAGGATTCTGCAACGAAAATTAAATAGACTTTGCCAAAAAACAAACAGCAGGAAGTTAAATAAAAAAACAAAAAGCTTAAGAACAACCAGGAAAAAATATAAATAAAATTTAAGAAAAAAATTCAAAATTAAATTAATTGTACAATTCGTTGACTGCACTTGAAACTCTGGATTGTACACACTTTGCTCATGGTGTATATAAAAATGTTTACGTGGGTGGTTGCAAAACTATAGCCATTTTTCTTATAAGAAACTACAAGGAAAATAGTTGAACCAAAAGCTAAAATGGTGACTGATATAGTTTTCGATTTATAATATGAAATTTATTTGTTGGGTGGTTAAGCAATGTCTATATGCATTTCATTGGCGCTTTTTACCAAATCGTCAGTAGACTTCAACCACAATTTTGAAAAGTTTCTACTGACGATTTGGTAAAAAGCGCCAATGAAATGCATATAGACATTGCTTAACCACCCAACAACTAAATTTCATATTATAATAGTACAATGACAGTATGTCAAATAATTAATTTGTTTTCGATTTCTATTAAAGAATAGAGAACACTAACTGATTAGATATATAATTTAGGAGTTAGAAAAAATTTTTTTCTAATATATTTGTTCACGAACACATTAATCGATTTTGATGGCAAGAACAGGAGGCAAATCAGAAATGTTTTTAGTTTTTTTATGAGTAGAACCAGCACTCAGGGAAAGAGCTACCCCTACACCGCGCTAGAACTGACAAGGAGAAGATAATGTGGAAAGAACAGATGAGAGAATAGAGAATTTAATTATCGCCATTTTTGCTTCGCTACAGTTACCGATGAAGGAGGGTGCTGTTTTTTTGGTCCTTTAGTACATAACGGTGTTAAACGCTGTCGGTAATGTTCAGCGACCAATTATATACTTTCGTCATTGAGACAGGCCGACAATAATTAACACAATCGTGCACTAATTCAGATCAAAAAATACGACACTAACAGCAGCGGATCAAATCGGTTTGACTTCACAAAAAATCTAAGAACTCTTTGGAACGCCACCAGTTTGATTTGATACTCTCATAAATTATAAGCTTGTCAAATACTTATTATACACAACCACGAGCACACACCGTCACTCATATAGACATAATGGCGCCCTCTCAAAACTAGTCAGGAAAGCTTTCTAATGACTCAAAATGTCAAAATCTAATGGGAAATCGATTTTTCCAAAACGAGATAAACTTTAAACTTTCCTAGTGGGAAGTTTAAAACTATCAATAGGATAATTGTCCGAAAAGATCTTTTTTAATTCAAAAAAGACATGATATATATTCCAAAGCACATGGAAAACTCAACGTAATTTTTATATGATCAATTTAAACAGTAAAGCAAAAGAGCTATTTTCGAAAGCCGCCACAATTTCATCGTCGGTACTCAGGTGTATTTTTATTTATTACCGTTTGTTAGGTGGCTCAGTGATAAGAGTTTCAATTTTATTACGAAAAAGCGTACGAGAATTGTATCAGTCCGATGGCAGCATGCTTTTGTTAAGTCCTTGTGTTGCCATTTGATTATGTTATCATGCCATTTGATTATGTTCATGTCCCCACTTTGGTGTTTACCTTAATGCAAGTTCAAATTCATGTTTATAAATATGTTTCAATTAATTCCCTCAGTATACACTATAAAGGACATACATTTTTCATAATTTTGTTGCCGTGATTAACTTACACACCAGGACAGAGTAGCTGCTTTCGGAAGACCCTGAGAAACAAACTGCAGTTGTAGTAGTAGGATAAACGAGCAAATAACCTGTAAAGTAAACACCCTTTTATATACAGTTTTGATTGCATGTCATTTTGGCCACATGACTTCCTGAACAGCCTGCGCCATCCAAAAATGTTATCTCTTCTCTCGTATAAACATACTTTTTTGTGTATCGTAAAATTTTAAAAAGAGAAAAAAAAACTACTCTCACGCACTCGTATACACAAAAGGGACTTGAACTATTTAAACGGAAAGTAAACGTTAAGTAAAGAATTTTAAAAGAATATAAAAAGAGTGAAAACACTGAACAATATTTTTAAATAAAAATGACAGAATACTCGCAACGACAATGAAAAAAAATATCACTAAAGAGAAACTTTTAAATTTTCTGCAAAAAATAAAATAAAAAATCTTTGATAGTAAGAAAGCGTGAGTGAGTGTTGTTCACATACTATGAGTGTCTGTATGTTTGTGTCGCACATAACCACTGACCAGAAGGACATTTTTTGTTATTTGGATGCTTTTTTTTAATTTTTCGTGCATAAAACCTTTGGACAAAATACATTCATGATTGCAGGATAACGATATTTAAATTTATTAAAATCACTCCCTTTTTCAGAATTTATTTATATTAATTTCATTTCATAAAAAATTACACTTCCAAATTTAATACAATTGAGGTAAAAATATTTTATTGATTAATATTCGATTCCTACAGGCTCATATTGATTTCTTTTCTAGAAAAATATGCATCATATCTTATACTATTCAGTAGAAAACGGCAACATTCTGCTATTTGAATATAAAGAGTTAATTACAAATTGGTCCAACGTCCCTTACGAAATAAAGGTTTTGTCTTAAAGCAGCCACTTTTTATAAAAAAAAGTAAAAATATATGTTGCATTTTTTTCCAGAAAAGAAAACGCCATTAATTTAAAAGCCCATAATATACATGGTAAGAAATTTAAAGAGAATAGCAAATATTTATCTAGAATATAATTCGAGTTAATTTCGGTTTTATACTGCAGTTTTGAATTAATTTTTTTTACTTCTTACTAGAAAAGTTGAAAATCTTCAAAAATCGGGAAGTTATTTCTTTTACTTCGTTTAAGCAACATCGAATGCTCATCATCTCCACGCTTTGAAGTCCGAACAGCCTCCCCTAAACAATTCAGGGAGCCCGTCGCTTCGTCTGCCTAAAGTTTGGAGCATAAAATGTAAAATAAGTAGAGCAATAGAAAGCAACAACAATTTAAATTCAATTTTAGTAGAGTAATCTTTCGAAAAGCATTTTTAATTCAGAAAAACATTATAAATGATCCAAAGTACAAGAGAAAACCAACAATAGTTTTGGTCATTCAAATTACTCAGCAGAGCAGAACAGCTGTTTTTGAAAGCCCCTACACTATCACTAGTATTCAAGAGCATTTTTATTTATTTCCACTTGCTGGGGGCTGTAGTTGAATGTGATAACAGTTTCTATTTGCACCAGTTTTGCTATGAAAAAGAATACGAGAACTGTATCCGCTTCTCTTAAGTTTATGTTTAATTATCTTTTTAGGTCTTATTTGCTGATTTTTTTGCACGTTGTTTAACTTTTTTGATTTGAGTTTTCTTAAGTACTTTAAAATTCAAAAGCACCGAGTGGACAACACTTATCATCAGCTCCGCCCATAAAAACAATAACTATATCTCTCACCCTGAATTAGGAAATAAGCGTAACACAATGAAACCAGTATAAAATAAAAAAACACGTTTAGAAAACTGGCAATTTCTGTAATTGATATGTAATTTTAAGCCCACGTGATAAGCGTAGTTTGATATAGTTTTCGATTACTATAAAAGAATCGAGATCAATAACTGATCAGAGATATAATTTCGAAGGTTTGCAAAAAAAAATCGCGTTCTTCGTATATTTTCGTTCACGATATCTCACGAACAGATGAACTGATTTTTATCCCGTTGATGGTGATCAAGAGCTGCAAGGTTTGTGGAATCATAGAAAATAGTTTCTTTCAGATATTTTGAAATCTCTTAGTTTGAATCGGGTTAGATTCGCAAAAAATCTAAGTTCGGAAATGGTTTTCAGAATGCCATAAACTTGGTATGATTCGGTTCAGCTATTGAAAAGTTATAAGGGGGAACACACACATACAAACACACAGATCTCACAAACACACACGTGTACACATACGCAGATAAACACGCACACATATACAGAAATGTACAGACGTAGTGGTCAGAAACGCCTTCCAGAACCTCAAAACTTGGAGATCTGATGAAAACTGGATTTGTTTTTTTAAACGCGGTAAAACTGATAGCTTTCCGATTTTGGAAAATGTTGAACTTTCTAAGCAGGACGGTAAAAATTTAAACAGTTAATAGTGGTGAATAAAATTGAAAATACTTTCCTCCTAAGATGTAACTATTTATCAACTTCACTGTTAGAGAACAAAAAACAAAACACGTCTGTACCCCTTGTCTTCAGCAATAGACAATTTCTAATAGCCTCTGAATATATCCGAGGCTCTAAAAAGTAGTAACTGGTCGCAGGAGTACTTAATCCTGCCCGTAATGGGTCGTAAATAGTTTAAGAATTGTAATACCAAAAGTTTTGAGTGTGTACTCACACTCGAACAGCCATGACTTTATTATTGAATATAATATATTCTTAGGATATAGTAAATTCATCATGTTTATTTGAATTAATAGTTTGTTATGTGAAAATCAAAATGTGGCAAAAGACTGCCACAGGATTTAAAAAACATCATAGTGATTTTGTATCAAATCTAATTTGTTTCTTTTATTACCCAAAAATGTTGAATAAGTTATAGAAAATACCTATGATCCTTATATAGTAAAAGCTTACACTTGCTTGACGCTCCCTAATTTGTATCTTCTTCTTCTTCTTCTTCTTGTATATAATTATATTTTCAGGTGTACGTATGTTGGATGGCAAAGTCAATGATGTGGTTGAGGCTCAAGCTTTAAGCTTAAATCCATCTCATATTGATATTTATAGTGCATCTTGGGGTCCTGAGGATGATGGCTCCACTGTTGATGGTCCTGGACCCTTGGCCAGACGCGCTTTCATATATGGTGTGACTAGTGGACGTCAAGGAAAGGGCTCAATTTTCGTATGGGCCTCCGGAAATGGTGGACGCTATACCGATTCTTGCAATTGTGATGGTTACACAAACTCCATTTTTACTTTGTCCATCTCATCGGCTACACAAGCGGGGTGAGTAGAGTAAGATTTTAGCGTTTAAATACTTTCAAAGGATACAATTAACAAAGGACAAAAGTTCTATGCAAGTAACTTATAAGATTTAAAGGTAGTCGACTTACTGAAACGATTTTTTAAATTAATGTTATTTAGCATAAAGGTTTTTATATAATTTGAGAAGATAAATTTAAAATTATGACTCATTTCTCCAAAGGGTTTCAGTTTTCATCGTATAGAAAAAGAAGATAAATTATTGAGGATAATGTAAAAAGTTTTTATGTGTTGAAATTTACCAGTTATTCCTGGATCAGATATAACGCTGCTTTAGGGAATCAGTGGATTCACAGACAAATACAATATCCAAAATCCTGGTCATGCGAAACTGATTCCAAATCGACAATATATAAAAATTAATTGAAAAGTTCTTAGGGATTTGATGACACTCAATTCGAAAATTACCACTGACCACATATTCGCTTATATTATCTGAATAAAAACCATAAATAGTAGCAGAAGGATAATGGTTTCCGACACAAATTTCTGAATCATAAGTTATATTTGGATAAGTTAACGAAATAAAATAAGTAGTGCTGAGAATAAAAATTTTTTGCATAAAATTAAATAAATTGGGAAAAACGTTTATCTTAATTCCATTTGGTTGTGATTGTTTAGCGCGTCTCATTTTTAAACTTAAAAAAGGGAGTGTTGGTGCCATATCCTGTGGAACATAAAATTTTTCGAAAGTCCGCCACGCCTTCTCTGAGTAGAGCACATCCGAAATATCCAACTATTCCAGCAAATCTCTTGAGCATTTTATCCAATATGGCATGATCAGTGAGGCACGTAGCGTTTTCGTGTTTAAACCACATCGTTGTTGTTTATATCATTCAAATCGGATCCAAACAAGATCCATAGCGATAGCTGTTGAATTTTAATGAATTAAAGAAACCTCTTTGGATTTTGTAACTCAGTTTCATAAACAGCGGCGATAATTTCGCTCGATATCTTGTTTCACCGACGTATGCGTAGTTTCTGCAACTGTAAACTTTCCAAAGTCCCTGTTGGAAGACCCGTTATGTTAACCTTCTCTTAAGGAAAACTACTTTTAGTTTTTTTTACAAATGACGACATCCTTATCTTGTTTTTCTTTTTGTTTTGCATAACATGATGCTTAAAACACCCACCATAACGAAAAAGACATAGAAAATGGATGAGTTTAAAAGCCGTCATTGCAACTTTCCGCTAATTTAACCGAAGAGTACAATAAATAACGTGACAAGTTACGCTATTCTATGCTTTTGAGCTCTTCGAGTAAAACACTTTTAATCAATTCTCAAACCGCTATAACTTATGAATAAATCAAATGAAGCGTATTTAATTAGCTGTGATTGATTCAGTTTACGATTACCATGAAATAGTTGAGAGCATTAACCGATCACATAAATATATTTCGAAGGCTCTTAATAAAATATTTTTTAATTTTGGCGTTCATGATATGTCATAAAAGGATTTAACCGAATTATAGTGATCGATGTAGTTTTGCGATCTTGATAGCTGATTAGTTGCGGCAAAGCCGTTTAAATGTTATTAAAAAAGATAAATTTTTTAATGTCTTAAAATTGATTGGCTCGCATCAATTCATTCATATTCATGAGAAATTTAAGTTCGGAAACGCTGTTCTTACGATTTTTATACAAGAATCGAGAACACTAACTGATCAGATATATACCCCCCGTGTGGCACAATAGGCAACTTGGTCAGTCGTAACGCCTTGTTGCAGTGGTTTCTGGGGGAAATATAAGAACTGCAGGTGGAAGGATACCTGGGTCCCGCCATACATGTTGGTTGAGGTCTCTTCAATGAGTCCACATGGTGGTTGTGGATTGATACCAAATGCTGGGAGAGGTGTCAGGGAAGGGTTGATGTTCTGGCATATTTATACTACGCTGGGACTTCGACCCAGCTGAGGTGGCCTCTATGGGCTGCTTCGAATCAGCAGATGTTGCGGAAGTGGTGGTGTGTTGTTGGTGCTGGGAGTGTCAAGAGGGATAAGTCTTATGACTTTGATTCCTCTTGGTGCTGATGGCATGCTTTCCTTGAAAGTAGCAAGTGTTTAAGATGGGCCCCAACACCTTAGCAAGGTGTATGAAGTTGTTATATATAGCGATACTAAATGATTATGATTGCAGCCTGTGTGTTCTCAAGGAACACTCAGGTAACCCCTGAGGCCGACAGGGGTGGTAGTGAACATTTATTTCACCCGGTGTTAAGACCACCGTCAGATAGGCCATATTGGTAGGAGCTGACGTTAATCTTAGACACAGTCTGATCAGATATATAATTTCGGAGCTTTTCAACAAAAAAATTACTTTATTCGAATGTTTTCGTTTACGAAACCTCTCGAACGGATTAAGCTTTTTTACTCGGTTTACAGTGACCGACATGATTCTTAAATGTTAGAGCGGATGCGCTTTTTTTAAATATTTTGAATGCTCTTTGGAACGCCACCAGTTAGGTTTAATTCGGTTCAGAGATTCACTCACACATGCATGCGGATATAGTGATGGGTTCTCAGAACTAGTCTGGAAAGCTTCTGAGGACCCAAAAATATCCAGATATAATGAGAACTCGATTTTAAAACGGGGTAAGACCCCAATTTTTTAAACTTATCAATTTTTCTATCGGGAAGTTGAAAATATGCAAACTTAAAAAGAAAATAGTTAGTGATTTATATACAATTGTAACAAAGAAAAATATATTCGCTGTTCGAATATATACTCCCAAGTCTTATTTTCTTTTACGTTATAGACACATTTTCAAAAATGAAAGTTGGAAAGGCATTATAAAATTAATTGTAAAATAGTTTTGGTTGAAAGCAATACAATTTTTGACACCGAATCGAATATTCCTTTAAATTTTTATAGGCTCGTGTTGTAGCATTAACTTTAGAAAAAGGTGCCAGTTTCAAAATTTTAAATTCATTAAAACACAAAATAGTTAACGTACCTTTTATGAATACGATTTCGTAATATAGGTGTTGAAAAGGGTTAAAGTATTCGAAACCTGTTGTGCATCCTATACGATTTCTTTTTGGTTAAGTAGATCGTAAAAATTTAAATTTTAAAGATTCAGTTATAAGTATTTCCACATAGAAACCACCAAACTTATTCATACGGCAAATTTCTTATATAACATCGGTTTGACCATATATATTTTTGAGTACCCCGGAAGTACCTTGAATCTTAAAACAATCTTCATTCCTGGAAGCTCGAAAAAGTGCGGAAACTAATAACGCTACAATACTAATCATCTTATCCCTTCAGGCTTTGATAAATCTTGAAGAATATAAAAATTTAATATACATATTTTTGCCTGCGTGCCATGACTGCTCCCTACTACAATATTTTGCCACTAAAACACCTACACACTTAATATGCTCTACCTCCAGGTAGCATAGTTGCCACTTAGGCCTCGTAAAAAGTAGAATCAAATTAAAAATGTTAACTTAATTTATATGTAGGAACATACAATGTACATCTGTAACTTTTTAGCTGCAGCTTTTACGTAAATCTCATTAATTTTTCCCACTGAATTTATGGCCGTAATACAAAAGATATATATAATAAGAGAAGCAAAAAAATTTTACATATGAAAAGAACTATTTTTTTTAGTTATAAAACAAGATTACGCAAATAATAAAATATCATCAATTTTACATAACGTTTAATTAAGAACACACAACATGAAAGCACACACACACACATGCAACAAACATACAGCAGACATTGAACAAATAATAAACCTACACTAACATTAAATAATATAATTTATTATTCAGTTTTTTAATTGGTTATTAACAACCGCATAAACATCAATTTGATGGAAATTATTTTAAAAATAATTAACTAATAATGTTTTTATTAAAAGCTTTTTATGCTCTTCACCACTATGTACATTTTAATTATATATTGATCCATACGAGGGTAGTTTCAAATAGTTTAAAGTAGAGCCAACATTTTTAAATTGTGACCATGAGCATTTATTTCTCACATTCCTAAAACTTAAACTTGGTTTTGATTGTGACAAATCACACATGCTTTTATGATTTAATTATTATCCTTCTTAAAACCGATGACGGTATTATTCAACGACATATTAAACATAAAATTACATACTAAAAATGTTTGAAACTTCGCTGTTTCAATTCTTGGCTTTTTATATACCTAAAATGATATATAATAAAATTATAATCCCCTTTCAACATTCTGTAGGGATAAAGGAACGTGTCATATGCTTTCCAATTGTTTTCTTTTTCAAAATATGATCAGATCAAGTTATAAAACTGGTCAACTTAAATATTTATATATAATTCATTAAATCTGCTTTCATATAGAAAACAATATATAGAGAGGCACAAACTTCCGTATGTTGTACCTCCCGCGTGCTTTTTTTTGTTCTGGTAACTCTCTATCGTTATAATTCGCTTTAGTTCGAATGCACGCAGCGCATTCTAATACTGGCACATTCCACAGTGCAGTCAAAATCACACCAGAGCGATAACTTAACGCGTAAAAAAAAATATGGAAATCGATTGATCCCAAACACCGTCATAGTAACTTGCCGCTTATTTTAATCGCAATGCTATCGTAACCTGTTTTGTATTTCTATTTTATGCTTCCGAGCTCTTCGAGTTAAAACTGTTAATCAACTATAACTTTTGAACACCACCGAAACTAAGCGAGCAATGATATAGTTTTCGAGTCCATTGAGTTATTGAGAACTTTTGATTGAATCCATCGAACATAAACGATAATAAGCGGATATAATATTCGAGTCTATTAGAATTTCGAAAACACTACCAGAGACATATATTCGGAGTTTAAAAACAATGAATTGTTTCGAACTATTTTGTTAATGATAGCCCAAGAACAGATCAACCGGTTGTGAACCGATTTGCGCTGATCGAAGTGATTTTATTGTCCAGGGTTGGTTAGAATAGACCGGTAAAGTCATTTAAAAGAATTTGCAAAAAATGCTTTTGAAAAACGCTAAAGACAGCCATTGGCATCTTAAAAAGAGAGCAAATAGATCAATTGTTGTAACCCATTCGAAAAACATTTTTTATAATGTTGTAATCCAACTTAAGGGATTTATTATAGCGGCGTTACTAATCAGTTGATAAAAAGAATTAAATTAAATTAAAGGTGTAAACATGATTGCATTAACTGCACTCGTTCTATTCCAATGCAAAAAGATAAATAAGTGGTTGTCGAATATTACCGACAACACCGCAGAGTACAGAACCCCCCGTCGACGTCAGTCTTGTAAAATTTTAGCAGGCGTACTACTAACTGGCTGGTGCTTTTCACAAAAAACAGTCTCATATAATTAACATTAAGTTTAGGAAACAAACCAAATACATACTCAAGTTTTCATTACAGAGGTATAGCGTCCTTCGAAAACAGTGCTATTGAGCTGTGTAAGTATTACTAACACATTTTTCTGAATTTAAAACAGGAAGAATCTCAGCCAATCAATCTTAATTGAATGTCATTCCATATGAGAAGCTATTGCTTGTGTTAACCCAGTAAAAGGGCAAAAACTTTCTAACGTTCTTAGGAAAATTTTAACTAAAAACGTTTGCCTAAGAAACGTGAAACAAAAAATAGGACATGATGAGATATAATGAAACGACAACACAGGGACTTAACAAAAGCTTGTTGCCATCGGCTTGATTCAGTTCTTGTACGTTTTTTCATAATAAAATTGGTGCAAATAAAATCAGTTATCACACGCAACTAAGTCGTCTAACAAGTGGTAATAAATAGAAATTGCTACGAGTGCTGATGAAGAAAGTGTAGTGGCTTTCGAGAACAGCTATTCTGCTCTGCTCTGTAAGTAGAATATATAATACTGATGTTGGCTTTCCCTTAATCTTGGATATATTTTTCGTATCCTCCTGAATTAAAAACACTTTTCTAACAAATAGCCCTTTAGATCAAAATTTGAGTTTAAAATAAATATATTTAAAGGTAAAAAATTTCGGGTCCGTCTGGACTAGCAGGTTCCAAACTGATATTGGCTTACTTTTTTATAGCACGAAGGCCTAATTTAATTGCTCATTCTAACAAAAAATACACCAGCTATATTTTTTATTTGATAACTAATTCATGTTCTAACAGGGAGTTTCGAACTTTGACAGTCGGCAACATCCATTTTGTTTAAACTAGAACTGGCAATTAGAATATTTTACATATGACGGATCAGTATCTGAAAATGTGTTGGATTGAAATCCGCTCTAAGACAAACAGTGTAGTTTTACTTTTTTCATTAAAACTTTGGATCACATTTTTCTAATCATGCACCAGCACTCAGGGAATGACCCCTACATATTCAGAAGGCTAAAGTTAAGATGACAGATAAAAGCAGATATAAAATCATTACCGTTGAACAACAGCAAATATAAAAATATATTAAAAATTATCCCAAATTACTTTTCAATTGAAAGTTGTTCAATTTAGTTTGGGACATTCGCCCTTACTACAAATGACGACGTCGACGTCACATCAACACGACAGCAAAAAGTCGCTGTCTGAGTATTTGTTGACAAAAATTTACTTCTAGTAACATGTTTTATTAATATTATAAAACATTAAACATGTCGACTTAGCCTCGATGTCGTCATTCATAATATGGGCGATTATAGAAACTTCCACTTTTTGAAATATTTGTTTTATCCAGCTTCTTCAAAAGCAACATTCGATGAAGGCGGTATAAAGGAAGTAGTATCCCGATACTGAAAATATTTGATGGTTTATTTTTATACATGAACATATTCGTGGAATAATTATTAACTTGAAACCTTTTTAAGTCGACTTAAGCGCATGAAAATAAAAATAAAACCATTTAACACAGTTAATTTGTAGTAAATAAAAATGCTGGCCATTGATAATGGCAACAAAAGCATTGGCAATATGATGCGTAATAACCGTAAACACCAGCAAACCCTAATTGGCAATTATAAACATTTTAATTTGTTTTATACGAAATTAATGTATTTTCAACATTAAATTCTAACTAAAAAACCAACGAATAGTATAAAATAATAATAATAATAATTTAAAATCAGTAATTAATACTAGTGAAAGCCTAGTCATTATTAAATTCAATCAAAATTTTAATTTTAATAAATGTGTGAAAAAAATTGTTGGGAAAAGGAATTTATTGTTGCATTTAATCCTGTTTGAAGGGCAAAACTTGATACGATATTTAATTAGAGACTGTGAGAATATTAGGGAGATATTGTACAATAAATTAAATAAATTTTTAACTTCCTGCTTGACAAATCAAAACATTCTAATAATTTGGAAAACTGTGGGCTTTAACCCGTTCCGAAAAAATCGAGTTTCCATTAGATCTCAACGTTGTAAGGTCCTTGGAAACTTCGTTCACTAATCCTGAGAGACCGCCACTTGTAAGTGGCACGGTTATAACTTTTGGACGCCTGAATCTCAACAGTTTGGCTCGATTATGATATTATGAACTGATGGAACTAGTGCATATTTTGGGGAATTGTCGTTTTTCAAACTCTTTAATTTTAAATATGTACAGTTTTTTTGTTTTTTTTTTGTTTTTTTTTAAGTGGACCAAGATTTGTGAATTGAAACCTATTCGGACCAGCAGATATCGAGATATCTAAAAAAATATATTATTAAAAGTGATTTTTATAACTTCCAAACGGACTTCTCCTATCGACTCCACAAACTAATCAGCTCCTGACATTTAAAAACTAGAAAAATTGCTGTAGATTGGGTAGAAATCGGTCAAAAATTTTCTTTAGAAACAAATATGTTTCAAGAAACTCGGAATTAGTTCTGTGTTCTCGATTCTTTTATAAGAGTCGAGAAGTACATTTAACAAAAAAAAATCAAGAAATAATTTTTGTATTCTGAGGAATAATTAAAACTGATAAGTGAAAAATGAAACTCAGGAAATAATAATTAAAATCTGATTTTAAAAATAAAATTTATAACAATAACGGTCCCTGCTTAAAGCCCAATGGCATATTTGCGTTTTCAAAGGTTTTTTTTTATAAAATAACAATCGGATGTAATTATTTTATTCGAAATTTTCAATCACCATTTGACGACTTCGAGCTGTATTCATAATTATATACAAAATGCAGTGTTGCTCAGCCTAAAATAACACAAACCGGTTTTGAAGCAAAACTAGTTTCTGTTTGAGGTTTTCGCACATTAAAAGAAACCCTGTTTGGCGCAAAACTATTTTTGTAGCGCCTAACACGTAAATGGAAACGCTTTTTAATTAAAATAAGTTATTGAAACCAAATTGTTATTCTTTCTATTAAATATAAAGTAAAATATTAACTTATATGTTAATAAAATACTTATTTGTTAATAAAATAAATATTTTCATCTGGATATTTATAGTGAAACATCAATAAAAAATTTAAAACTTCTTTTTTCTTTCTGTATCAAGTCACGAATGAAAACTTGCAGTTAATTTGAAAAAAAAAACAGGCAGTAAAATTTATATATAAATATTGTGTTTCAAGTTCATGTGGAAGAAAAATTTAAATATGCGTACAAAGAACTGAAATATGATTTCATAAAAAGACAGTTCCTTTTTTTGTACAACATAATTCCAATTAATTCAGGTTTATTGTAAATAATTTTATTAAGTTTTTTAGTTTATCAATGTATTTATTTATATAGTAAATTCCTGTTCGACAATACTTACTGCCTGTTTTTGTAAATGATATAAAACTTTTCCGAACATATCTCGTTTTTATTGTTGTTTAAATATAAATTACTCTGATGGAAATTTTACAAAAGAAAAAATGTCAATTAATTATATATTTCAAATACCGGAAAGCATCATTCATAATTTATACTATGAGATCACGCATTTACTACACAAAAATAGAAAATCAAACTATAAGATTTTTATTTAAGTATTTTCACACTTACATGGCCATGACAATTTTTGCTTTTGTTTATTGTGTATTGTAAAATGCAACCAAGTTTTCGTCTTTGCTAAGTGGGGTGCTGCCAAGTCTTATGTTGAAGACACCTGATAATGTTGAACCATCTAATCTGCATTTTTCTTTTAGAAATCACATGATTTGCTTATAAGATAATGTGATTTTGAAGCGTTTATTAACTTTGTACAAATATCTTTATATTTTTATGAATATTTTAAAATTATACAGTTTGTCAATTAAGTGTTATAAGAAGCAAAGCAAAGGTCAACAGCAAATGCAAATAGTTATATGAGATTTTTATTTTAGTTTGATCAAGTTTATTGGACCCCACAGATGGTCAGCTTTATATTAAATAATTAATTCAAACTTTCTTTCGACTGACTTTACTTGAGCTTGAAATGTGTATCTGTCGGCAAACATCAATTTCTTTTCATAAATTGGCCAGTCTCAATTATAGTATTTTATTATTAAACAAGTTAGACGAGTTTCCATCTTCTTACGTCTTCAGGGGCATCTTCTGTAAGCCCTTTCTAAGTCCTTGTTGTTGTATTTGAGTATAATTTTATGTGTCAAAAGATATCGTGTTGTGCGTATATGTTTTGAAGCCCTGAGTCTCTCTGCTATTGATTACATGTCGCTTCTAAATTCTCTAAAGAATCTATTCACGAAATATGTTCAATACAATCGCTTATTTTCCATTGTCAGCAGCCGTCTGCTTAATTATAAATGACCCCCCCTCTCATTACACATATTTTCTGTACTGCATATGGCATGCATTTAAATTTCCATGAAAAGTTAAGCGCAACGAATTCCAATGCGATTTTATTAATGCGATAATAAATTTAACGACAATATAAATGATTAATCCTCCATTAATTAATAGATTATTGATAAATGATATAAATAAAAAATAAATATAGAGATAAATAATTTGTATTAAAAAAAACTAATTATGCCAACTGTTATCTCTTTGTTGTGCAGCTTTAAGCCCTGGTATTTGGAAGAGTGCTCCTCCACCCTGGCTACGACCTACAGTTCTGGTACGCCAGGTCACGACAAGAGCGTAGCAACTGTTGACATGGATGGCCGTCTAAGACCCGATCATATTTGCACTGCTGAACATACGGGTACATCAGCTTCCGCCCCCTTAGCGGCTGGCATTTGTGCCTTAGCATTAGAGGCAAATCCAAATTTAACTTGGCGCGACATGCAATACTTGGTCGTTTATACCTCAAGACCTTCACCGTTGGAAAAAGAATCGGGATGGATGTTGAATGGTGTGAAGCGCAAATATAGTCACAAGTTTGGTTATGGTTTAATGGATGCCGGAGCCATGGTTTCATTGGCGGAACAATGGTCGACAGTACCGCCGCAGCATATATGCAAATCGAGAGAAAATAATGAGGATCGTAAAATAGAAGGTACTTATGGTTATACCCTGGCCACGCATATGGATGTTAATGGATGTGCGGGAACTATAAATGAAGTGCGCTATCTGGAGCATGTTCAGTGCAGAATCACTTTAAGGTTTTTCCCACGCGGTAATTTGCGCATCCTGTTAACCTCTCCCATGGGCACAACGAGTACTTTATTGTTTGAGAGGCCCCGAGATATAGCCAAGTCCAATTTTGATGACTGGCCCTTTCTGAGTGTACATTTCTGGGGTGAAAAAGCAGAAGGCAGATGGACTCTACAAATCATAAATGGTGGCCGTAGACGTGTCAACCAGCCAGGCATTCTATCAAAATGGCAATTAATATTCTATGGAACTGCTGTACAACCCATGCGTTTAAAAACTGATTTAGTTTCTCAACCTGCTTACACGTATCCCACTGAATCGGATCTGGGTCAACCTTTAAGTGTTGATCAGTTCAGTAGTTTCCTGAACTTTCAAAATCTCTATACGGGAGCTGGCTCTAATCCTGAACAGACCGTAACTACCGTAGATGGCCACAATATACCTACACCTCAACGGCAAAATGTTATGGCCGATTCAAACAATAAATTGGTGTTGCACAACTGTGATCCGGAATGTGACTCACAGGGTTGTTACGGAAGGGGACCGACGCAGTGTGTGGCCTGCAAACATTATCGTTTAGATAAGTAAGTAGAATATAGTGAAACATTATATAAGTACCCCCCTATTCTCTAACTAGTTGTCAACATCGCGTCCACAGAATATCAAAAACTTTTATATATTTATTTTCTTAATTTTTTTAAATTATTATTTAATAAGTTTGTGGAAATATGTTTATAAACTATGACAATTAGTTGTTTCAATTGAGTATATTGGATATTATTATGGTTGTCGTATGCCATTCAGAATAAAACGACTCCCATGGTAAATATATGGCAAGCGTTGCCACATTTTATCGATTTTCTTACGTCTACGGCAGCCATAATAAGACTTTTAATGTTGTTGACTCTAGTATTTTGAGCATTAAAATTGTTTTTAATTCGCAGTACTTGTGTTAGCCGTTGTCCGCCCCGTTCGTTTCCCAATCAAGGAGGCGTGTGTTGGCCCTGCCATGAATCATGCGAGACTTGCGCTGGTGCCGGGCAAGATAGTTGTTTAACTTGCGCTCCTGCCCACTTGCATGTAACAGATTTGGCTGTTTGTCTGCAAGTTTGTCCTGAAGGATATTATGAAAGTAAGTTTACAACAAAAGCAGTGTAATAAACTAATAAACTTATTAGACATCGAAGTTCCTAATAATCATATCCAATATTTGTTTTACAGATTATGATAATAAAACTTGTGTGCCGTGTGAAGAAAACTGCGGTTCATGTCAAGACCGCCCCGATTACTGTACATCCTGTGAACATCATTTAGTTATGCATGAGCATAAGTGTTTTTCCTCGTGTCCTTTGAATACCTACGAAACAGAAGAGTACAAGTAAGTTTTTTCAATATCTTCATACGCTTATATTTTCTTATAATAAATTTTATATAACAAATATCGGGAGCTGTGGGATATACTTATCGTGCAATATTGATTTATAGTTAATCAGTAATTTTTATGTTTCCCGCAAATTAATACATTGAGAAACAAGACAAAATCTTTAACAGAAACATTTTAAATCAAACAACACAAACTTTAAAATTGATTTGAAAAATATTACAAAAATCATTTGGTTTGCACAAAACCATAATGTGACGATACTCTGATTGAAAACTACATCAGTTTTTTTTTTGTTTCTTCTAACAAGTTTAAAAATTTAAAATCTTTTTGTATAAACAATAACTTAGTGCTTAACATTCAAACATATTATTTTATATTTTTTTATAAAACATTAAAAAAATCAATTCCACTATGAACATTTGAAGTGGTCTTATTCCGTAAAATTTTATAGTTCTTCGTTATATAAAACCTTTTTCGTTCGGAAACAAAATTTCAAATTATTTAAGTGTATATCAATTTATTTTTTATTAACCGATTTTGCCTTCAAACATATTTTTTTAACTAAATTACGAATCATGTGCAGAACTCATTACATGATATGTAAAGTGAACAAATCGTTTACACGATCAGTTGAGTTTTATGGCGTTTTCTTTTCTAGACAACACGTAAGATTTTATCACTTATTTCCTAAAGAGTGGTGGTTCGGAAAAGTTTTAGAACAGAAATCAATTTTCATAAAGGACGTTGGACTCATTTGTAATAAATTCCATATTTTGAAATGGCAAAATTTTGCCATGTTCTGTTAAAAAGATTTTCTAGAAACAAGATCGACATTATTTTCAAATAAAGTATGCATGGCACATTTATTTACAATTGCAAATATGTCGAAAGACGAACAATTTTGAAAGCAAAAGTATTTATGATGGTGCCGATTATTTTGTTATAAATACACGTGGCATTGCTGTTCCTCATCAATTTGTTTTTTTCTTTTAACAAGACAAAAAAAACCATTAAAAATTAACCGCCCGCAGAAGACTATATTAGCAGCTATTGCTGTAAAAGAAATCAGGTGAATATGAACACAAATAGAATGGGCGGAGCTTAGGATTCCAGGGTTAAGGCAGGTGCTGCAGCTCATATGACAATTCGTCATGCCAATATTTTGAACTATGAAAATAATCAAGTGCCTGGAAAATGTCTCATATAAATTAGTAATAATTTCAAAAACTACTCGGCTGTAAATAAATTAATGAAAAATAAATATCCTTCAAAAAACAAAATTACTAGAAAATATGTGTGCTGGTATTTGTAACCAAAATAAATATCACACGCCTTGACACTTTTCCTTTTAAAACACAAGCAAATACCAAACGCATTAAATACCTTCGCTACTTTTGGCGTCTAAGTGTGCGTAAAAGTTTCTTCTAATACACACCATCTCTTACATACAACCTTGTACACCCACATATACAAAAGCTTGCTTAAGTAATAGGAGTACAACAAGTGCCTCATTAGTGTTTTGAGAAAAAGCGTGATTTCCTAAAAACAGTATGCTTCAGATCATTTTATATTCAAGTAGTTCTACTTCATGGAAATTATAGCAGCAACAACAAAATATTATACGAACTATATATATGAAACAGTTCCTCTATATAATCACTTTAATTTTAATAATGTTGAACTTTACTACACTTCCACTGCTTTAAAGTCATGTCTATAAAACCAAAAATGTACGCAAAGACAACACGAGCACACATATTCTTTACACACACACATGTAATGATATGGCTCTGATATCGTGTAAGTAATGAAAATTATATGATACTGTTTCCTCGTCAATGTTTTCATATATTTTAACTTTAATTACTTCATTCATTACTACATTCGCTTCATGCACATGCGTACTTACAAAAAATCACTTGGCGTAGCTGGAGGATAAGTTTCTAATATTTTTCTTAAGTGGTGCAACGTAATTCTCAAATATATTTAATGATGCATTTCATTTCATTTTTAAATGAGGAAGTCAGATACGGCTTTTAATTAATTCCTGCACATCGTTGGCTTCGCTTCACTTGTATTTCTGAACATAATCCTTCTCTTTTGTCGTGCTTCCACGCGTATACTTAATATTTTTAATAATGTTGCTCATACGTCACATGCAAGATTGTTGGTGTGGCTCATGTTCTTATCTTCTCATAATCTGAAAGTATTTTTACACGCTTTCAAAGCACTATGAATTTAAAAACTTTTTTAAAACTAAATATAATTCAAGAAAATTAAAAACACGGTTCTTAAGAAAATCTGAATAAAAAGTTGAAAACAAATCTTAAAATATTGTATCCTGACTGTTCTATGTCTTTGAACTCTTCGAACTAAAATACTTTTATTTTAATTCTTAAATCAATTGATTCCAACGTAATAAGCGATATAAAAGAATTGAGAACACTAACTTCGGGGTTTTTCGATCACGATATCTCACCAATAACCGATTTCGATCCTGCTTACTGTAATCGACATGGTTTTAAATTTAAAGAACTGGTTAGTTTGTAGAATCGATCAGTGAAGCCGCTATTAACAAAATCACTTTGAAGGATGCTCTTTTTCTAAGTTTTTTGTTCTTGATATCTTGAAATCCAGTGGTTCGAATCGATTCAAATTAACAAGTAATTTTTTTCAGGAATGCTACTTCTTCGATTGCTATAAAAGAATCGAGAACACTAACTAACGGAGTGAAAAAGACAAATTGTTTTCTTGTTCACGATATTTCAGAAATGGATTAACCGATCTTGATCTGGTTTGCAGTGATCGAATCATATGTTGTGGAATCGATGAAAGAAGCAGTTGAAAAGTTATTAAAAATAAACAAGGTTTTTCTTTTTAAAGCATTTTTTCAAAAAATCAGGTACTTAGGATTAGTCAGGAAAGCTTCAAAACGTGGAGATCTGATAAGAACTAAATTTTTTGAAAACCAATAAAACCAATAACTGTCCGATTTTGTTAATTTTAAATCTTTCTAGCGGGAAGTTAATTTTAATAGTGGGCGATTTTTGCTTTATTTTCACAATAATACTTGTATTTTGGATCATTATTATATTAATTAATTTTAGATTTTTGAACTATGTATTTTATATTCTGAGTTACATTTGAAACCATGAGAAGTAAGAACAAATAAAGCGTTTGAGAAGAATGCGATTTAGTGCATCTTAAGAGTTGGAAAATTGTTGATGATTAAAGCTGCTGAATCCTACTAAATTAAACTTCGCTGCTATTTCTAAAGTATATATAGGGTTTGCAAAGGGATCTATTCATGACCACATTTCATAATACTTACGCTAAAATTTTAACCTGAAGAAAATCATTAGAGTACTATCGAAAAGAAAAGCTGCAGTAGAAAAGAAAAAATATAAAAATGGCTAAAGAAATGGATTTCCAATATATTTACAATCCATGCGTATTGAATTTTACTATAAAAAGCTTGAAATATATATTTTTATTTATAGAATAAAATTCGAGAAAAACTATGTTTCGCACTTTATGTGGTGCAAATAGATTTAATTGAGAACAAGTTTTGGGCACGGAAAAATTTCATCTGAGTAAAATATCAATTCCAAAAGTCTTTCCACATTGACATGATTTGAATAAATTTTGATTGTAACGTTTAAGCCAACTGTTACAACCTGCTTCAACGATGCAAAACGATATTACGAAATCCATTTTAGAACTATTTTTAAAACGGTTTCTAGTAGTTCTTATGAAATGCAGCTTTGTTTTTGTCTGTTTAATCCATGCTAAGTTGAGTGCAGCCAAGTTATGTTTATATTAGAAAAGTCTTTAAAATTATATATGAAATAATAAATTTTGTTCACCAATTTTTCGCTCTATATAATTTTCTCCATCAAATTTATATATTAGTTTACAAAATATAAACTCTTATTGTAAATTGTAAATGAAATTTGTTTATGCACACAAAACTCGCTGTAGTACAGTTTGTGTATTAAATACTATCAACTTTAGAGAAAAATACAATGACAAGTACACCGATTTCTCGGAGAGATTTAATAAAATTGCGTTTGAATTTATTGGATGGTCTGTGTGTTAATATTTGGATTTATTAAATCTAAGATGTGAAGACCAAAAACCAGGATTCAACCTTCAGTGTGAAAACACTGCAACACATTCTCTATCGCATGAAAATTTAAGAACGAGAACATTCCAGCTTTTGCAGAGTACTTTGGATGCTGTTATCAGATGGAAAACGGCAAAGAGTTATTACATCTTCAACCTTAGCTGCTGCTGACTTTCAATGCTGTCAAGTAGCCCAAACGTACTATTGACATACGATACCTACGACGCACCTCAAGTGACTAGATATTCTTGTACAACTAAATTAAGATTCTCTCATAGATGGCATAAAATATATACTGTTTTCAACTTGTTTCAATGACGAAGGCATAGCCACTGGTCCCTGAATATTACAACACTATCATGTACTAAAGAGCAGAATGCAGCACCAACTGTAATCGGTGGAAAAAAATTACCACGGCTTTGACAGATTTTCTATATTCCCAAATCTCTTCTCCACTCCTTTTTAACGCGATCAAGTCTTTTCATAAATTCGACACAATGTATTGCATCAGTTGGGTTCAAGTACAATTTGGATTATGACTTTTCAAATATCCTTAAATAACGACGAAATAAATAAGCGAACTACCTTATGCAACAAAATTATTTTATTTTTGTTTATATATCTCTCTATTCAATACTCGAAAGCTAATTTCTGAAAAAGTTTAATTATTTTCTTATTAAAGAATACTGACAAAAACTCAAATGGAAAAATTAGTTTTCTAATAACACACTTTTGCAAAGTATTATTATTTTTTTTTCACAATAAAACCAGAACAGAAAAACAATTAAAATTCAATTACCTGGCGATGGAGTGCAAATGACAGCAATTTTTGAGTTTTCCTTATGTGGGGTTGGTAATTTTGTTTTTCTCTAACTCTTCCACATACGCAAACTTTATCATACAAACAAAAATGGAACATGATTGTTTTCAAATAAATCTGATGCAATAGAAAGGAGGAAATCTGTTCTTGTGTCCTTTCTATAGGAGTTGAATTACGGAATATCAAAGTGCACCTAATAAAGTTTTTATTTAATATCACATGAGAAAATGTTGTGGGGACAGTTTGTAAAAGAATCTCAAGTTTCATTATTATGAATGTCCAAAAGTTTTTGGAAGTCTAAAATGAAAACGGATGAGAGTTCGAATTTCTTTCCGCATGATTGTGTAAGTTGTGTGGGGTCTGACGACAGCACTGAACATTATTAAATAAAATGTCTACTACAAATTCTCCCTTCATCTTCAATCATCTGTATCACAATATTGATGTGCCCTTTGCAGAGATCTGGCGTAATGAATTGCACGAATTGGATCCATCTACCAAATTACATTCCTAAAACATCAAAAATCCATTGTGCTTGTTTCGGAGTTTTGAAAGTTTACCCGCCATATTGCTGAAAAATAATTCGCTCTTGATTAGGGTGATGTTGGCTTAAGTAATCAACACTAGACTACAAAATGTTAGATCCTGAGATCGACAGACAAAAATAGTGTGGATTTATTCCGTCCTGCGTTAGTACATGGTTTGTCAGTCGCTAAACATGATCGACAATAGTTGACTCCATCATGTGCTTAAGAGGAGAATACAGCAGCACCCTCATCCATCGCTACTATTTCATAAAGTCCGCGGCGTAGAAGAAAATAAGAATATCTACAAAAAAAATTCTCTATCTTCTCATGTCTCTTTATTTGTCCTCTTAACGCTATTCTTTTCCTCGTAGTTCCGGCACCACAATTCACTGTAAATGTTGGGTTTTCAAATAAATCTCGTGCGATACAAAGGAGACAATGTGTGTTGACAGATGCTGCATTGCGGAATACCGATAGGCACTTTACAAATTTTTTATTTAATATTATAAAAATATTCTAGGGACAGTTTATTCAATAATAAATTGAAGTATTCTCTTTTAAAAAATTTATGTTCTAAACAAATCCTGTTTCTGATTTTTTCGATAAAATAGATCTCTGTAAATTATTAAAATAGGTAAAAAAAGGATCTGACATCCTTTTTATTAATACATATATATTTTAAAGTCATGACATTGTTTATGCTATTGTTTTTGCTACTAAGTTATTTTAGTATATTGACAAAGGCTATCCCTGTAACTTCTCGCTAATGGTAGCCACAAATAACGTGGTTCTTATGCTTTTCTATGCTTTTGAGAAGTTCCTGTTAAAATTCTATTATTTAGTTTTCCAATCAACCGATTCCAACGTGATTGATTGAAGTATTTCTCGATTATTATAAAAGGATCGAGAAGAAAAACTGATCATATATATAATCCAGAAGTTTTTTTTTTTAAAAAATCGCTTATCTCGCATTCTTTCGTTCACGATATCATGCCTAAAATTTAAATTTTTTAACTCAAATTTTATAATATTATAGTTTTATATAAATTTTTTGGAGAATAATTTCATATAGTATTTGTTTCGGTATTTATTTCTTATATATTAATTTTAAACTTTGTATCGAGCTGTCTGTGAACAGCCACCAGTCTTTAAGATCATACGCAATTTTCATCTGATCCATGAGCATCTTCGTGTCCTTATAAAAGGAAAACGTTTTTGAGTCATCAACAGTAAAACATTTCTGAAGGCCTGACTGTCGTCTTCAATATTTTGTGAGCCCTGACCCAGGTTTCCATAAGTTTTGTTCTTTTAAAAATTGTGCAAGCTCCTCAGATTTCCGTTCTGATAGCTGCAACCTAGAAACAATGTAATCCAGTCGGTCTTTCGTAATTAAGATTGGTGCGCGTGATGGTCCAGGATCATACAGAGACACATTTTCGCATTCTTCACTTTTAAAGCTGAAAACTGAAGCAGCCTCCTGATTATTTTCAAAAAGGTCTTGTAGGAATGTAAGTTGATCTTGTTTTTGATAACGGAGCACTAGGAACAGATTGCTACATGAAAGTTTTATTTTTTGTTATATTCATCTCTTGAAGGGTAGTTTTATAGGAGTAGCAATTTCTTGAATTATGTTTTCTACCCAAATTTTTCCGAATCATTGGGGATTCAAAGAGGAGCAAATTCCCGCTTTCCTTTTACGTCCTCAAAATTTCTTTATGGCATGATGGCCATACTTAATTCGGCATAAATTTATTATTTTCAACAACTTTTCTTTTAAAATATTATAAGTATATATCTGTAAGTTGTTTAGTAAAGCTACGCCTTTTGATCTTTGTTGTAAAAATACCGCAACAATGACAACAATTATTTATATAACCTTTGCATTTATTCCAAGCAAAGTTTAAAATTAATATATAACAATTATATATCAAAACAAATACTTTATTAAATTATGCTCCAAAAAATTTAGTTTTCTTATAAAATTTGAGTTAAAAATTAAAATTTTGAGGCATAAGGGAGTATTTATGACCTGTTTTTGGTATCTAGACACGTTCAGATTATAATGGTATGTTCACAAAAGTTGTTCACCTTTACCGTGGCTACCATTTTTCCAAATATAAAGTATGAAAAATCAGGATTTCCTAAAAGTTATGATCGAAAAACCGAAAAAAATATATTTTGTTCTCTAACTTTTTTAAAAAATCTCTGAAATAAAATACATTTCTGTCATAAGATTTTAGCAAAAAATATTCAACCTACTCTTGGCTATATTTTTAGCGAACATAGTAAAGCGATATTTTTAAGTGCTGATTAGCTATTTAGCAAAAACTGATGACACCTTTTTTTGGGCATCATGCTAATATTGGGAAACTTTGGAGGCCCGTAAAAAGAAAACGGTCACCAAATTGGCCAAACTGAGTACAGGATTTTAATACAATTTGGTAGTAGAATCGAACCCATATAGTCACGACCTTGCACTTTTCAAGAGATCTCCATTTGTCGCATAATATATTCAATGAAATTTATCACACTCAATTGACACTTAATTTATATTAATATCATCTCATACTTTTATTATTAATTATGTGTATTTGCTTAACTGATTTTTTTTTTAATTTTATTAGTAGTTTAAAAAACAAATAAAATCTAATAAATTAAAAAGATAACTTAATTCACATTAACATGAAGAATATTAATTGACAGTTTGTTAGTAATTTATGCAAATCGGCATTTTTAAATGATAATGTTTAATATAACAACCAGCAACAAAGATATGAAACAAATTCACGTGGGTTGTAGAATATTAAGACAACTCCGTTCATACAGAAATTTTAAACGCATAAAGAAAGACTACTTTAGCTTGACTTCGTTATGGCATGATATATTAAAGCTCACACACGGTGTTTTGTTCTACCCCAGGGTTTTGGTAATTGTGTGGATCTAAGATATTAAACTTACGTTGGCCTATGCAGTACATACTGTTTTCCATATGAAACGAAATTTTTATTTGGACCTTCAGTCACATCTATTGGTAGTCCAAACTAGTTTCAGCGGCATGTTCTAAATAATAAATGTCGTCATCGTGTTGCTTTAAGACAACATCGCGTTGACTGCGTGCTATATATTGAACTTATTCAAAGTGACATCTAAAAATTAGATTTAATTGAGATCAAGAGAATGACTTCAGATTCACTGAATAGGCGGCAAAAAAAATTCGACCCAGATTGTCACTGCTTTCATATTAAAATTTCAGCATCTTATTGACTTCCTTGAAAAATCAATTCTTTTTTACATAATGCGGGAGTGCTCTTAACCTATGACCAAAAGGCTGAATATATATAACTATATATATATGATTGGCCCTCAATTTTGGGGTTATGTAAAGTCCCTTGTCTACGTTGATAAACCACAAATAATTGAACTCCTGGAAATCAACATTCGAAGAGTTATCGGCGAGATACGGCCGCGAATGCTGCGAAAGGTTTGTGATAATTGGTGTTCTATATTGCGCCTTGTGCGCGACAGCCATGTTGGCCACATGACCGCAATCATATTTAAGCATTAATGTCATAAAGTTTTCTATCCAATAAAGTCCGTTTCATTGATATCAAAAATATTTTGCTATGTTTTATTATGATCTAAACTTGTATCACTCTATAAAAACCTCCCGATATATCGATATATATGGAAATATCGATTTCCATTTTTAGATATATATTAAAACAAATTAATATATTTTTTAACTGTCGATATGTATCGATATATATCTTTTTCCATCTCCCTCTCCGCATTAAATATACAGTAAGCGTTTGTGTATATCAGTTTTATGCCACACAGAACAAAAGGACATTTTTTCGAAGACTGTTGAAAACTATGAAAAACAAATAAAACACAAATTATCTTTATGTTAATTAACTGAAATTATTTCATTAAGCATAGAATAAAATTGTGATAACATACTAAGTCATATGCCAATTAGAATAATTAAGAATGGCCATAATAAACGGTTTTTTTATAACATAATTGCTAGATTCTTTTGACAAAAGTAAGAAAATACCTGCAGTTAAAAAATCCTTTGAAATAATTTTACTTTTGTAAATTCATGAAAACATCATCTAACTTTACGATAAATATGTAGATGCGAAAATTAGGATGTGGACTTTGATTTTGCATCTGAAGATCCAAAAAAATTAATCTGAATTATTCTGTACCTTTAGCAACTGACAAATTTTACCACCGCCGGCTATACTTTAGGACTTAGATGACAGTTAGCGGCCATCATCAGTAATGAATTACTGTTCACAATCACCACGAAAGTGTTCTTCTTTTGTATTGTTTTGAGATAACGTCGACAAATAGTTACAGAATAAGGGGAATCAATATATATTTATTCTTTATCTCATCATATAAAACGCTAGTGCCACAAGATTTTCAATCCTCATAATATTTTTATTAAGGACTTTTTAGTTTATCTCCTCCATCTTTGAAGCAAGTGAATACGATGGCTGAAGCATGATCATGAAGCATGAATATTTCACCCAAAATATTTGAACAATTGTTTGCTAACAACTCAGCAAAATGGGCCATGCCGAAAAATTTGGAAAAATGGCTCGACATTAACCAATCGAAGTGCTGAAATCCTTAACCATTTTCCAAATAGGGATTCCAAGACTTGTAAAAGTTGTCCACAGTTTCTCAATATTTCCATCACTTGTTGATGAACTAGATTGAAGTCATTCACATCTTGGCTTTTTTGAAAAACATTTTGATGAATACATTCACCTGATAACATTTTCTAAATTTAATTCCATTTTTACCCTAAATTTGATAATTTTTTTTCGACATCTGAAAACAGCAGGACACTCTCAACGCTTTTAACTTTTATGTAGTTTTCTTATAAAATGTCAATGATTTTATGTTCGTTCTATAGAAGTATTTCGATAAATATAAAATAGTAGAAAAATGTTTATTGCTATAAAAAAAAGAGGTCCAAAACTAGGAAAAAAAAGACTAATAAAATAGTTCCGATCTTAAAGTAAAACGTTAAACTTTTACAAACAAAACTGAAAAGAATACAGTTTTTAAATTAAGTTTTGTAAAATTTAAATGAAAATGCAACAACAAAATTAACTATTTTTATAAGCGAATTAATTTATTTTTATACAAATTATAGAACAATCTGTCTGAATTTATAAAATCTGCAGTGTGAACGCTACATCACATGTTCAGGGTTTTAATGCTAAAACCAGGTGTTAACTTTCAGTGTAAAAATACTGTTATAGAACTCATCTCCACGTAGAAATTGAGTTGTTGCGACTGTCAATTCAATATTTTATAGTCTACAATAATTTATGTATACCTCACATGCACACACACTGACGTGCACATAAAAGTTGTTGTTTTAAACAAAAATCCATGTTATCATCGACAACTTTAAAATACCATATATGTGCGTATCTATGTGTGTGTAAGAATATATTAAATGTATTTATTTATTCTCAATATATATTTTAATTTTGTCCTTGTAAACTTTTAAGAACTTTCCGACCTTTTTCAACTTAATTTATTTGTTTTATAAATGACTATTTAAATAAATCATGTAATCAATTGATCACTTTGTTTTATTTTTATTCATTTTGCTTGATTTATTAGAAAAATGATATTTATTTATGCTTCACAGTTGGTGTAAAAAAAATGATTAAGTGACAAAGATTGTAACTGAATAAAGAGAAAACATGCTGCCTTTAATTTGACCTTAGTTTGTTGTTGTAATATTAAGTTTCCTTTTGGTCTCATGGCGAAAGTTGTTTGGTTGGAAAATTGTGATAGAAAATCATTCAAATTGTTGTTGTGTTTTTCTAAAAAGAACCATCAAAAATTCTGTACAATCCAAAGATGTGAAGCCGTAACCAAATGCTGCAACTTTTGCTAACAAGTTTTAGAACAAAATAAAAATGAATTTTTTAAAGTTTTTTATTGTTTTAATAGTTTTTTTTTAAATAAAATTTTCTCTTGCTGCCTCTTGCGAATGCAATATTTAAAAACATTCCTTTGAATATACTTTCAAATTTATTAATGTTGTGCTACAAAAAGATGACAAATATATCGACCACAAAAAAAGGAATTTAAAATAAAAATGTTTAATTGTTTTTATAAATTCAAATTCAGTTGGGTTAAAAGAAATGTGAAAAACACATTTGTTTTTCATAAAAAAATTTATAAAAACATTTCAAGGTACTCGAATTTCTATATGAAAAAAAAAATATTAAAATCTAAATTTTGTTATCAAAAATAATGGCGAAAAATAACTCTGGACTTATTATGGAAGGTAATATTCTGTAAAATGTTAATATGTATTTTGCAAATCTGCCGTTAAAAAGAATGACATTTTCGACTCATCCATTTCGAAAATGTAAGAAAGTCGGGGTTTAGTAGATTAAGTTACGTTCACATCTATCAAATATCTCTATGCGACAAATGAAGACCTTTTGAAAAGTGCAAGGTCGTAACTATATGGGTTCGATTCTACTATCAAAATGTACTACAACCCTGTATTCAGTTTGGCCGATTTGGTTAGCAACAAAACCCAACAAAAGGTGTTTTGTTCTTTTAAAAATTGTGCAAGCTCTTCAGATTTCCGTTATGATAGCTGCAACTTAGAAACAATGTTATCCAGTCGGTCTTCCGTAATTAAGATTGGTGTGCGTGATGGTCCAGGATCATACAGAGAAACAAAAATAAAACTTTCATATAGCAATCTGTTCCTAGGGCTCAGTTACCAAATGCAAGATAAATTTACGTTCCTACACAACCTCTTGAAAACATCCTCTTGGAAAATAACCAGGAGGATGCTTCAGTTTTCAGCTTTAAAAGTGAAGAATGCGAAAATTTTTCTCTGTATGATCCTGGACCATCACGCGCACCAATGTTAATTACGAAAGACCGACTGGATTACACTGTTTCTAGGTTGCAGCTATCAGAACGGAAATCTGAGGAGCTTGCACAATTTTTAAAAGAACAAAACCTATTGGAACCTGGGTCAAGGCTCACAAAATACTGAAGACGACAGTCAGGCCTTCAGAAATGTTTTACTGTTGATGACTCAAAAACGTTTGCCTATTATAAGGACACGAAGATGCTCATGGATCAGATGAAAATTGCGTATGATCTTAAAGAATGGTGGCTGTTCACAGACAGCTCGATACAAAGTTTAAAATTAATATATAACAAATAAATACCGAAATAAATACTTTATTAAATTAATCTCCAAAAAATGTTTACAAAATTATAAAATTTGAATTAAAAACTTAAATTTTTAGTCTTAAGGGAGTCTTTATGACCTGTTGTTGGTATCTAGACATGTTCAGATTATATTGGTATGTTCACAAAAGTTGTTCAGCTTTACCGTGGCTACAATTTTTCGAAATATAGTGCATGAAAAATCAGAATTTCCCAAAAGTTATGATCGAAAACCCGAAAAAAATTTTTTTTTCTCTAACTTTTTTGAAAAATCTCTGAGATACAATACATTTCTGTCATAAAATTTTAGCAAGAAATATTCAACCTACTCTTGGCTATATTTTTGCCGAACACAGTTAAGCGATATTTTTAAGTGCTAATTAGGTATTTGGCAAAAACGGATAATACCTTTTTTGGGCATCATGCTATTATTGGGAAATTTTGGAGGCCCATAAAAAGAAAACGGCCACCAAACTGGCCAAACTGAAAATAGTGTTTTACTACATTTTGTTAGTACAATCGAACCCATATAGTCATGACCTTGCACTTTTTTCACTGTTGCATAGTGTATTTGATACAAATAGTGGAGAAAAATTTATTTAATATTCGTGTGTTTGTCCGATTAACGAATAAAATTAGTTACAGATAATGTACTGAATTTTTTACCAAACTTAAACATAATGATTTTCAATAAATTTTCCCAAAATTAAAATAATTATATATAACGAAATTTATATGTAACAATTATAACTTCAAATATTTGACAGATGTGAACGTAGCTTTCCATAGTGATGATTTATTTTCTATGTTTCCGTATATAAAAAATATTGAATTTCGTTCAATGCAGATTGGACGACTTTTTATTGCCTTATCATTTATTATTAACCGGCAATTTCTCGTTAAATGTTCAATCAATTTATAAATCTATTTCTATCCATTATGATTTGGAATATTTCATTAGTCTTTATTGTCCGAAAATGTGCTTTCTCGAAAGCATCAACTGTATGCCTCCATTCAAATTGCAAGTACAACTGTGTGTTTGTATACATGCGTGCATGTATATGTTTTCTTTAGTATAGAAATTTAAGATTGAAATATTGTTGTATCGAATTGTAAAAACGGTCTATTGACAGACAAGCATTGTTGTGAAAATATGTCATGCGTACAAAAGAAATGAAAAAGTCCTGCACATGTTGCTGAATACTGTTGCACAGTACGAAATATATTTGCGAAGCCAAACAAAGAACTGAAAATAGTTTTCTATTCAAACACTACACACACACATATATTCATATATGGCTTATGTCAAATTGGAAAGCCTTGAAGAGGAAACATTGATATACAATTGTTGGCGCATCTTCATTTTATTGTATGCGAAAATCTATTTAATTTGTTTTAATGTTTTTGTTTTATGTACAACTATTAAGATAAATTCCTGATAGTAAATAATTGTTTAGCAAGTCTGGGATATTAATATTGTTCATGTAAAAGCTTATATGTTTTTGAATTTGAGTATTTCTTCCCACCAATTAACACAAATACATACAATAATCATATAAAAACGTTCAAAAAGCTGAAAGGGGAGTAGTATGTAATACCTACGATACTCTTTTATGTTAAGAACTTTTTCATTCACTAGAAATTCAGACAGATTTTGCATAGTCTCTATTAACATTCACCACCTTTTTGTTTAAGTGTAAAGGTACCGGCACAAACGCTGGCTGGTATTTTTTCTGCTTATTTATTTTAGAAAAATAATAAACGCTACAACGATATACAGCGAGATATAATGCCCAAAACGTCAACACCAAGATAAATGAAACAAGTAAAAGTCCAATATTCGGCTGTGCCGAATCTTATTTACCCTTCACAAACGTACGTCTTTCGTTACATATATATTTTTTAAGTGCCGATTTTGTTCTTCCTAAGTTTTAAAATAGTTTCAGTTTGCAAAATATAAAAAAACAAGGTCAGTTGTCTCTTTGGTTACTTTTATGAATGAAAAAAATCAATTTGCCACCCCTGGAAAAGAAAAACTTAAACTTTTTAAACATTTTAAATGTAGTACATGTACTACAAAATATTGAATGTGAAAAAAAAAAAAACTCTTAATAGACAATTGCGGCTTCCCAAAGTATGAAATATATTCAATTTACAAACAAACAAAAAATAATTGGTTTTGGTATTCATTTTGCGTCCAGAAATAGGTGTAAGCTTTCCAAGTCTGGAACCGTATTTCAATACCACTCTATTTAAGTTCATTTCCAAGCCATCTGTGCAAGCACGAAGTCACTAGCTTATTTGGGAGCTTGGAAAAACCGATTTCACGTACAGACACACGGCCAGACGGACATCGATCAATCTTCATCACTATTCATAAGAATACAGAATATAAATACTTTATGGGGTCCCATATTAATATCAAAGAAATTACACACGGAATGACAAACTTATATATACCCTTTCATCTGTTTTGAATGGTATTTATGGAAAAAAATTTGCTTATGAGTAGGACCATCACCTAGGGCACGACAGCTGCATGTGCAGATTGTGTCTCAGATTAACGTCGGCACCTACCATTATGGTCTATCCGACGGTGGTCTTAACACCGGGTGAAATTAACGTTCACCACCACCCGTATCACCCTCAGGGGCCACCTGAGTATCCCTCGAGGGCACACAGGTTGCAATCTTAATCATTTAGTATCGCCATATATACCAACTTTATACACCTTGCTAAGGTGTTCGGGCCTATCTTAAACCCTTGTTAACGTCTGCTAACTCGCAGCAGCCCATAGAGACTGCCATCAGCTGGGTCGAAATCCAATATAGTACATATGCCGGAACATTTTTGATCCATTTTATGGCGGGACCTAGGTATCCTTCCACCTGTAGCTCTTATATTTTCCCCAGAAAGCACTGCAACAAGGCGTTACGACTGACCAAGTTGCCTATTGTTGCCCCCCCCCCCCCCCCCCCCGGGGGACCTCTGCATGTGCAGTGCATTACGCTGGAACTGAAAAAGGAGGGGATAGTGTTAAGAGCACATATAAAGACAGATTAGAAAATAGAGAATTTCATTGCAGCTATTTTTAGTCTTTCACTTCGTCGGTTAATATTTTTCCTACAGATAGTGACATAAAAAGATGCAGTTTTCTGCTCTTTTAGTATCGGGTGTTTTTTATAGAGAGATACAAACCATAATAAAACATAGTAATACATTTTTGATATCAATGAAACGGTCTTTATTAGACAGAAAATTTAATGACATTAATGTTTAAATATGACTTCGGCCATGTAGTGCGACCTGGAACACTAATTTCGCAAAGTTTTTGGTGTTCAATTATTTTTAGTTACAGAAGTGACTTTACAAAACCCCAAGGAGGATAGTCCAATGGGTTCAACCCCATTTTTGGGGTCCAATTAATGGGGCCATTACGTCAAATTATTTTTGCGTCAAAAGTTTCCTTAAGTAAATCAATTGTAGCGCCCGCTGTGTGGCACATGGATCCATCATGTTGGAACCACATATCAGCAAAGATTAATGCCAACTAATTGGAGTTCGAAAAAACTTCGAATCATGCTCCTGTGCCGTTCACCAATAACAATAACATTCTCGCCGTCATCGTTTGCGAAGACCCATGGGCCAATGACTCCGCCAGCCCATAAAGCGCACCAAACAGTAAAATCTCTGGATGTCATTGTGCCTCGACAAAAGCTTGTAGAATCTGCTCACTCCAAATGCGACAATTCTGCTTATTTACGTAACCTGCCAACCACAAATGGGCTTCATCGGAAAATTAAATTTTGAATGGAAATTCAAAATCAATATCAATTTGTGCTTCAGTCCATTCGCCGAATTGGCCGCGCATACGATGGTCGTTTGGCTTCAATTCCTGCACAAGTTGAATCTTGAAATCTTTTAAGCCAAGATCTTTGAGTAAAATCTTACATAAAGTGGAAGGACACAACCCCAGTTGCAGAGAACGGCGAAGAATTGATTGATTAGGATCATCTTCAATGCTTTCCTGTACATCGGCTATAGATTCTTCAGTGCGCACTGTTCTGCGTCTCACGGGATGTACATTATCAGTAACAGTAAATGTTGTCCGAAAACGATCTATTGGTTTTCGAATTAGCAGCTCTGAAGGACGATTATGTACGCCATAAAATGGACGAAGTGCACGATAAGTTTGACGAACAGAACCATTGTTTTGATTAAAAATTTAAACAATTTGCACGCGTTGCTCTGGTGTAACTGATTAATAATAAAATGTCAAAGTAAACTAAACGAAAAGCAACCATCACCTCTCAAATGGGTGGTCAAATAAAGCAATGAAGCCATTTCAAAGTTGTATCACTATATAAAAAACACTCGATATATGATGGTGGTGTCAATTATGAATTGTTGTAATGTTCAGCGATCAGTGGCTATGCCTTCGTCATTGGGACAAGCCGACTCTAATTAATGTAGAACAGAATTAATGTAGAACAGAAAAATTCTACACCATCTTCATGAGTGAGTGCGGAGTCGAAATCGGGACCAAATGCATCGAAGTTTTGTGTGTTAATACTTCAGCCAAAAGCATTATATTGAAAAGATTCTAAGATTTATAGTTCGACTCCTCACCCCATTATGAATACGGTATTGATTTGTTAATTGTTGTCAGCCTTTTTTAATGATGAGGGCACTCTCCTTCATCGATACTGTACCGAAAATTCGCCGCCTTTGCAAGAATCAAAATGACTATAACAACATCTCTATCCTCTCATTCTTCATACCATCTGCACCCCTCTATTACCAACATATTATGCTGCATACCTCAGAACCTTCTCCAAAGTGGCGGTTCAACTAAAAAAAAAACAGGAAATAAGAACTAGTTTCCGAATCCTAATTAATCACCTGGAACAATAATAAAAGAAGAAAAACTTAACTAACACATTCCCACTTATCCTGTGTTTCACAGAATGCCCATTAAAGCAAAATTTAATAGAAATATTTTTTAATTTGAATATAAGCGGATCAAAGTAATCAATTGAGGGATTTTAGCTAGTTCTTATGCATATTTCACTTATATCACAATTCAATTGTGTTGGTGTTTTGTATTCGAATTGTAACAATAGTGCGAGATATATAGTGTGAAGCCCATGATTTTTCCTGAGGTAAAATTCCGCTACATATTATTTAATAATTTATCCTAATTAATCATTTTCTTCTTGTACTTACAACATATCGCTCATCTACTAAAACAACGTTAAAACTAAGAAAAAAGGATGATCTTTATTTATATTGTGTTAAAACTTCATACAATTATACTTTTTATTTAACTCTTGGGACTAGAAATATATTTTCAGTTTTCTCTAAAGTTGTGTGCAAATGATTAACTTTAAACTCGTTTATTGGCCAAGTTGTTTTCGTTTTATTATGACGCTCTTTTAGCGCCAAAATGAGCGATACATTAAGCTGGTCCCATCCTTCCATAATTTTCTTCAGAAGCTTTAACAATATGAAGATTCTCGGAAATGTTGTATTTTTGTTTCTTTTGTATCCAAAAACCAAATTACTTTTGTAGTAGTTGTGGCATTAAACTATAATTATTTAATAATTTTAAAAAATTACAAATGACTGCACTAAAATCCATCACTGCATTTGTATATCACAAAAATCATACATTAATTTAGGCTCAATGCTCCTTTGAGCTCCACACAAAGATTTCCAATAAAATGCGATACTTCCAGTTGTTTTTTTATAATAAATTTTAAATTTTTACTTTGTCTTTCCATTTTTACATGATATTTTCATCTGCCTGTTTAATTAGAAGATTTCAGCTGTAGATGATTATAAAAAATATCCTCAGTTACCTCTTATAAGTTCATTCACTGTAGCAGAAAGTACTCATCGTTCATTATATGACTGTTGAGATTCCAGGCAACACAACTATTCAATATTGTGTTAGTGAACAAGTAGTTTACGAAGTTGTTTGAAAAACCAGCTGAAGTGCGATTGTGTAACTTGTATTAAAATTTCTTGAATCAATGAAATAAATACATCTATATCGGTATTAGCTAATGTCAGCTGCTCTTATTTTCTTTTTGCTTATCGGCATTCAAATGACAATAATTATCTTGTTGTTAATCCTTCATTGAATTGACGAACAATTTTTTAAAATAATTCTAGCGGAATAAATTTTAAGGTTGAAAATAACCAAAAGTATTTTTAATTAAATATTTTATTTCAATAATAATAAAAAAAAGCAACATAAAAACGTCTTTTCTCTCTTGAAATTCGATAATAATTTGAGAAAAATAAAAGAGTTATATGTTAAAGGAACTAGCCTCGTCGATTCGATGAATAGTAACCATTCAGGGTTAATTTTAACGATCCGTTCCGTATTCACCAACATAAAATAAACCGCTTGATTGAGTCCTTCCACAAATTCTCTTGACAGCTGGTTTCTAAAGTAAAGACGAAAGAAAGATGGACACTTATGCATATGGATTTAATTTAATTTAATTAAAATTAACAAAAAGTTTTGGTTCATTTCCCATTCCTTTTTGTGCCTTTTCGTATATATTCGTATACAAGGCACATGGTGCAATATTATAACGTTGTATATCAAATAATCGTTAATGCGGAAAGTTGTAATTGTGATCTGCGATTTTATCGAATATTGTAAACCTGTGACGTACACAAAAAAATTATAAACTTTTATTATGTGCTGATTCATTTTTCCCCAAAATATTACTAAAAAATTCAAAGGGATCAATTAAGGGGTTCTAGCTAGTTCCTATGCGCATTTCACTGGGGCTAATGCAGATAACCAGGGAACCTTCACCCAACATTTCTTAGAATAACTAAAGATAGTTATTTCAAACTTCCACTTTAATAAGTGAGAAGTCTTAAACAAATATCAAAGTCATAACAAGAACTCACTGATCACTTTTTCTTTTTTATTTTCTTACGTTTTTATTCTACAACTGGTTAGCTTTTTTCCAACTCTAATTGCATTTGTAAAAAAAAATTAAAGAACAACAACTTCTAATAAATGTCTTAATGTAAAAGCAATTAGTTCAAAGTATTGTCAGGCACTGGCATATTATATTTTAAATATATTTGAACTTTTTAATAAAATTTTAAGAAAAAGAAAATTTTAAATTAAAGAATTTCAAACCACAATTCCAACAAAAAGTACTAATAAGAAAGATATATTCATTCCGATTAAGTTGTTATTTTAGTTTCTGTACAGCTCAATTTTCTCATTTTCACAATCATAATTTTTCAATTCACAATCCATTTCAATTCAATTCTGATTGAGTTCGAGAAGCTTCTTAATTGCGATGACAGTTTGCTCGCTGTCAGGCTCGATAGGAGTTTTCTGCAGTTATTTCTATCATTTCACGGCTCATGTTGCATTATAATTAAAGATGGGTTTCCATGTTATGACTTTAATGAAAATACGTTCTGGTGAAAATACTAGTCGATTTAATATTTATGATTGTCTAGTCGAGCTCTAAAATCTTAAACTATTTTCCTTTTCTTTTCTAAAAAGGTGCAAAATATCTTACACTTTTCAATAAAAAGTAGCAAAATTATGTCATTTAAAACTAAAGAATTTAATAGAAATTAATTCAGCATCCCTTCAAATTGCCACTGTTTAGCAAAGACGTGAAAAGCATGTTACACTTTCTTTACGAGGAGCAAACGCCATAAGAACAAAAGGTGCTGATGATATGGTTAATGTTAATCATTATGCAGTAATACCATTTAGTAAAGAACTTTTGACTTATCAAAATGCAATAATTAGCAGTGGAAAAATTCCTTGGATGAAGAGTATAAGTCTTTTGGAATCTCGTGGAATCGACAAAAGCAATTAAAGCACCATCGAGTAAAATGCAGTTTTTAAACTTAGAGTTCTTATATTTTCTTATTTCTTTCGAATTTTCTTTTTCCGAAAAAGTCATATTCTCAAATGTGCCACTCGGAAAGTCAATATGAAATCCACGGAAAACAATTGCATCTCCAACAAGCAACTGTCTGCTGCAGATTCTGATCTGTTTAAAAATCAATGAAACTTGTGATAACGATTATGGTCTGTCACCAGAGCCATGGTGACCATTTGATTCTTATATTAATCCCTGCTTAATCGAAACACCTTGTACTTTTCATTCAATAAAAATATTTTCTCTTACCGAATATTTATTATTTATTTTACCCAAAGCAATTGATTATAGGAAGATGTGAAGTACATGAATATTATTAGCAAATTGACACTTGAAGTATTTACGGCCTTTGTTGATTTTAATCAGAGCAGTTTTGTGGGTTTGGGCGTTTGCTTTTGATTGATATCGTTCATTGCTTAACACTAATTAAAAAGGAAATTAAATGTTCAATGTTACACTCATGATATTTTATAACGCAATGAAATAATCAAAATTAGCTTGTCTTAGATGGAATTTGATTGGAATAGTCTGTTTCATCAACGTATAAAATTATATGGAAATGATTAACAATCTCAAGTATCAATTATAATATTTCAGTTGAAAAATAATTATTGAAACCCGTTGCAGAAGATCATTAAATTATTAAACAAGTTCAAGTGAACAAAGGCACTCTCTTAAATGAAAAGTAATTTAAGCAGTTGCTTTGAAATTAAAAATAATACAGCGTCAAAGGAAAATTTCAATTGGAAATTGTAGAGAAAAACTAATTGACATCTACTTCCAATATTGAATATATTATTGAAGCGATGGGACAGTACCCCACATATAATTATTAAACTGGTACTATTCCCAAACTTATTGTTAAACTTATTGCTTTATGTTGCGTTCACACTTACAAATTTGGTAGAAAAAACGTAACCAGTATGTTCTTATTCTTACGAAAAAAAAAATATTTCCAATAAGTTGGGTTCAATAGTTTCCAATACTATTAAACTATATGACAGTATCTATTAATCATGAAGTTCTGAATGATGATATTGTTCATTATTAAATAAAGGTAACAGTTGTTTGGGCAAATACTTGGCAAGTTTGAACGCACTTTTACATATACTTAAAAATTGATTACAATAATCAAATAATTTTATTAAAATTTAATTTTTTATTAAAATAATAGTTACTGTTAGTTTCAAAAAGGTGGCGAGATCGTTGTGAATTTTTAATTTTTCGCTAGAAAAAGTGAAAACTTTCAAAAATCGGCCAATTAATATATAACCCCCTTTTGTAGAAATGTATATATGGGTGTGCGTAGGTCTCTGCGTATGCATAAGTCTAAGACCCTCTTATAACTTTTAACACTAAAAAAAAAAACTAGTTGTTTTCTAAAGAGCACTTCTGAACTTAGAGTTTCTCTGAATTTGAATCGAGCCGAACCTACAGATTTCAAGATATTAAAAACAAAATAGGAAATGTTTCAAAGTACTTATCTTAGAATGACTTTGCAATGGTTTATCGATCAATTTCACAAACTAATCAGCTGTTAACATTTAAAAATCACGTCGATCACCGCCAACAGGGTCAAGAGCAGTAAATATATTCTTGAGATATCGTGGTCGAAACAATCCGAAATAAGTGATTTTTTTAATTCTGAAATTATATATTTAATCAGTTAGTATTCTCGGGTTTTTTTTAATAGTGATGGAAACCTACATCAATCACAGCTTATCGTGTTAGAATCGGTTGATTCGAAGAGCTCAAAAGCATAGAATAGAACAAAAACCAGGCTACGTAAACTTTAGGGTTAAAGTTGGTATGAAGTTGCAGGGATGGTCTTTCGGATCAACCGTTTTTCATACGTTTATTTATTACGCTTCTTTGAAGAAATATTTGACAAGTGTAAACGTAGCTTCAAAGATACCATAAAAGTTATGACAATAAAAAAATTTATAATTACAGATGGTTTCAAAAGGATGGTCGTTTCGATGGAGATTTCATCATTATTATAGGATATTTTTTATAGAGTGATACAAGTTTGAATTATAATAAAACATAAATATATATTATTGATATCAATGAAATGGTCTTTGTTGGATAGAAAATCTTATGACATTAATGTTTAAATATGATTTCGGCCATGTGACCGCCACGGCTGGCGCGTACAAGGCGAAATCTGAAACACCAATTTTCACAAACAGTAACGTTCTGACCATCATCGTTTTTGAAGACATATGTGCCAGCTCATAAAGCGCACCAAACAGTAATTTTCTGTGGATGGTGATTCGACAAAAGCTTGTGGATTCTTCTCACTCCAAGTGCGACTATTCTGTTTATTTACGTACCCATTCAACCAAAAATGGGCTTCATCGGAAAATAAAATTTTGAATGGACGAAGTGCATTATCAGTTTGACGAACAGAAATGTCAAAGCAAACTAAATAAAAAGCAACCATCTGCTGTTAAATGGGTGGTCAAGGAAAGCAGTGATGCCAACTCAAAGCTGTATCACTCCACAAAAAACACCCTATATTATTAGTATATATTTTTTTGTGAAGATATCTACAATGTGATGACTCCATTTCTTTAAGTTGCGACAAAATAGTTTACTTATGAAGGGATATCAGAAAGACATCCGAAATGAGTGCTAAGTTCATAAATTTGTTTCGTAAGTGTTTAATCTTAGTTTCGTAGTTTGCATAACAAATTAGTATCTATGCAACGTAAACTAAAGCTCAATGCATATGATCTATATATATTGACGTTGTTGTTTCAAGTGGTTTTATCTACTAGGTATTTGAATAACACAGAACGTTGTGAATTGACAAATAGGTAATTGCAATTTTCTCTTATGATAGTTTAGATATCTCTTGATTTGTTAAATTCGCGTGTTAGATGTTATCTTAGTAACCAATAATTTACATAAATATATTATATGGAAATTTTAACAATTTTAAACACGCACACAAAAAAAAGGTGAAAATATTAAAAAAAATCAATATCATGATGTAGACTTTATGTTAGATTATGGTTTTCTGGAAAATATGAAGACTTACTTACCAGCAAACTTTAAAAATATCTCTACGTATATTTGACAACAATCATCATATTTATGCTCGTACCATGTCGAACATCACGCATTGTGTACACACACGCTCACATGAACAATATGTTTGAAATAGTTTTGGTATTCCATCTGTACTTCTCCACCATACAATACTTTGAATTCGAAACATTCTTTGACCTTAATAGAACCATAACTTTGAAACTTTTTCCTAAAAAGATTTCATTTGCCTTCATATTTCTACGGTTTCGTATTCTCTATACGACTGAAAGTAGAATGCAATAAATGAATTGCAATTGAAACTACTACCACGTATGCCTTTTATACAAATACAAACAATTCCCAAACATCCGTATGTACGAGAGTACACTTAATGGCACAAAAGCAAATAATAAATAAAAACTTGCCAATATTTTTGGTATGCGGATGCTGTAATTTTTGTAAGTATTCGTATTACTACTGCCAACAAAAAGAAACACAATTACTTGAAAGATGAGATGTTGTTGTACACAGAAATTTTAAATTCGTTGCTGGAAACGATATCTGTTTCTATGTTTGCAGTGCAAACGTGTTTGAGTTTGCAAATAAAGTTCTTAGAAGCATCTAATCAAAAATATAAATATATTATTACTGAAAGAAAAAAATTGTTTGGAATAAAATCTTACAAATGATTGGAAAATGTTTAACAAAAAAAAATAATAATAATAAAAGATGATTGTAATAACAATAACATAAATATAGTCATTTTGGACTGAAATGGAAAATCTAAAATTTTAGAGATACGAAGCACTTAGTTATATTCTTGCTTATAAATTAAAAAATATTGAAGCCTTTTTTAAAATATAAGTTGCTTTGTTATTTTTCTCAAAAAATATTTACTTATTTGTCTTGTCACCATCGGCTTTTTCAGATATTTATAACATACAGCTTTTTCCCAACCTTCAGAACACTTTTTGGTATGTCCTGGTGCTCTTTCTGCGATCGACACCTTTTTAGTCGTCACAAAGTCCTTTCATAGTTCTCTTCAATCTTCATAACAGATAACACAAATTAAAAATGTAAGGGTTAATTTTCCAAATTCATTAAATTTGGAACGAGCTTCGATGCCAAACGTTCTATCCTTAAAGTGTTTGTAAAAAAAAAATTACGTGTCATTAACCTGTCGATATGTCGGCATCCTCAGCGATTTCTTAAAACGTAATGGGACGATTATTCTTGATAATTACTGTTACGTTCTCAATATAATCGTTGGTTCTAGATGTACTGTTCTGTTTTCTTAATATTCCTTGAAAAGATATTTCGACTTATAGAAATATTTCTTACTCAGCCTACGATTCTTTTGAAAATTTCAATCAGTGGATTCCGTTTTTTATACATTTTTCTTCAGCTTTAACTTTTGTGGTTCTTATAAATATCAATATTACGAATGAAAACTTTCTACTGCTTTTGCACAAAAATCAGAAATCATTTACTTTTCCACATGCTCATACACTTCCCTTCAGAAGGGCAGGATTTTTGAATCTATATTATTTTTTCAATATATTAAACATATAATGCAATGAAAAATTAAATGTAATACAAATGTTTGTTATAAAACACCAAGTCACATAAAAAAATCAATTCAAATGAAATGAATATTGATCATGAAACTTTTTGCAAGGAAGAATATATTATTAAAAATCATATACTCAGCAACATCTGCCAGGTTCTAGCTGGAGGAAAAATAATTTTATACGTCAATATACAATATCTACTATTTTATTAGCAAGTAAAAAGAACGGCGAGTAAAAGTTATATATATTGAAGGTTATATAATTCGCTACTTCATCTCTATGCGTAGCTCTAGACGTTTTGTATTTTTATTAAAAATTAATGTTCATTGTGTGAGATCGGAAGTCTTGTCTTCATGGTATTTTAAATCCCCTTGAAGACAAATTTCCAGACCAACATTAGAATTAAGTGATTTCTATAATTCTAGCACATGGAAAATCAATTATCTAGCTGAGACCTTCCACAAATTCACAGTACGGAATTTTGAAAAAAAGTTATAAAAACAGTTGGCTGTTTTGGAGTCATCTCAGTAACTTCTATGCTTTTGAACTCTTCGTACTAAAATTAATTGTTACATCAACCAATTCTCCGTGATAAACAGTGATGGATATAGTTTTTGATTTCTATTAGAGAATCGAGAACAGTTACTGATCAGATATATAATTTCGGAGTTTAAAATCAAACTTCTATCGAACTTTTTCGTTCAGGATATGTTACAAACTGTTCAACCGATTTTGACCTGGTTTGCAAATTTCAATAGGTGATCAATTTGTAACGCCATTTTTAAGTAATTCTAAGCGAACACTTTGTTTAAAAATGCCTCTTTCTAAGTTTTTTTTAGATATCCTGAAATCTACCTAAGCGAATCGATTCTAGTTCAGGAATACTCTTCAGAATGCTACCAGTTTTGTTTGATTCAGTTCAGCCGTTCAAAATTTATTTTTAGGAAGTCACATACTAACGCACACACAAACACTCAAACATATAGTCAAACACATTGGCGGGATCTCAGAACTATTCAGCGAAGCTTCCTAGGATCTTCAAACGGAGATATCTGATGGGAACTCGAATTTTTCAATGTATTTCAAAATATTCCAACTTTTTTTGATCAAGAAGTTAAAAATCATGAGAAAATTTCTTAAGATCCTGTCATCGATTTAGTTATGAGTCTTGTTCATCTGCAGAAGTTAATAATACAGGGACCCTAAAAGTTATTACTATATTATTTTTAAAACGCTATGAAATAATATAATGCTTCTTTTCCAAGTTTCAATTTAGTTTTTTTTTCGAAATGGTTTTAACTCTGATAATAAAATTTTGCGTTAAATGTTTTGCAAATCAAATTTTAAAATATGCTTTATTTTCAAAATATAAAGTTCTAACGAATTTAAACGAGAATTACAAGATCATGGAGTCATGAAATAAATGGTATATATTTTATGTTCCAAATATAACAAAACAAGCATTCCCTTTTAGTTGCAAAAACATAAATAACTAAAATAGTTTCTTAAACCTCTTTAATTTTAATTATCTGTTGATTCTCTTTTCCCAAAATTTTACGAAAAAATTCAAAGTCAGCAATTGAGGAGTTTTAGCTAATTCATATGCTAATTTCACTGGGGCTAAAGCAGATTATCAAGAAACCTTTACCCAACATATCTTAGAATAAATAAAGATATTTATTTCAAACTTCCACTGTAATAAGTGAGAAGTTTAAAAAAATATCAAAATCATAACAAAAACTCACTGATCACTTTTCCTTTTTTATTTTCTTACGTTTTAATCTCTATAAATAACTAAAATTGTTTCTTTTTTGTTAAATTATTTTATTCAAGTTTTACTTGGACTTGAAGCCAACAAGAAAATTTCCTAAATGTGCCATACAAATTCAAAAATAATGATGTACAATTTTCATCACAATTCATCAATCTCTTTCATCTCTTTTCCTAGAGCATAAAAAGTATGAAATTATAAAGAAAATACTGGCAAAAATACAAGAAAATGTTCAGGCTGTACATGTGCGTGTACTTCATCCATTTCTTGCTGTTGATTTTTCCGTGAATAATTCTTAATTGTTTTTTCTATTTCTATTTTAGCTGTGCTTCATGTCATTCATCTTGTGACACTTGTAATGGTTCCGCTGAATCACAATGTATTACCTGTCGTTCCGGCCGTTATGCTTTTGATGGCAAATGTTTGAATAAATGTCCGGACGGTTACTTTGCTGATAAAAAACGTCAAGAATGTGTAGCGTGCCCAACGGGTTGTGCCACATGCACTACGAATGGCTTTTGTCTAACGTGCTTGCAAAACTGGACACGCAACAAAAAAGGCAAATGCATTATCACCGGCAGTGAAAATTGCGAAGAATGTGAGTATGAATACAAATTAAGGCAAATAGTGAGGGAACTGATTAATGTTGCAATAAGCGTAGAGGATTTATCTATTTTGTAGCTGCTTATTTTTGAAACATCCATGTGATAAAGCGTTGTAAAAGCGAATTTACAAAATATAATAAGTTATTCCTCCATCGGCATAACACTTCGTCTGGTCAACCTGTATCTCCCTAATACATATTTCTGTGTACTTGTCAAAGTTTCGTTAATTGAGAATGCAAACAAAATCTCGCAAAACCGCATAGACACTTATTTCGACGGGTATGCAACGCATGATGATTCTAGTTTATGGCCGAGTTGCCACAGAGCATTATAATAGATATTTTAACTGAAAGCTTGAGAATCTTATTGCAGATGTTAAAGCAGCGCTATATATCAATCATTTAAAAATCATCGTTGCAATGAAATGTGGCAAAATGAATAAATATACTTAAAAAATAGTCAGATCGTTAGAGCTTTTGATATCATAAAGTGATTCGTCACAAAACGAATAGTATCCTCGAAAGTTGTTAAAATAAACTACTGATATTTTTACGAAAGTCAATTTAATACTTGACCGAAAGTGACCAAAGAACTAATGCTCTGCAGCTATAAAATTTAAAAACGAAATAAAACTGACAGCGGTCTTGTTATAATGAATTAAATGCTCGCATAATCCCAAACTGTTTAAGGCAAATGCAATTTAAATGCTTCTACAAGTTTAGCAACTCGTCCTTTCGAGGTACACTGCACTGCTATTTAGGATATTAAGTGAATATAATCACTCTATTTTGTGACTTGAAGTTGATGCTTTTCAATAGTGTGTTCGCACAATGGCAGAACAGTCGTTGGAGTAGAATAAGTGTTTTTAAAATTTCGCTAAATAGACTCAAAATAAGCCGTTGGTTAGAACTAAACAAACTTTCTGTGAATTTCAATCCAGCACACGCACAAACATGTGCTGTTGAGTAATGCTGGCAATATACACGATACAAATAGGCTTGTGCAATATTCATTTATTTATAAAATTTGTTCTTACGGATGAAGAAAATTCGTGTTTGTTAAAAGCTAATTGAGGGTACTCTTTTAAACTACTAACTTTGGCAGCTCTTAAATTGTTTACATTTAGCAACAAAAACTTATTAAATCTTTTTTAACATTTAGTTTTAACTCTCAAATGTCAAAAATAAGTAAAAAAAATCAAACATTTTGAAGACTTAAATCAAAATTTTCAAAACTCGTGAAAATATTGATTTCATCTCGTTTAAAAAATCTTGTTAATCAAATCTTCGTATTTGAGGTCTTTCTGATTAATTCTGAGAACCCGTCACTATGTCTTTATGTAGGTGAGTTTGTGTGTGAAAGTGTGCAACCTGCTTTAAAAATTTTACCGGCTGAATCGCTTTAAACTAAAGTTTTCTTTGTGAAGAGCGTCTCTAAACTTAGATTTCTTGTGAATTTGAACCGATTCGAACCAGTAAATTTTAAAATATTTCAATTATAAATGGATTTTTAAAAACTATTTTTTTTAATAACTCGTCAACTGCCTCTCCAATCAATTTCATTAATCACCTATTAAAAATATATGAAAATATAAAAACACTTTGATCATCATTATATAGGCAAACATCAATTATTTCGTTCGCTTAATATCGTGGACGAAAAAATTCAAAAAAGTAATTAAATATCTGATCAGAAATTAAATATCTGATCAGTTAGTGTTATTGATTCTTTTACATTATATGAAAGCAAAGCTTTCTTAGCTAAGATTTGCTAAGAATTTGAATTGATTTCAACTGCAAGACATATCGAAAAAAAAAAACTTAGAAATAAAACATTTTCAAAAGATTTTCTAGAATAACTTTTCAGGGGATTCACTGAACGATTCCAGTGATCAGCTCTTAACATTGGAAAATCTTGTCGATCACAGTAACCCGGATCGAAATCCGAAAAATTCTAAAAGGGGACTCTTTTTTAAACTTCGAAATTATAAGTACCGAAAACCTTAAACATTTAACCAACAGCATATTAGCTCAAAGAACTTAACCCTCCTGCACTCCTTGTGTCAATTTGACCCAACTTTGGTTTTTAAACACAAAATTTTTCGCTTTTATCATAAGTTATAAACGTTAAATTTTAATTTATCCATTCTAGCGACGAAAATTATGCTTTTAAAAGAAAAGAACAAAATGTAGTTTTTCTTTCTCCCTCCACTTTTCAAGACCTGAACAATTTAAAAGTATCATAGAAAGGGCACATATACAAGGGATGCAGAGGGGTTAAAAACATAGAATAGCATCCAAACTTGTTTAGGATTAAATTATCGGAAAGTTACTAGTATGGCCCTTAGGGTCAACCGTTTTGCTTATTTTTCTTTTTATGAAAGACGTTAAGCACAGAGAAAATATTGTTATACGGTTTAAAGCCATCTCTAATCTATTATTTAGAGTAACTATTTATATTTTAATATCTAAAGAGTGTTTTTTATTAAAGAATAAAATTCGAAGTTGACACCACTTTTTCAACTGGTGGCCATATTATCAGCTGTAAAGTCATTTATTTATCTTGAAAATCATAATTTCGTTCGAAATACATATCGCGCGAGTTTTCTTTAGCGACGTCAATATACCAACTGCCGTATTTGGAACAATGGTAATCCTCAAGTGTATGTTGAAACACCGTTACATATAGAGAATCTGATAAGCATTATCGGCTGGTGCAATCGTTGTTCAATACTTCTGCAAAGGCTATGCTGGTCATGAAATTTTGGACCCCTATAGTTCCGTGACTATTTCGTCCATTGATTGAATAACTATGATGTCGCGCAATTCGTTGCTTCATTGATTTCTTGAAAGAATCCTTCGATAACAAAATTTTTCACGTTTCGAAACCGTGAATTGGTCGCTAAAATCGTGCGATTCAACGCCGCTAGACTATCTTTTGTGGGAATATCATCATGGTATTCTTAAATGCTCTAATACTGGGCGAATATATAAATCAGTGGATGTTCGGGTATGTGATGGAAAACGATCATTTTGAAAACATTTATTTTGAAAAGCTGTTCTGAATTCAGAGCTAGTTTCAACTCACTGACTCTTTCAAATTTCAATAAAAGATAATATATAAGAAAAGGAGTAGAACTATGAAAAAAATATGTCAAAAATATTGAAAACAAATTTCAAAATTGTGACAAAACGTCCACAGCAAACACGTCACTCCTTATATCGATTTCAACTCTATATCAAAACATATCATATTCAATTCGTATTGACAATGTGATATCGTCATTCTAGAAAATAAATAGGAAAGCAAAGCAGTATTATGAATATGAGTACAGCTAAAATCCAAAATGGCAAAAGCGTACGAGGAAACCTGCAACCTGAATTTAGTGCCTATCTGAGGATACTACTGCTGCCGTCATTTTATCATCAAAATTTTTTCCATTAATTTCTATTATTTGTTCCAAAGTTAATTTTTTCAAGTTGAAAGAGCGAAAAGTTCCACTGTGCGACAGCATCTGAGTCTATTAAATACATGCAACTACTCCAGACTAAAAGCAAATCCCTAGGAAATATTTTCTATAGCGGTAATAGTTTGAAATCTCAAGCAACATTTCCTTGTATTAAATTTCTATATTCAAGTCTTTTAAAAGAATTTAAAATTTTTGAATGTTACTTGCGAACTATAACTTTTAAATCATAAATGTTTTTAGCATTACGCACGACATAAAAATGATTTTAATGTTATTTATCTACAGTGAAGAAAAATGCACAATTTAAATTGGATTTTTATCAGTTTCCAAATAAAAAAAAAGAATACCTAAAACATACTTATTAAATGGTATCTGCAAGCATTTGCCTTAATGTTTACATGCAAATACGTTTTTAAGTCATAAATTTTGGTCTTGCAACAACAAAAATAGCTTTTGTTTTATGAGCTTTTCTCCTTTATTTTTCATGTGACTCTTTTTATTACTTTTAGGTCATTTCAAAGCAATGCTAACAATTCAGTATTCATTTTATTTTTATACCCTGCTGGTGTTACCTGCATAAGATTGTATGAAAAATCTTAATATATTATTCGTTATTGTGTGTTTGTGTGTGGCCTATTTTAAAATGTCACCAGGTATCCAACTTGTTTAATAGAAACATAAAGGCCAATGACAAAAGCAACAGATATGATCACAAATATTGACATTTAGATAAAGTTTTTCTATTATAAAAAGAAAACAACAAAAAAAGAAATTACATAAAAAAATATTTTACTATAAAATTCATTGAGTTATTTTCTATTGCACAATGGGTCAAAATTGTCTTCTTAGACGACACATACTGAATGAAGTACTTAAAACTCATTTTAACTTAGTCCCGGTTCACGCACTTCAACGCAACTGAAAAGTTCTTCTTCTTCTTACAGAAATAACAAAAGTTCAGCTACAAAAGTTAAAGCATGTGAACCGGGAATGTGCCTCCTAAATCGTTGTTCGAGTTACAATTCTTCTAATGAAATAATCTAAACATATAATTATTTATGCAATAATTAAAGAAATTTTAAAAGAATAAAAGCAACATTAATTATTATATATCGATTTGAATATTCAAATTCACTATAAATATAACAACCAGCGTTAGTACTGCTACCAAAAAAGTAACCGCAGCGACTTTATGTTTGGAGCCACGCAATACAAATTCTTACTTCTGGCTACTTACCGCCAATAAGAAGCCTTCCTATAAAGTAGCCAGAAATAATATTTTCGTGTTTGGTTACTTTTCAAATTGAAGCAAAAATTTAAGTAGAATATTTTTGCTGTTTCTACCCCTACCAGTACTTTAATTGAAGCAGCAAAGAGGCTACTTCTACTTGCCGCTTTATTTTTTTGAAAAATAGCTGTAGCTATTTTCTTCGGAATAATACAGCATCTAGCACTACTTCTACTTGAAAAAGTTGATGCTGTAGCCGTAGCAGTAATTAAAAAAAAGGTAAATTAGGAATTCAAACACTGATAAAAGAGTTTTTGGGTTCTACTGATCTTTTTTATAATTTTGAATTCATACTCAATTGTTGATCAAATACGATAAGTGTTTATTGTTTGATAACACTATGCGACAAATGAAGATCTTTTGAAAAGTGCAGGGTCGTGACTATATGGGTTCGATTCTACTATCACAGTGTAGTAAAACCATATACTCAGTTTGGCCAATTTAGTGACCGTTTTCTTTTTATGGGCCTCCAAAGTTTCCCAATATTAGCATGATGCCCAAAAAAAGGTGTCATCAGTTTTTCCCAAATAGCTAATCAGTATTTGAAAATATCCCTTAACTATCTTCGGCAAAAATTTTGCCAAGAGTAGGTTGAATATTTCTTCTTAAAATTTTATGACAGAAATGAATTTTATCTCAGAGATTTTTTAAAAAAGTTAGAGAACAAAAAATTTTTTTCGGTTTTTCGATCATAACTTTTAGGAAATCCTGATTTTTTCATACACTATATTTAGAAAAATTGTAGCCACGGTAAAGTTTAACAACTTTTGTGAACATACCAATATAATCTGAACGTGTCTAGATACCAAAAACAGGTCATAAAAACTTCCTCCTAACAATTTAAATTTTTAACTGAAACTTTATAATTTTATATAAATTTTTTGGCGAATAATTAATAAAGTATTTTTTTCGGTATTAATTTTTTAAATAGTAATTTTAAACTTTGTTTCGAGCTGTCTATGAACAGCCACCAGTCGTTAAGATCGTACGCAATTTTCATCTGATCCATGAGCATCTTCGTGTCCTTACAATAGGAAAACGTTTTTGAGTCATCAACAGTAAAACAGTACAAAAGACTGTCGTCTTCTATATTTTGTGACCTTTGACCCAGGTTCCATTAAGTTTTATTCTTTTAAAAATTGTCCAAGCTCGTCAGATATCTCTTGTGATAGCTGCAACATAGAAACAATGTAATCCAGTCGGTCTTCCGTAATAAATATTGATGCGCGTGATTGTCCAGGATCATACATAGCCAGTTGGCTATGCGCAATTGCAGGGTTCGAATTAATTTCAAGATAATAAAATCTATTGGTTCCGCACAACCTTTCAAAAACTAATGGCAAGTTTTAAAATTTGCAGAAAGAATGTATTTTATATATCAGCGTTTGTACATATAATCGATAACCCAGAATGGAATCGTTCTTATACCCTTTTGTTTTATCAACTCTTCTTTCTTTTTGTGATTCCACGCGTATACTTATTATTATTATTATTATTAACAATGTTCCTCATACGTCACAATGTTTTTCGTACAAGGTTCTTATCTACTCATAATGTACATGTACATTTAGGCGCTTTCGAAGCACATTAAACTAGTTAATAAGAGAAATACATGTAGTTGAAAAAGCTAAGAAACTCAATTGTTTAAGAAATTCAAAATTAAAAGCTACAAATAAATTTTAAAATGAAATTAAACAACAATGAAATAAAATACAAGTACTAGTGTAAAAAATGAAGCGAAAATTTGAGTGAAAATGAACTTACATGGGCATAACAAATCATATAAAAATTTTTTTTGCTTTAGAGCTGTAAATCTTTATGGTTTCGTGTGCGGTATGTACATGTGATAAGAGTAGTTTTGCTTTGTATGTTTTGCTATAACAAACGTATGATGGTATTGGTATGAAACCGTGTATCAATATTCATCATATACATCAATTTATTAAGCAATATTTTGCTTAGCAGGCAATTTACCCTTCGTATTATATTAAAAGAGCTTATCAAAATCCAGGACACAATTTTACTATGAGTATATAATACATACATATTTGCTTTTGTTTTTGTGGTGTCAAGAGTGACTTATTAATGAAGCAAATGCACGACATGACGATGAATCAAGTAACAGAGCTATTCGTGATTGTGCCCGAACTATTTCGCCTAAGGCTGGCATTGCAGAAGATATTGATGAAATCCCTCGTGGTTCTAAAATAATAGGGCAATATATTAAGTAGCTGGGGAATTAGGTTTGAAATATACTGTAGATAGTTATTGTTGCATGTAGTGGATCACAAATCTTTGACTTGTTGCCTAAGCCAATTCGAACGCTCTTAGCTTTCAAGGACACTCACAACCAGTAAATGGAAGCACAGGTGTCAAGCTCAAAACGCATCAAAGTAAAGCAAGAGCAAGGCAAAAAATAGCCAATACTCAGACCAGGAGGAGGACTCCGTACTTGGTCATAAACATGCATTGAATTTCTATGATCTGCATTAGTACATGACTGTCTTACCTGTTCTCGTCCTGTTCAAATGATGAAGGTCGCTGAAGACTGCGATTAACACGGTCGCATCTCCGCATTTCTCCTCTTAACACTATCCCTTCATAGTGTAAAAGGTGTGTTGCATTTGCATATGAAATGAAATGCTACTTAGCTACCAGTACAAGTGTGCTTATTCCGCTAGAAATAGTGAATAGAGCCATATATCCCCTCACTTTGGAACTTTCTTGATTAGTTTTTGTCCACATTTTAAATAAAATTTTATTTAAATCGTTTGTCTAAACTTGACATGGCGAAAAATGGGTTAAAAAGAATTTTCAATAGAATGTGCAGTTAACTTTAAAAGAGCTTTGGGACTTTACGGACTTTTCAAAATATTTTTAAGTTAGAGTTTCAATTACATCTAATAATTTATTAATTACTTTAACAAGAAAATTTTAACTAAAATCCTAAAGTGGGTGAAACGTTAGGGTAACGGATGTAATATGATATGATATCGATTTTATCACCACGAAGCGTAACCTTTGGTTTATACTTTAATTTCACCATAAGCTCAGAATAAATAATTCCATAACAATAATAATAATAACAACAATAATAATAATAATAATAATAATAATAATAATAATAATAATAATAATAATAATAATAATAATAATAATAATAATAATAAAATATGAGACACGCGGACCCTAGTCGGAAAACGCAGGCCCGACGATAATCAGGTGAATACAATTACCGATGTGATCTCCACTGCAATTAAAACCGCTGAATATATAAAACTTTCGAAACTATCTTAAGTTGAATCGATTGTTTTTACATCTCTAATTGCAACTTATTAAAATAGATACTATAATATTATTAACAAAATTGTCAATTCACAAGCACTGTTGTATCGTGTAAATTTGTATTTGAAATAAAAATATTTTACAAATATGTTGATTATATTTAGACGGTTTTTAAATACAACTTTACATGTTGCAACACGTTTTATTATGGAGACAATTGCAATGCTTCTTAAGTGATCATTATTCAGCTTATACTCTTTAAACACATTTTTGTTAACAAATACTGTTAACATTATAATAATTATAACATTATAATAATTATAACATTTAACATTTATAAAAGAGTTTTCTCGAACAAGTATTTTGATTTTCTTAACTGCTAATAAAAGTTTATGATTCTTTAAACTTTAAAAAAACATCTACACTAATATTTTCCCATCCTCATATCCTGTTTAGAATATCTTTCTGTCTGGCGTTACTCTCTCATTATGAGTCATACATATATGTTTTGGTTTTTCCTTGCAGCTGAATACTACGATAACAATCATTGCCATCCTTGCCACAGTACCTGCGAGACATGTGATGGACCCACCGAATCAAATTGCTTAAGTTGTCCCCAAAGTCTGCTGTTGCAAAACAATCACTGCGTCAGTTCGTGCGATGATGGTTTCTATATGGAGGCTGGCATTTGTGCTAAATGTCTACATACATGTACTCAATGTGTCTCGCGTATGAATTGCACGGCCTGTGCCAAAGGATTGCAATTACAAAGTGGTGAATGCCGTACCACATGTGCCGACGGGTAATTATTGCAAAACAATTATATTTCATATTTACAATTGTTCAATTCACAAGCCCACATTAACATCGTTGACGTTACCGAATCATCTAATTATACAATATTATATGTTTGTTGTTGGTAATTTTCATGGTGTTTAACACCAGGTCTGGGTATATTCTATCTGGGCACTGTTTCTTAAAACACAAAAGTGTTGTATTACATTTCAAATAAATGTAACATTTGAAAATTTTATTTGTAAAACACAAGTTACAATACTGTTAAATTATTTTACAACTGTACATGTTGCAAATGTACGAGCATATATTAAAACTTCTCCAGCATTGTAAAGAGACATGCGGTCCAGTGAATCAAGTGATTATGTAAATTTTGGTATGCCGGAATAGTTGGATCTCTTCGCCAAGAAACTACCTACAGTAGGATTGATGAAATGATTTATGAAATTAATCAAAGATATAGTAATTCTTCGAATAACATTCAAATACTTTTCCAATTGGGGGGAGGTGCTTCCCAAGCGAGTACCTACAGAGATATTCAAAGCGTTTGAATTTTTGAAACATTAAATTGCTCCCATTATTCTTTAAAGTCTTAAAGTATATTAAAAGTACCATGAACAATTTTATGCTATACGGGATATGCCAGTGGTCTGTGGAGGAATCGATGGATCCTTAATTGAATGTGTACACCAACAAACTTAGCAGAAGCTCCGTTAGCTGCAAGATCCTATGTGGACCCGATATAGTGCTTTACTTACGTTTTCTGTGCAAACTGGAGTGCAAGTAGACACGGCGTCTAATTGTAGAACAGATACTTCATTTGTAGGCATGTTAATCACAGAGCACCAATTTCACATGATTGTTGTAGGTCTTCAAATATTATAATTTATGATTTGCAAATATTATATTTGTAAACTGTAGTTTTGGGAAACAGGGCCCTCCTGGCTAAATGTTTTCAAATATTTGATAACTTTAAAAAGAAAGTCCTTTTAATTATAAATGTGTACTTAGATAATATCAATTTCAAACTATTTCCACCAAAATTATTTATCAAAACGAACTTAATAAATTTAGCATCCAAGTATAATTCCCATTCACTTGGCATTTTGAATGTCTGATATATGAAAATACGACAGCACAACGATACATTAAGTTTCTCTACTCAGAAGAGCATTAACAAATACACAATTTATTCAACCTTAAACAACACAACTGAGCTTGCGGATTGAACACAATTGAGCTTGTGCATTTTTTTATGTTTTTTAATGTGTTGAATTTACGGAAAAAAATTAATGGTTTTTTAATACTATAAAACCTATTTTCTTTTTCTAAACAATTATTTTATTTGCGAGAATAAAGACTATTTGTTTTCAAAAATTAAATCAGAAGCATTAAAATATAAAATGAAATATTAAAAATGGTTAAAATTTTGGGGTAGTGGGTTGGTAGCTTTTTAAATTTTTTTTGTAAAACAATGTAGTTTTACTAACTGCCGTCTATTCACAAATAATTTTATTACAATTTGGATGGGCTATCTCTTTTTCTCTTTGCCTGTATGTGCGCCTGTATTCAACAGGCTAAAAAATTGTTGTCTCAAAAATTAAAATGATCTAAAACATTATCACGTGAAATCAATGAAATTTTGAAAAGGGAAGTTTAAATGAAGCAAACAAAAACCTAACGATAACGCAAATGCTGTCCGACGTATCTGTTTTATCGGCCTAAAAACGAGTGATTTTTTTGCTATTATCTTTTTGGCAACACTAGTTTTGACAGCTCGCGCACGTTTTGTATCTTGTGTCACTGTCAAACATCTTCAGTTTGGTCTATAATTTAATCATGAATCGTCTTACAAACGAACAACGCTTGCAAATTATTGAATTTTATTACCAAAATGCGTGCTCTGTTAAGAAAGTTTATCGCGCGCTTCTTCCATTTTATGGTCAGTTTAATCGACCTACTGAGGCTTCTATTCGGGCTATTGTAAAAAAATTTCGCACCAAATTTACATTGTTGGACATTAAACTACCAACACGCTTACGTAGAGTGCGAACTGAAGAAAATATCGCAGCCGTATCGTACAGTGTTGGTGATGACCGTGAATTATCGATTCGGCGCCGTTCGCAGCAATTGGGCCTCTGTTACTCCACTACGTGGAAAATTTTGCATAAGGATTTGGGTGTGAAGCCTTATAAGATACAGCTGGTGCAAGAATTGAAGCCAAACGACCTACCACAACGCCAAATATTTGGTGAATGGGCTCTTGAAAAGTTAAATGAAGATCCACTTTTTTATCGAAGAATTGTGTTCAGCGACGAGGCTCATTTCTGGTTGAATGGATACGTGAACAAGCAAAACTGCCGTATTTGGAGTGAAGAGCAGCCAGAAGCATTGCAAGAGCTACCAATGCATCCACAAAAAACAACCGTTTGGTGCGGATTATGGGCTGGCGGCATCATTGGGCCGTATTTCTTCAAAGATGATGCGAATCACAACGTTACTGTGAATGGTGAGCGCTACCGTGCGATGATAACAAACTTTTTTTGCCCAAAATGGAAGAGCTTGACTTGCATGACATGTGGTTTCAACAAGACGGTGCCACATGCCACACAGCACGCGAAACAATGGACCAATTGAGAGGCGAGTTCGGTGAACAGTTTATTTCACGCTTGGGACCAGTCAATTGGCCGCCCAGATCGTGCGATTTAACGCCTCTAGACTATTTTTTGTGAGGCTATGTTAAGGCTAATGTCTATAGCGACAAGCCCGCTTCGATTGACGCACTGGAAGCCAACATTGCCAACATTATTCGTGAGATACCGGCCGAAATATTGGAAAGAGTATGCCAAAATTGGACTAAGCGGATGGACCATTTGTGGCGCAGCCGCGGCCTACATTTGCATGAAATAATCTTCAAACATTAAATTATATCGACCCAACTATCAATCCAAATAAATATTTCATGCATTTTTCTGAATTTTGTGTGTTTTCTTTTTTTTTAATTTCCGATAGTTCTTATAAAACTTATAACTTATAAATTCTTATAAGTTGGCTTAGTTTAATGAGACAACAATTCTGATTTAGGCCGATTTAGTTATGAAATGTTTTGTTAACGAAATTTTTACCATCGCAAGAAATATTTTTGCCATTCAAACGACAATGTTTTAAAAACATTTTGCGAAAAAAGAATCAACACGACATCAAAATTAAGAAGTTTTAAAACGGCAAATTCCCAAAAATTTACTAATTTGATAATAGAATAACTCCGTTTCGCGTAGCGTAATAACGTTATCAAACCAATCAATATTGTATTTCATATTTTCTTCTCTTTTAATATAATTAAAAGTATTTAAACGTTAAATTCTTGGTAAGACAAGGAAGAGTTTTCCACGCAAATACATATACAATTGCCCGACACTCGTATACGTTTTCATGGTCACTATTTTTTATAAATCTGTTTTCAACAGAACTTTTTCTTTCGTTTTGTACATTTTAAATGTATGTTTTATTGAACTTTTAATGCAATTCATCCCTTCAGCCTCAGTGTCTTTATAACTTGTAAGTTTTAGTATTAAAAACTTTTCAAAAAGTCATTGTTTCTGCTTAAGTATTAAAAAGAAAGTTTTTCAAGTTGCACATTAATTTAAACATTTTACAAAAACTTTTCGAAAACAACTTTATAAACTTTTACTCACACCATCTCTTTATTAAAAAAAAAATATTAAAAAAAAAAAAAAATTATCGATATGTGCTGCTGTAATCGCCATCAACCACTTCGACATGGTCATCGTCATCACCATCACCCTCGTTCCTACATACAGATATTATAGCGACCGTGGCACTTGTGCCAAGTGTTATCTCAGCTGTCACACCTGCAGTGGTCCGCGTCGTGATCAATGTGTTCAATGCCCCAGTGGTTGGCAGTTAGCTGGTGGTGAATGTCATCCTGAATGTCCCGAAGGTTTTTATAAGTCAGAGTTTGGTTGTCAAAAGTGTCATCATTATTGTAAAACTTGCAATGGTAAGTTTGTTTTTTATCTACTTTATATGTATATGTCTGTTATTGTATGTGTGCTTTATTTGATTTACTTCTCATTTGTGGAATATATATTGAGGTACAGCATGCGGCTCATTAGCAACACCTTTCAGATGTTTATAAAATATTCATACACAAAGTTTTATATGCAAACTTGTTTAATAAACTCTCTATTAATCCTTGATTAATTTTTATGAATATGGACGCACGATTTTCATTATTTTTTATGTCTGTCTTGCATAACGCATGTTTATGGCAGCATCTCAACAATGAGGTGCTTCGATTTCGAACTTAATATACTAAATATTTATTTTATAAAATTAGCAATTGTGGGCGCTGCTTTAGCAACACACGATTACATAACCTACATGTAGCCTATTGTTTTCTCAAGTGTGTTTAAGTCTCCTTAAGCCTAAAAAAGCAACGTTTTTTTTTATATTGATACTGTTGTTTTTTTATAAGATACCCAATTGCACAACTGATTTTTTAATAGATTTTCAACAAACGCAGACATAAATAAAACATGATCATGTGTTTGTGTATAATTTCTTTCAGATACTTAGAGCTAAGACTTAGTCTTAGTTAGCTCTAAGAACGTGAACATTAAAAGTATGAGAAAGAAATTATACACAAACACATAATCATTTGTATTGTTGTATCTGTTACATAATCGGAACCAAGAAGTTTTATACCTCTTTTAAAATTTTTTATATTTTCCTCATTAAGAATATTAGTTAATTTTATAATAAAATTAAAAAAAGAAAATAGTTCATAATTCTTCTAGTTTGTTGACCTTCTTGTATTAATAATATAGACTAATACTTTTAAGCTTAAGGTATCTTTATTTCGTTACTCCTTTGTGTGACTTCCTAAAGAAGTATATTTATTCAGGATTTCAAAAGGTAGTCATAAAATCATGTATCGTAAAATAATAACACGAACAAAAATGACAGCTGTGAACTACACAGACGTCAAGAATAAGAATTATGTTAAAAAAGTTATTTATCTAAATCATTCCTAAGTCCTTAAAAATGCGTGAGAATAAAAAAATCATTATTTTAAAGAAAAGTTTGGATATAAAAATATGATCAGAACAAAAATTTCTTCATATAAAAACATTAAAGAAAAATAATTAAAAAATATATTTGCAATAAAGGTTCTTCATAACATAAATAACTTTATCTAGTGAATGCTTATATATTTTGCAATCATCATTTTGCTGTCCAATTATAATGTCCTTGTAAAAGTCTTTTATTATGATCAGTGTGTTTTGAAAAGGATCCAAATTGTCATTTATTAATATTAATTTGATAATTCCGAATACATACTTTCCATTTGGAATACAGAAGAGATATATTTATATCATCATTTTATTTATGTTCTCAATTCATTAGAAATATATAATATTTGCCTGTTTCGCACCGTTGAAGGATTCTTTCTATCTCACAATTAAATTTGCAACAATATTTTATAAATTGCTAGTCTTTCAAATGAAATTGTAGAAGTAGGCACTAACATTTACTCAGGAATTTCAATTTAAATGAACAAAATTTCCAAAGTATGTTTATTCAGGATTTCAAGAGCTAGTCATAAAATCATATATATCGTAAAATAATAACACCAACAAAAATGACAGCTGTGAACTACACGTCTGTAGTCATGCGACAACAATAAGAATTATGTAAAAAAAATTATTTTATCTAAATCATTCCTAAGTCCTTAAAAATGTGTGAGAATAATAAAATCATTATTTTAGAGTTAAGTTTAGATTACGAAATTCCAACCTTTCTTTTTCTTCTCTAGCAGAACCGTCCCACATTTCTGCTCTTTTATTATAACAAAATAAATTATTTATTATGAAATTTTGTTTGCAGTTTAGAAATTATCATTTAACTATTCTGAAGTGTTAAGAAACATTCACAATTTGACTTAAAACCACAACGTTTGAGTCTGCCAACTATATATTTTTAATGCCACAAATTGCAAATATGATGAATTTGTTGCGATATGCTTTTTTGATTAAAGAAATAGTTTAAAAAGCAAATTGAAAGGAAAAGGAATTAAGATGAATATATTTTATAGGTACGACCACACTTGCCAAACATTTGCTCAAAAAAGCGTAACCACTAAACAGTAAAGAAATATATGTTGATATTGAAATGTAATTCTTAACCAAAGCTGTCTCATAAAAAGATGATATTCAGTGGTGTAGAATCCAATATGATTGAAAACTGTTAATTTAAAAAAAAATTTTTTTAATTAATATGTTTCTCATTAATTGGTTACGCCCTAATGTGAACGTTCCGCAAATCGTTTAAGGTACCTTCACACTAATAAAATATATTCTTATGAAATCATAATGTTATTGGAATCTAATATTATTGAAACTGTAAAACTTTTCATTAGTTTCTTCTTTAGTATGTAGTAGTTACATGTTTTTGGGCACACAATTTTAAAATACCCTTAAAAGAAAAAGTACGACGCAAGTAATTATTAAATAAACTTCTTCTGAAATGTGATTTTTAATAAAATCGTTTTACACACACTTGCACATATAAAATGAATCGTAAATTTCGGTTTTTTCCAATCCAGTTTTCCAGTTAAATGGGTTGATTTCATAAAAACATTTTTATAGTACGGAATTCGTCAAACTGAAAGAAGTTTTACTTAGGCGAAATGCCTTTCATTGAAAGTTTCACATAAGCGAAGGACAATTCTTACAACTTTTCATTCCCATTTCGTTTGCATATAGATAATGCTTTAAACGAATTTTAAATTTTATGTCAATAGTAAAACATTATACACCCGTCAACAAAAGCATACCCGGGTATATTAATACGTTTTACATAGAATATTTTTGTTGATAAATTTACTGTTTATTTTTTGTTTAGGTTTATTTTTTTACTTCTATTATCTTGCACCTTATATTTTATTAAAATTTAATACAATTTATTAAATAGTTGCAATCTCAACACACTACCATATACACATGTCGTTATACATACCCAGTTATGAAACTGTTGACGTAAGTGATAGGAATAAACGTCGTCATTAGCCCCAATCCCCCCAGTTTTTCTCAAACCTAGAAGTAGGTTAATAACCACTACTAATGAGGATATCATGAAATTTCAGATTAATACAACAAATTCCTTCTGAGAAACAGCGATTTCAGAACATTAAACATACCCGGGAATGTATCTGTTCTCATAAAGGTTACAATTAATTTGCTAAGTCGTATTGATGAGCTGGAAAGAGCATTGACGAACTATAAGCAAATACTATAAATCTATATTTTTATATTGTTTGCCATCGCCGTATCAATTTCTACCCCACCTCAAATACACATCCTTCAAACTTTAATACGTGAGAATGTCTCGCATAAGTTTATTAAACACGTAAAATTTCTTAAAACCATTTATGTTCTGCATGTTTTGCGTGTTGAAATATTTATTGCGTATCTAAAAAGCACATTAACTAATTGTTTTTATTAACATAAAATATTTCATTGTTTCTACAATTAGGTGCTGGACCATTAGCTTGCACTTCATGCCCCGCACACTTTATGTTGGATGGTGGGCTCTGTATGGAGTGTTTGGGATCTCAATACTATGATTCGCCAACACAAACCTGCAAGACATGTCATGAGTCGTGTCGTTCTTGTACAGGACCTGGTCAGTATTCATGTCAAACATGTGCCTTCCCCCTCCATCTAGATCGCCTAAATAACCAGTGTGTGCCCTGCTGTGCCAACGATGCATCCCCTGAAGATCAGTCGTGCTGTCATTGTGACAAAGATACGGGTTTGTATAGACTTAAATAAAACAACTTAATTAAACCTCAACAGCATGCATGTGGGGTGAAATTGTTTCAACATTCGTTTTTATTTTATTTTATTTTTTATTGTTGAGGAAATGGTTACTTTATTAGTTTTTTTTTTTTTTGACTTCTCCTTTTTTTGTTTCGTTTTAACAGGTGGTTGTGTTAATGCTTCGCCTGCTGGCAAACGTCGCATTGCTGCTGCTGCCGAACAGCAACAATTTGGTAGTTCCTACGGCAATAGTGGTGGTCTTTATGGAAATCTACTAGATGATACGGATGGTTCAACAACAGGTGTTGGTGGTATATTCTCACGTGTCGGTTCACCCTTAACAACTATAACAGCTATTGCGGTTGCTGCCTGTCTCCTTATTGTTACCGTATTTGCAGTCATTTTTGCCGTCTTACAGGTAAGTCTATTAAGGATTTCTCTTTAATCTTCTACTGCCATCCGTCTTCCATAATATTATAAATCTATTAGTTTATTTTGGCAGAGTTTTGTTAGTAGTTGGGCTAGAGCTCGTGTGGCATAACAATAACCTAAACAAATACGTACAACGAATTTTGAAACCGAAATACGTGTTGTATCACGCACACATTCTTCGCCTTGTTGGCAATTAAAAAAATATATATATTACACGGACTTTTATCTCGTCAGTTGTATGGGCTGCTAATGCCTTCTTAAATCCATGTCATGTATTTTTACCTAAACACAAGGAATTTAGATGCACGAAAGTGTTTGTTGTACATGTGCGTATATAAATCTTTATGTGTGCGTGTGTTTAAATTTATTTGGCTTGTGTGCTTTTGTATTGTGACATTTGTCTACAATATTAAACATGCATGACAATAATATTTAAACCAACTCTATAGATTCAATCCCTCACGTATTTATGGGTGTGTGTGAGTCAGGTTGCTTGCGTGCTAAACACATCCAGGATTTATTTATCCGTTTATTATTTTTTTTGCCATTTCCAGTTTTCTCACCTTTTTCACAAGAACATGTTGAGATTTAATTCGATTTGTATGTATGGGATGTAATAAATGATAAATTTATAAGAAAACGAAATTGTGTATATGTGTATCAAAGTTGAATAGTTGTAAGTTGTATAACTGCATATCGCCAGGAAGAAAAGTTACGCAACATTTGCCATTTAACGAGTCCTTAAGTGTTTTATAATTCCTTGTACAAGAGTCAGCTGTCACTCCACTAAAACGCTCATTACCAGTTCTAAATTTATTTATCCTTTAACTTAATTATTTTGTGTGTGTTTTTAGTGATATTAAGCAGGGCATATAATTTTTTTATAATTTGATTTTGTAGCTTTCTAAGATTTCTAAGGATTGAAATTTTATTATGGAATTATAAGCACTATTAATAAAGATTTAGTGTGACTTTAGCTGAAACGTTATTAATAAATAATCAATTCATTTTATCAATTATTTATTTTATATAATCTGATTTAAAATGGAAATTGTTCTAAAATTTGTGTTTGTAGCATGGAGTTTTGAAAGGTTTTTCTTTCGAATTCGAGAGGCCATCACAATATTTTTTAAACATTCTTATTATTATAAGACCCTATACTGACTCCTTTTATGATAATGCTCTCATCGATGTATGTGCGTTAGTGTATGTGAGATTACTGTTGCAGTACACAAGAAGTGAACACAAGACTGCGAGGCCTTAAATCCTGAGTTCGACATAGTCCTGCTGGTCCCTGAACACTGCTGACTTTCACTGTCATGTACTAAGAAGCAGAATACAGTGCCGTCCTTCGTCGGTACCTGTCGAAAAAAAAAAATAGTTGTGAATAAAAAAATTAACTTATAAACAAAAAATAGTATGAAATTATTATATTGAACATGCTCTAAGTTCCCATCTGCCATTGGCAAATTAATTTTAGAATTTGTTCGAGCTTTAATATCATGAAGAGTCGAATTAGTACTGCCTTCGAGTACTTTTTCCGAATTATGAATATTATTTCAGAAAATAGTTTCACAAGTTTATTTGGTGTGGAAGTTTTTTAAATAGAAGTTACTTTAAAGTTCAAAATAACATTATTTACCAAACATTGCCAAAAGAAACTTTATTCATAAAAAAAGTATTTGTTTGCTCTTTTCGGTTAATCGAATCATAAACATTCATAGTTTATTTGTACATCATGCAATCGATACATGTTTTATTGGATGTCAATTGGCAAGAACAGAATTTAATCGCTTGTAAAAACATTATGACATCAATAAATAGACAAAATAAAAACGGCTACAATTTCTTTAACTACAAAATATTTATGTATATATTTGACTTTTACGTAAATATGTAAGTGGCGCCAATTTATCAATGTCTATATGGCATTAAAGTTTTAATACTCGTATATATAAAATAAAAAAAGGCCATTAAAAAAGTGGCACTCATAGGCAGAGTACACTGCAACCTTAAGGAATTACAAGAGGGAAAAAACAAAAATTTAGTAGCTTAAAAAATATTCATTTTTATATACATATTTATAAGCCTTCAAAACGAAGCACCAAAATTTACATGTACCAACAGCATACAAAAGGAATAAAAGGCATTTCAGCAATTCACGTCCACAGTTTCGTTGAAATCAATTTATTTTTATTTTTGTACTTGCGAATCACACACGTATTTAAAGACCATTTAAATAAGTGATATTCATCCATATTTTAATGGGCTGAAGTAGTACGATAAAAAAAGTCATACAGAATGTGTGCAAATACAAACTGGCACATTTCTATTCGATCATATTTTATCAATATTTTATGTGTGTGCTTTCCAACTACCCTACAGTTGGGGAAACTAGAGAAAGTTTAAACATTTATATAAATATTATTTTTTATATAAATATATTATATAAAATGTAACTAAAAGAAAATTAATTTTAAAAAAAGCTTAAGATAACAAAGAAGCAAAACACAAGTATAGGGTGTTTTTTATAGAGTGATAGAACTTTGAGTTGCCATCACTGCTTTATTTGGCTACCCATTTAAGAGCTAAATGTTGCTTTTTGTTTAGTTTGCTTTGACATTTTATTATGGATCCGCTTACACCAGAGCAACGCGTGCAAATTTTGGAAATTTTTAAACAAAATAATTGTTCTGTTCGTCAAACTTATCGTGCGCTTCGTCCATTCTAAATTTTACTATCCGATGAAGCTCATGTTTTGTTGAATGGGTACGTAAATAAACAGGATTGTCGCATTTGAAGTGAGTAGAATCCACAAAGTTTTGTCAAAACACCATAACATCCACAGAAAATTACTGTTTGGTGCGCTTTATGGGCTGGCGGAGTCCTTGGCCCATATGTCTTCCAAAACGCTGATGATCAGAATGTTACTGTTTGTGCAAATTGGAGTTCCAGATTACGCCTTTTACGCGCCAGCCGTGGCGGCCACATGACCGAAATCATATTTAAACATTAATGTCATAAAATTATCTATCTAATAGACGCAGTTTCATTGATATCAAATATATATCAATATGTTTTATTATGATTTAAACTTGTATCACTCTATAAAAAACACCCTTTATTATTTAAAAAAAGCATGACACTTTTTTCTATTCATCGTATATCGAGCGCCAGACGCTTTTCTTTTTAACTTTTTAGTTGAATTTTCTTAAAAAGCGTTTTGTTAGCTGTTTTAAACTATAATATTTTTTCTATATTAATATTTTTTATAGGCTAATGAAGAAAATAATGAAATGGTAACACAGGTATCATAACACACAAGTGTTAACATCAGGTTGATACAGTTCTCGGATTATTTTTCACAATAAAATTTGTGTAAATAGGAAACTGTTATCACATTCAACTAAGCCACCTAAACAGTGGTGATAAACACAATATACACATGAGCACTGAAGATGAAAGTGTAGCGACTTTCGAAAACAGCTGTTCTGCTCTGCTGTGTAAGTTGAATAAAACTGATGTTAACTTCCTTTGTGCCTAGGAATATTTATCATCATGTCTTCCTGAGACTTTAACTAAGTTAGAACAATTAGCCTATAAAAAAATATTAATATAGCAAAAATAAAATGTTCATAAAATAAACAAATCACATATAATATTTTTTACTTTCGATTTTATTGTGCTTCGAAAGCGTGTAAAATGCTTGCATATTATGAGAAGATAAAAACATGAAGCACATTAATAACTTTGCATTTGCACACATACGTGACGTATGAGTAACATTATTAATAAATAGTATTAAGTATACGCCCAGAATCACATTACAAAATACAAATACTCTTTGGACGTTAGTAGATAGATATTGAACGCAAGAGTAGATGGAGTCAAGACTTACATTTGTCTTTGCCACTACGGTGTAATCTGATCGTGTGCTTGATATCTACTGTGTGTTTTGGAAGGATCATACACTTCTCCTAACTTAACCGCTGCATCTCAATTACACGTACCTGGAGTTGATGTTCGAATTAAGTGAACTTTAAATACGTCAGTAGCTTCATAAGGGCGAAGTAACGAGAAATCTGAAAGACTTCCACAAAAGCAGGCAAACACGCAATATCTCCGATTAGCTTTTGTTAGCTGTTTCTATAAGAGTTCAATAATTTTTTTTTTTTTAATTTTCATTTAAATTAAAATTTTTCTTAGCCAGATGCAGATTATTAAATTTTGCCATCCCAATTCATGTTCAGTTGGAAAAGTGCATCGTACACTTCTTCCGGTTGGGCAACCTTTTGATTCGGGTATTCGTAATCGTGTGACTCAATTTCGCACAAAATTTACATTATTGGATATTAAGCTAGCAACGCGCATATGTAAAGCGCGATGGAAGTGTTCTTGATGACCGTGAATAATATATTCGGGGCTTACTTTAGTCCAATACTTTTTTTTTAAGTAGCACTACACTTGCAGTGCGTTGTGCTAGAACTAGGATGGAGCGGATAGTGTTGAAAGGGCAGCTGAAGACAGAATAGAATATAGAGAATTTTTGTTGCAGCTGGTTTCGCTTTTTATTTCGCCGATGAATATTTTCATACATGTGCAGACGAAGGAGGGTGCTTTATTTTACTCTTTTTTAGTGCATGACAGTGTTAATCGTTTTCAGTAGTGTTCAGCGACCAGGGTCCCCTTGCTCAAATCTACAATTTTCAATTCTATACGTAGAAATACCTACAAAACAATATAACTTTTAAAAATGTATTATTGGTTTTTTTATATTTTGCTTGTGGATTTGTGGGGTGTACTCTTGGGAATAGGGCTTCAGTACTATGCATTCGTCATTGAGACAGTCCGACAGAAATTAAGACAATCACTACTAGACGTCACAAAAAAATATAATATATGTTTTGCATATTGAGAATGAAATAAGTTTTATAAGAGTCATAAATAAATGTGTGTCTTAGTTAACTTATCTAATGAAACAGGAAAATTAAAAACACTTAAGTTGTATCAAACAATAATTAATTATCTTTTAAAAAAGAAAATTCAAAAAGCTGAAATTCGAACTTTCAAGGCATGTTTGCAAAGTACATTTTTCGGTTAATAAATAAAAGGGTAATAAATATAAAACTTTTGCTGAGGGTGCTCCAACCATAATGCACGTTCCAAATTAATGTGGAGGTGTATGTCCAACTTCAGTCGACATTTCATTGTTTGAGTGTTTAACGAATTCAACTATAGAGAGGTAATCAATTGAGGAGTGCTTGAAGATTGTTAAAGCCTTTTATGAACAACGACTTTAAAGTTAAAATGAATGCCGTGCTCTTTTGATTTTTTTTGTCACCACTTACATCTCAGTATATTCGTTGCCAAGCAGAATTGCCGCGGTTGGGATAAGAAAAATCCAATGCAGCCACAAAGACTGATTACTTCTTATGGTTTATATGCTGGCGGTGTCATCAGGTAGTACTTCTGCGAAAATGATATTGGGCAAGCAGTTACTATGAATGGTATTTGTTATTTCGAAATGATAATAACTTCTTGTGACGAGAAATTCAGGACATGGACTTGAACGATATGTGGTTCCAACAGGATAGTTCTACTTGAAATATAGCAAACGAAACAATGACTTCGAACGAGAAATTCAATGGACATTTTATCTCTCATTTCGTTGGTCCTATTTGGCCGCCACGATCATATAATTTAACACGTTTGGAATTATTTCTTTGGACGTGGCCAGAAGAAAAATTGTACTTTAATTATCTAAGAAAAATTCCACACCTAAAGGACGAAATAATTCGTCATAATTAAACTTCAATTATCGCCCGTATTATGGATGATGACGTCGACGTGATAGCGAAACGACAGCAAACGTGTCATTGAATTGTTGTCAATAAATAATTATTATTAAAAGCCTTTTGGCATTCTTTAAGGAATATGGTATTAATAGAACATGTCTGGTATCAATTTCTTTCGACAAAGACTAGACAAGTGACAATTTTTCGCTGTCGTGCTGATGTGAGGTAGGCATCGTCATTCATAATACCGAATGATGTGTCATTGAAAATATAGACTGTCGCATAGAGATGTGCCACCGAAGCCACGGAAAGCATTTGGCCAATATTTTGTTTTACTCTTCATTATCTACATTCTTCTATCACAATAAAAAGACATAGAGATAATTCATTGAAACCTCTTTTTTTAAATAACACCGTGCATTATATATGGAACACCCTTTATTATTAATATAGTATAGAGTGTAAATAATAGTTATACTATTATGGAAATTTTGTCGTTGAAACTTAAAACATCTCCTTATTAGCTCAGGCATCATGATGAACTTTTCATGATGAACTTTTCAAATATTCTTTCTACGCTAAATTGTTTAGCTGTCATATATCGTATATATCGTCATATCATACAACTACGGATCGTACATTTGCTTTCTTCTTACCATCAATTAAGAATATTTCTGTATTAAGTTATTGTACAGGTACATACTAAGCCCAAAACAATATTTTGCATACCGTTTCATATCCAAAATAGATTTCAGTATCGTTAATGGTAACAAATTGTTAACAAAATTTGTACGATACCGCTTGCAAAATTTCTGTGAGTATAAAACCTCATCAAACGGCATCATAAGTATCTGGCTGTTGCTGGAACGATTACCAATTCTTAATTGCTGCTTGCGTAGAAACGTAGAAATTGCTTTATTTGTCGAAACATAAATAACTTGCAAACCAAAATTAAATTGTGTTCCGCAAGCACACATCACATGAAATAACAATATCTTGTCGCTGCTAAACATATACAACCATCACATTTCTATGCAAATATTTAGCTACTCCATCGTTTATGCCCATATTCGACCGTTTCACAGAAGGAGTATTTACTCATTTAATTGTATGTTCACGTCCTGCACAATAATGATTAATCGTACTCGCAGAGTCCACAAGACACACAGCAAACATAAGCGCACATATTTAGCTAAAACTATTTAAACATCTCTTGTGTGCAAATATTATTGATTTGGTTTTGAGAAAAATAAATAAATAAGAAAGTTCTGATTACTGACAAGTATTCCTGAGATGCGCCGTATGTACGAAAAGTGCCCATGCGGCTAAAGAACACAGTGAAAAATGTTAGTCATATATTTTTGTCCGGTTTGGCAATAATAACATGATTTTAGCAATAATAAACAATGATATATCGGAAAAAAAGATTTTATACAAAAATTAAATAACAAAAGATTACAACTAAAATCGTAATTGAAAAATCATTAAATTAAAAAAGTCTTTTAATAGCACATTCCTATAACCCAGAGGCTAATACACTGTAAAACAAAACACAAGATTGAGTGCATAATTGGCTAAAACCCGAATTTTGCTATAAAAAGAAATTGCTGCAATTTTATTATTTACATTTTAAGCCGGCAATCAATCCATTACAGAAAACTATCAATAACATCAAATCGAAAAGTGGAAATGGAAAAAATTAAATGAAATAAGAAAAATATTGTGTTGATAATGCAGAGTAGCGCAAAATGAATCACTCTATTGTAAGATGTAATAGCTTTAGCAAATGGTGTTTTAGGTCCATCATATTTGTCTTTTGTGAACTAGAAGCTGCAGAATACAAACAGACAAGCAATGGGGCGTTATACTCCCCAAGAGCGTAAACTAATTGGGTTGAATTTTTCAACAACAATGGTGCGGTGGTGTTGGCTCAGCTGGAATTTCATTGTAGATTTTCTAATCCTATCGCTCCACTTAGCTGCTCAACTTGAGCAGACTAAAACCACTGGACATCTTTAAGGGCGTGTCCGCCACTAGATTAGTCGATGTATCGAAAATATAGCGCCTGTTATGCTGGGAACAAGCAAGTATCAACCGGACAACATGCCACGCAATTGGGCGTCACAAAACGAACTCTACAATGAATTTTTAATGGAAGGATTAGGATATGATCACACTTGTCAAAAATTTGCATAAAAAAGTGTAACCACTAAACTTAAAAAAAATATTTAATCGGAGACGTATTTGTCAATTAAACCAGTTTCATAAATAACTGATAGTCAGTGGTGTAAAATCCGATTTGATTGGAAACTGTTTAACTCAATAAATACTTGCCTGATTTATTAAGTATCTCATTAATAGCTAGTGTTTAGGTTTTTTTTTTTTTTTTTTTTGGCAAATATTTGCCCAAACATGACCGCACTTCTACACATGTTCCCAAACAAAATTCAAAGAGCGCACCAGTTAATACCAGCAGGCCGTCAGTCGTGTGTGAATTTCTCAATTTTAACAACGAACAGGACGATTTTGAATCGAAAATCAGCATAAGCGGAGAAGCACATTTTCATTTGACTGGTTACTCTAAGTCGCAGACCTATACCAACAGGGAAATATTCGACAGGAATGCGAACAGTTTCTACTGGGAACACTGTGGAGGGTGTTTCGTGTAGTCATTTAAATACTGAATTGGGTTATTAATATTGTGTCACTTTGTATTTATAACAGCTATTTTTAAATGTTTTATTTATCACTTTTTAAGCAGAAGATTAAAAGTAGAAATAACAGTGCTGACGGTTTAAGCTACTAATAGGCATTAATGGGTTAAGTTTAATATAATTTATTTCTTATGAATTTTGTTATATTTTGACTCGCGTGAGCTAAGACAAACTCCAGCAGATTGATTCTGGTCATTATTAAGTTCTGAAATATTTATAATAACACACACAAATATTATTTGCCAATCGCATAAATCAAATGCTTAAACGATGGATCAGGAGTAAAGCTTTCTTCGAAATTCGAAATCATAAATTGATGAATGGATTTGTGTGTGAAGTTAGAATTGGTGTGGATGGTAAAGCAAAATTAAAAAAAGTTTAAGACAGATGTTAGTATTTCATGAAGGAATAATCAAGCCTGAAACGATTATTTAAAAAAAATCCTGTGTGCTGTTACTACAACAGGTCGTATTATAATGTTATTCCAAATTAATAAGGGTTCTCATTTAAACTGTTAAGTTTTGCGACTGTTAATAAATTTTTTTATTTTGAAAGCACTTCGTGAAAACGTTTTTGATTTTCCTACCATATAAGATAAATAAGAGGGATATAGCAGCTTAAATGAATACCCTAAATATATTATAATGGACTCTTTAACAAAGAAATTGTTTTTGTTAATATTTCAAGCGCTCCGCCAATCATCCGGCCCATAAAACTACTCGTTATAATAAAGTACCCACCAACAGAAGAAGAAAAAACCGTATCAGCTCTGCTAGCACTCTGTTGAAAATCGATGCTGAGGCTAATAACGAAGAGGACGAAGAAGATGAAGATGAAGAGGACGTAGATTATGAAAGACAGGTGGAGGAGTTGCAGCAACAGGACAATTGTGTTGCTGAAGAAGATGATAAAGACGGTGAAGTGGAAGATCTGGAGTTGTACAGCTTTAATAAGAGCTCTAAAGAATTAGCCCAACGTTCTCAAAAGAAAACGGAAGAATCGAAAACTTTCGTAAGAGTGCCACTTAAGAAAACAAGCAGTAAGAGAAAACCGGCCACACAAAGGACATAGAATTTCCCCCCCACACGAACTGAGCAAACACTAAGATATGAAGGCTTAAAATTAAATTCAAGCCTTATCAAATATTGAACACTTACAGAAAAAATGATTGTTTTTTTTAATAAAATATTTGTAATTGTAAATTTTGTATAAAGAAAATTGTACCTAATTATATAAAACATTTAAAAAATTAACAGAAAGAAAACAAATAAAAATGAATAAAACAAAAGAATAGGATTAGAACAGCTCTAAGCTTAACTTAAAAACATAAAATTGAAACTAAAATTTTATAATCTTTGTATTAAATAGACAATTTTTTTGGTGTGTAATATGGCAAGAATTTTTGTTAGTTAGTGATTATTTTTATGTATGAAAATATATATATTTTGTGTGTAAAGCTTATAACCATTATGCGTGTAATTACCACAATTCTTTTAGCAAATTATAACATTATCCTTTGAATTATTTAGTTAGAACCCCACATATTTTATTCATTTGATATATCAACTATTTTACTTATTATTTGTTATTACTTAGTAAAGAAAAAAAAAGAAAAATAGTTCTAATTATATGCATTAACTTTAGCGGAAGCCCTTGAAGGGTTTCTTTTTTATATTTTAATTATTTTATAGTATAATTTGTTTATATGTTAATTATTGATAAATCCTAATCAAATTAAAACACAAAAGATAATTAAATAAAAAATTAAAAACGATTTTAAAATTAATGTAATCAACTAAAAATCAAATTCGTTGTTCTTCATTGGAAGCAGCTAGTAAAAGTACTGCAGACGGAAAAGGGAAACTGCCTGCTTTCCATTTGCGAAATAAATATTTTTAGTATCATCTTAAATCTTAAGAATTTCAAAATCAAAACCGAAATTCGTCAAAAAGAGCTTGAAGTACAAAACGTGTAAAGAGCGCTTGAAATAAGTTTTTATTTTGAAACTTACTGTTCGATTAATTTTAATGGGTTAACGCCCACTGCCCTCATATAAGGATACCTGTGAAATTTATGGCAACTTTGACAAGAAGAGTTGTTGTATCCGTCACTTAGGAAATAAATATCTCATATAAATGTTTTCAAAATAAGTGATATTTGTTAAGTATTCAGTAAATTTAAAAAAGCATTAAAAAATCGACATTTGAAAAATTTTCTTACAAATGAAAAATATGCTTCCAAGCATTCAAAATCGATTTGTTATGAAATCTATTGGGGAAAATAAGGGTGTAAACAAAAAATTAGCCATTTCTAAGAAAATTTTTAAAAAGTCGATTTTTTTAACAAAGAGGTACCCCTTATGAAATTTTCAATTTTCGCTTCGGTCCTATAAAATGAAAAATATGCTTCTAAGCATTCAAAATCGATTTGTTATGGAATCTATTGGCGAAAATAAGGGTGTAAGCAAAAAATTAGCCATTTGTAAGAACATTTTTAAAAAGTCAATTTTTTGAACTAAGAGGTACCCCTTATGAAATTTTCAATTTTCGCTTCGGTCCTATAAAATTAAAAATATGCTTCTAAGCATTCAAAATCGATTTGTTATGGAATCTATTGGGGAAAATAAGGGTGTAAACAAAAAATTAGCCATTTCTAAGAAAATTTTTAAAAAGTCAATTTCTTGAACTAAGAGGTACCCCTTATGAAATTTTCAATTTTCGCTTCGGTCCTATAAAATGAAAAATATGCTTCTAAGCATTCAAAATCGATTTGTTATGGAATCTATTGGCGAAAATAAGGGTGTAAACAAAAAATTAGCCATTTCTAAGAAAATTTTTAAAAAGTCAATTTTTTGAACTAAGAGGTACCCCTTATGAAATTTTCAATTTTCGCTTCGGTCCTATAAAATGAAAAATATGCTTCTAAGCATTCAAAATCGATTTGTTATGGAATCTATTGGCGAAAATAAGGGTGTAAACAAAAAATTAGCCATTTCTAAGAAAATTTTTAAAAAGTCAATTTTTTGAACTAAGAGGTACCCCTTATGAAATTTTCAATTTTCGCTTCGGTCCTATAAAATGAAAAATATGCTTCTAAGCATTCAAAATCGATTTGTTATGGAATCTATTGGCGAAAATAAGGGTGTAAACAAAAAATTAGCCATTTCTAAGAAAATTTTTAAAAAGTCAATTTTTTGAACTAAGAGGTACCCCTTATGAAATTTTCAATTTTCGCTTCGGTCCTATAAAATTAAAAATATGCTTCTAAGCATTCAAAATCGATTTGTTATGGAATCTATTGGCGAAAATAAGGGTGTAAACAAAAAATTAGCCATTTCTAAGAAAATTTTTAAAAAGTCAATTTTTTGAACTAAGAGGTACCCCTTATGAAATTTTCAATTTTCGCTTCGGTCCTATAAAATGAAAAATATGCTTCTAAGCATTCAAAATCGATTTGTTATGGAATCTATTGGGGAAAATAAGGGTGTAAACAAAAAATTATCCATTTCTAAGAAAATTTTTAAAAAGTCAATTTTTTGAACTAAGAGGTACCCCTTATGAAATTTTCAATTTTCGCTTCGGTCCTATAAAATGAAAAATATGCTTCTAAGCATTCAAAATCGATTTGTAATGGAATCTATTGGGGAAAATAAGGGTGTAAACAAAAAATTAGCCATTTCTAAGAAAATTTTTAAAAAGTCAATTTTTTGAACTAAGAGGTACCCCTTATGAAATTTTCAATTTTCGCTTCGGTCCTATAAAATGAAAAATATGCTTCTAAGCATTCAAAATCGATTTGTTATGGAATCTATTGGCGAAAATAAGGGTGTAAACAAAAAATTAGCCATTTCTAAGAAAATTTTTAAAAAGTCAATTTTTTGAACTAAGAGGTACCCCTTATGAAATTTTCAATTTTCGCTTCGGTCCTATAAAATTAAAAATATGCTTCTAAGCATTCAAAATCGATTTGTTATGGAATCTATTGGCGAAAATAAGGGTGTAAACAAAAAATTAGCCATTTCTAAGAAAATTTTTAAAAAGTCAATTTTTTGAACTAAGAGGTACCCCTTATGAAATTTTCAATTTTCGCTTCGGTCCTATAAAATGAAAAATATGCTTCTAAGCATTCAAAATCGATTTGTTATGGAATCTATTGGGGAAAATAAGGGTGTAAACAAAAAATTATCCATTTCTAAGAAAATTTTTAAAAAGTCAATTTTTTGAACTAAGAGGTACCCCTTATGAAATTTTCAATTTTCGCTTCGGTCCTATAAAATGAAAAATATGCTTCTAAGCATTCAAAATCGATTTGTAATGGAATCTATTGGGGAAAATAAGGGTGTAAACAAAAAATTATCCATTTCTAACAAAATTTTTAAAAAGTCAATTTTTTGAACTAAGAGGTACCCCTTATGAAATTTTCAATTTTCGCTTCGGTCCTATAAAATGAAAAATATGCTTCTAAGCATTCAAAATCGATTTGTAATGGAATCTATTGGGGAAAATAAGGGTGTAAACAAAAAATTATCCATTTCTAACAAAATTTTTAAAAAGTCAATTTTTTGAACTAAGAGGTACCCCTTATGAAATTTTCAATTTTCGCTTCGGTCCTATAAAATGAAAAATATGCTTCTAAGCATTCAAAATCGATTTGTAATGGAATCTATTGGGGAAAATAAGGGTGTAAACAAAAAATTATCCATTTCTAACAAAATTTTTAAAAAGTCAATTTTTTGAACTAAGAGGTACCCCTTATGAAATTTTCAATTTTCGCTTCGGTCCTATAAAATGAAAAATATGCTTCTAAGCATTCAAAATCGATTTGTAATGGAATCTATTGGGGAAAATAAGGGTGTAAACAAAAAATTATCCATTTCTAACAAAATTTTTAAAAAGTCAATTTTTTGAACTAAGAGGTACCCCTTATGAAATTTTCAATTTTCGCTTCGGTCCTATAAAATGAAAAATATGCTTCTAAGCATTCAAAATCGATTTGTTATGGAATCTATTGGGGAAAATAAGGGTGTAAACAAAAAATTATCCATTTCTAAGAAAATTTTTAAAAAGTCAATTTTTTGAACTAAGAGGTAGGTACCCCCTTATGAAATTTTCAATTTTCGCTTCGGTCCTATAAAATGAAAAATATGCTTCTAAGCATTCAAAATCGATTTGTTATGGAATCTATTGGCGAAAATAAGGGTGTAAACAAAAAATTAGCCATTTCTAAGAAAATTTTTAAAAAGTCAATTTTTTGAACTAAGAGGTACCCCTTATGAAATTTTCAATTTTCGCTTCGGTCCTATAAAATGAAAAATATGCTTCTAAGCATTCAAAATCGATTTGTTATGGAATCTATTGGGGAAAATAAGGGTGTAAACAAAAAATTAGCCATTTCTAAGAAAATTTTTAAAAAGTCAATTTTTTGAACTAAGAGGTACCCCTTATGAAATTTTCAATTTTCGCTTCGGTCCTATAAAATGAAAAATATGCTTCTAAGCATTCAAAATCGATTTGTTATGGAATCTATTGGCGAAAATAAGGGTGTAAACAAAAAATTAGCCATTTCTAAGAAAATTTTTAAAAAGTCAATTTTTTGAACTAAGAGGTACCCCTTATGAAATTTTTAATTTTCGCTTCGGTCCTATTAAATGAAAAATATGCATCTAAGCATTCAAAATCGATTTGTTATGGAATCTATTGGGGAAAATAAGGGTGTAAACAAAAAATTATCCATTTCTAAGAAAATTTTTAAAAAGTCAATTTTTTGAACTAAGAGGTACCCCTTATGAAATTTTCAATTTTCGCTTCGGTCCTATAAAATGAAAAATATGCTTCTAAGCATTCAAAATCGATTTGTTATGGAATCTATTGGCGAAAATAAGGGTGTAAACAAAAAATTAGCCATTTCTAAGAAAATTTTTAAAAAGTCAATTTTTTGAACTAAGAGGTACCCCTTATGAAATTTTTAATTTTCGCTTCGGTCCTATAAAATGAAAAATATGCATCTAAGCATTCAAAATCGATTTGTTATGGAATCTATTGGGGAAAATAAGGGTGTAAACAAAAAATTAGCCATTTCTAAGAAAATTTTTAAAAAGTCAATTTTTTGAACTAAGAGGTACCCCTTATGAAATTTTCAATTTTCGCTTCGGTCCTATAAAATGAAAAATATGCTTCTAAGCATTCAAAATCGATTTGTTATGGAATCTATTGGGGAAAATAAGGGTGTAAACAAAAAATTAGCCATTTCTAAGAAAATTTTTAAAAAGTGAATTTCTTGAACTAAGAGGTACCCCTTATGAAATTTTCAATTTTCGCTTCGGTCCTATAAAATGAAAAATATGCTTCTAAGCATTCAAAATCGATTTGTTATGGAATCTATTGGCGAAAATAAGGGTGTAAACAAAAAATTAGCCATTTCTAAGAAAATTTTTAAAAAGTCAATTTTTTGATCTAAGAGGTACCCCTTATGAAATTTTCAATTTTCGCTTCGGTCCTATAAAATTAAAAATATGCTTCTAAGCATTCAAAATCGATTTGTTATGGAATCTATTGGCGAAAATAAGGGTGTAAACAAAAAATTAGCCATTTCTAAGAAAATTTTTAAAAAGTCAATTTTTTGAACTAAGAGGTACCCCTTATGAAATTTTCAATTTTCGCTTCGGTCCTATAAAATGAAAAATATGCTTCTAAGCATTTTAAATCCATTTGTTATGGAATCTATTGGGGAAAATAAGGGTGTAAACAAAAAATTATCCATTTCTAAGAAAATTTTTAAAAAGTCAATTTTTTGAACTAAGAGGTACCCCTTATGAAATTTTCAATTTTCGCTTCGGTCCTATAAAATGAAAAATATGCTTCTAAGCATTCAAAATCGATTTGTTATGGAATCTATTGGGGAAAATAAGGGTGTAAACAAAAAATTATCCATTTCTAAGAAAATGTTTAAGAAGTCAATTTTTTGAACTAAGAGATACCCCTTATGAAATTTTCAATTTTCGCTTCGGTCCTATAAAATGAAAAATATGCTTCTAAGCATTCAAAATCGATTTGTTATGGACTCTATTGGCGAAAATAAGGGTGTAAACAAAAAATTAGCCATTTCTAAGAAAATTTTTAAAAAGTCAATTTTTTGAACTAAGAGGTACCCCTTATGAAATTTTCAATTTTCGCTTCGGTCCTATAAAATGAAAAATATGCTTCTAAGCATTCAAAATCGATTTGTTATGGAATCTATTGGCGAAAATAAGGGTGTAAACAAAAAATTATCCATTTCTAAGAAAATTTTTAAAAAGTCAATTTTTTGAACTAAGAGGTACCCCTTATGAAATTTTCAATTTTCGCTTCGGTCCTATAAAATGAAAAATATGCTTCTAAGCATTCAAAATCGATTTGTTATGGAATCTATTGGGGAAAATAAGGGTGTAAACAAAAAATTATCCATTTCTAACAAAATTTTTAAAAAGTCAATTTTTTGAACTAAGAGGTACCCCTTATGAAATTTTAAATTTTCGCTTCGGTCCTATAAAATGAAAAATATGCTTCTAAGCATTCAAAATCGATTTGTTATGGAATCTATTGGGGAAAATAAGGGTGTAAACAAAAAATTATCCATTTCTAAGAAAATTTTTAAAAAGTCAATTTTTTGAACTAAGAGGTACCCCTTATGAAATTTTCAATTTTCGCTTCGGTCCTATAAAATGAAAAATATGCTTCTAAGCATTCAAAATCGATTTGTTATGGAATCTATTGGCGAAAATAAGGGTGTAAACAAAAAATTAGCCATTTCTAAGAAAATTTTTAAAAAGTCAATTTTTTGAACTAAGAGGTACCCCTTATGAAATTTTCAATTTTCGCTTCGGTCCTATAAAATGAAAAATATGCTTCTAAGCATTCAAAATCGATTTGTTATGGAATCTATTGGGGAAAATAAGGGTGTAAACAAAAAATTAGCCATTTCTAAGAAAATTTTAAAAAAGTAAATTTTTTTAACTGAGAGGTACCCCTTATGAAATTTTCAATTTTCGCTTCGGTCCTATAAAATGAAAAATATGCTTCTAAGCATTCAAAATCGATTTGTTATGGAATCTATTGGGGAAAATAAGGGTGTAAACAAAAAATTAGCCATTTCTAAGAAAATTTTTAAAAAGTCAATTTTTTGAACTAAGAGGTACCCCTTATGAAATTTTCAATTTTCGCTTCGGTCCTATAAAATGAAAAATATGCTTCTAAACATTCAAAATCGATTTGTTATGGAATCTATTGGGGAAAATAAGGGTGTAAACAAAAAATTAGCCATTTCTAAGAAAATTTTTAAAAAGTCAATTTTTTGAACTAAGAGGTACCCCTTATGAAATTTTTAATTTTCGCTTCGGTCCTATAAAATGAAAAATATGCTTCTAAACATTCAAAATCGATTTGTTATGGAATCTATTGGGGAAAATAAGGGTGTAAACAAAAAATTAGCCATTTCTAAGAAAATTTTTAAAAAGTCAATTTTTTGAACTAAGAGGTACCCCTTATGAAATTTTCAATTTTCGCTTCGGTCCTATAAAATGAAAAATATGCTTCTAAGCATTCAAAATCGATTTGTTATGGAATCTATTGGGGAAAATAAGGGTGTAAACAAAAAATTATCCATTTCTAAGAAAATGTTTAAGAAGTCAATTTTTTGAACTAAGAGATACCCCTTATGAAATTTTCAATTTTCGCTTCGGTCCTATAAAATGAAAAATATGCTTCTAAGCATTCAAAATCGATTTGTTATGGACTCTATTGGCGAAAATAAGGGTGTAAACAAAAAATTAGCCATTTCTAAGAAAATTTTTAAAAAGTCAATTTTTTGAACTAAGAGGTACCCCTTATGAAATTTTCAATTTTCGCTTCGGTCCTATAAAATTAAAAATATGCTTCTAAGCATTCAAAATCGATTTGTTATGGAATCTATTGGCGAAAATAAGGGTGTAAACAAAAAATTAGCCATTTCTAAGAAAATTTTTAAAAAGTCAATTTTTTGAACTAAGAGGTACCCCTTATGAAATTTTCAATTTTCGCTTCGGTCCTATAAAATGAAAAATATGCTTCTAAGCATTCAAAATCGATTTGTTATGGAATCTATTGGGGAAAATAAGGGTGTAAACAAAAAATTATCCATTTCTAAGAAAATTTTTAAAAAGTCAATTTTTTGAACTAAGAGGTACCCCTTATGAAATTTTCAATTTTCGCTTCGGTCCTATAAAATGAAAAATATGCTTCTAAGCATTCAAAATCGATTTGTAATGGAATCTATTGGGGAACATAAGGGTGTAAACAAAAAATTAGCCATTTCTAAGAAAATTTTTAAAAAGTCAATTTTTTGAACTAAGAGGTACCCCTTATGAAATTTTCAATTTTCGCTTCGGTCCTATAAAATGAAAAATATGCTTCTAAGCATTCAAAATCGATTTGTTATGGAATCTATTGGGGAAAATAAGGGTGTAAACAAAAAATTATCCATTTCTAAGAAAATTTTTAAAAAGTCAATTTTTTGAACTAAGAGGTACCCCTTATGAAATTTTCAATTTTCGCTTCGGTCCTATAAAATGAAAAATATGCTTCTAAGCATTCAAAATCGATTTGTTATGGAATCTATTGGGGAAAATAAGGGTGTAAACAAAAAATTATCCATTTCTAACAAAATTTTTAAAAAGTCAATTTTTTGAACTAAGAGGTACCCCTTATGAAATTTTAAATTTTCGCTTCGGTCCTATAAAATGAAAAATATGCTTCTAAGCATTCAAAATCGATTTGTTATGGAATCTATTGGGGAAAATAAGGGTGTAAACAAAAAATTATCCATTTCTAAGAAAATTTTTAAAAAGTCAATTTTTTGAACTAAGAGGTACCCCTTATGAAATTTTCAATTTTCGCTTCGGTCCTATAAAATGAAAAATATGCTTCTAAGCATTCAAAATCGATTTGTTATGGAATCTATTGGCGAAAATAAGGGTGTAAACAAAAAATTAGCCATTTCTAAGAAAATTTTTAAAAAGTCAATTTTTTGAACTAAGAGGTACCCCTTATGAAATTTTCAATTTTCGCTTCGGTCCTATAAAATGAAAAATATGCTTCTAAGCATTCAAAATCGATTTGTTATGGAATCTATTGGGGAAAATAAGGGTGTAAACAAAAAATTAGCCATTTCTAAGAAAATTTTAAAAAAGTAAATTTTTTTAACTGAGAGGTACCCCTTATGAAATTTTCAATTTTCGCTTCGGTCCTATAAAATGAAAAATATGCTTCTAAGCATTCAAAATCGATTTGTTATGGAATCTATTGGGGAAAATAAGGGTGTAAACAAAAAATTAGCCATTTCTAAGAAAATTTTTAAAAAGTCAATTTTTTGAACTAAGAGGTACCCCTTATGAAATTTTCAATTTTCGCTTCGGTCCTATAAAATGAAAAATATGCTTCTAAACATTCAAAATCGATTTGTTATGGAATCTATTGGGGAAAATAAGGGTGTAAACAAAAAATTAGCCATTTCTAAGAAAATTTTTAAAAAGTCAATTTTTTGAACTAAGAGGTACCCCTTATGAAATTTTTAATTTTCGCTTCGGTCCTATAAAATGAAAAATATGCATCTAAGCATTCAAAATCGATTTGTTATGGAATCTCTTGGGGAAAATAAGGGTGTAAACAAAAAATTAGCCATTTCTAAGAAAATTTTTAAAAAGTCAATTTTTTTAACTAAGAGGTACCCCTTATGAAATTTTCAATTTTCGCTTCGGTCCTATAAAATGAAAAATATGCATCTAAGCATTCAAAATCGATTTGTTATGGAATCTCTTGGGGAAAATAAGGGTGTAAACAAAAAATTAGCCATTTCTAAGAAAATTTTTAAAAAGTCAATTTTTTGAACTAAGAGGTACCCCTTATGAAATTTTTAATTTTCGCTTCGGTCCTATAAAATGAAAAATATGCTTCTAAGCATTCAAAATCGATTTGTTATGGAATCTATTGGGGAAAATAAGGGTGTAAACAAAAAATTAGCCATTTCTAAGAAAATTTTAAAAAAGTAAATTTTTTTAACTAAGAGGTAGCCCTTATGAAATTTTCAATTTTCGCTTCGGTCCTATAAAATGAAAAATATGCTTCTAAGCATTCAAAATCGATTTGTTATGGAATCTATTGGGGAAAATAAGGGTGTAAACAAAAAATTAGCCATTTCTAAGAAAATTTTTAAAAAGTCAATTTTTTGAACTAAGAGGTACCCCTTATGAAATTTTCAATTTTCGCTTCGGTCCTATAAAATGAAAAATATGCTTCTAAACATTCAAAATCGATTTGTTATGGAATCTATTGGGGAAAATAAGGGTGTAAACAAAAAATTAGCCATTTCTAAGAAAATTTTTAAAAAGTCAATTTTTTGAACTAAGAGGTACCCCTTATGAAATTTTTAATTTTCGCTTCGGTCCTATAAAATGAAAAATATGCATCTAAGCATTCAAAATCGATTTGTTATGGAATCTCTTGGGGAAAATAAGGGTGTAAACAAAAAATTAGCCATTTCTAAGAAAATTTTTAAAAAGTCAATTTTTTTAACTAAGAGGTACCCCTTATGAAATTTTCAATTTTCGCTTCGGTCCTATAAAATGAAAAATATGCATCTAAGCATTCAAAATCGATTTGTTATGGAATCTCTTGGGGAAAATAAGGGTGTAAACAAAAAATTAGCCATTTCTAAGAAAATTTTTAAAAAGTCAATTTTTTGAACTAAGAGGTACCCCTTATGAAATTTTCAATTTTCGCTTCGGTCCTATAAAATGAAAAATATGCTTCTAAGCATTCAAAATCGATTTGTTATGGAATCTCTTGGGGAAAATAAGGGTGTAAACAAAAAATTAGCCATTTGTAAGAAAATTTTTAAAAAGTCAATTTTTTGAACTAAGAGGTACCCCTTATGAAATTTTTAATTTTCGCTTCGGTCCTATAAAATGAAAAATATGCATCTAAGCATTCAAAATCGATTTGTTATGGAATCTCTTGGGGAAAATAAGGGTGTAAACAAAAAATTAGCCATTTCTAAGAAAATTTTTAAAAAGTCAATTTTTTGAACTAAGAGGTACCCTTTATGAAATTTTCAATTTTCGCTTCGGTCCTATAAAATGAAAAATATGCATCTAAGCATTCAAAATCGATTTGTTATGGAATCTCTTGGGGAAAATAAGGGTGTAAACAAAAAATTAGCCATTTCTAAGAAAATTTTTAAAAAGTCAATTTTTTGAACTAAGAGGTACCCCTTATGAAATTTTCAATTTTCGCTTCGGTCCTATAAAATGAAAAATATGCTTCTAAGCATTCAAAATCGATTTGTTATGGAATCTCTTGGGGAAAATAAGGGTGTAAACAAAAAATTAGCCATTTCTAAGAAAATTTTTAAAAAGTCAATTTTTTGAACTAAGAGGTACCCCTTATGAAATTTTTAATTTTCGCTTCGCTCCTATAAAATGAAAAATATGCTTCTAAGCATTCAAAATCGATTTGTTATGGAATCTATTGGCGAAAATAAGGGTGTAAACAAAAAATTAGCCATTTCTAAGAAAATTTTTAAAAAGTCAATTTTTTGAACTAAGAGGTACCCCTTATGAAATTTTCAATTTTCGCTCCGGTCCTATAAAATGAAAAATATGCTTCTAAGCATTCAAAATCGATTTGTTATGGAATCTCTTGGGGAAAATAAGGGTGTAAACAAAAAATTAGCCATTTCTAAGAAAATTTTTAAAAAGTCAATTTTTTGAACTAAGAGGTACCCCTTATGAAATTTTCAATTTTCGCTTCGGTCCTATAAAATGAAAAATATGCTTCTAAGCATTCAAAATTGATTTGTTATGGAATCTATTGGCGAAAATAAGGGTGTAAACAAAAAATTAGCCATTTCTAAGAAAATTTTTAAAAAGTAAATTTTTTGAACTAAGAGGTACCCCTTATGAAATTTTCAATTTTCGCTTCGGTCCTATAAAATGAAAAATATGCTTCTAAGCATTCAAAATCGATTTGTTATGGAATCTATTGGGGAAAATAAAGGTGTAAACAAAAAATTATCCATTTCTAAGAAAATGTTTAAAAAGTAAATTTTTTGAACTAAGAGGTACCCCTTATGAAATTTTCAATTTTCGCTTCGGTCCTATAAAATGAAAAATATACATCTAAGCATTCAAAATCGATTTGTTATGGAATCTATTGGGGAAAATAAGGGTGTAAACAAAAAATTAGCCATTTCTAAGAAATTTTTTAAAAAGTCAATTTTTTGAACTAAGAGATACCCCTTATGAAATTTTCAATTTTCGCTTCGGTCCTATAAAATGAAAAATATGCTTCTAAGCATTCAAAATCGATTTGTTATGGAATCTCTTGGGGAAAATAAGGGTGTAAACAAAAAATTAGCCATTTCTAAGAAAATTTTTAAAAAGTCAATTTTTTGAACTAAGAGGTACCCCTTATGAAATTTTTAATTTTCGCTTCGGTCCTATAAAATGAAAAATATGCATCTAAGCATTCAAAATCGATTTGTTATGGAATCTATTGGGGAAAATAAGGGTGTAAACAAAAAATTATCCATTTCTAAGAAAATTTTTAAAAAGTCAATTTTTTGAACTAAGAGGTACCCCTTATGAAATTTTTAATTTTCGCTTCGGTCCTATAAAATGAAAAATATGCATCTAAGCATTCAAAATCGATTTGTTATGGAATCTCTTGGGGAAAATAAGGGTGTAAACAAAAAATTAGCCATTTCTAAGAAAATTTTTAAAAAGTCAATTTTTTGAACTAAGAGGTACCCTTTATGAAATTTTCAATTTTCGCTTCGGTCCTATAAAATGAAAAATATGCATCTAAGCATTCAAAATCGATTTGTTATGGAATCTCTTGGGGAAAATAAGGGTGTAAACAAAAAATTAGCCATTTCTAAGAAAATTTTTAAAAAGTCAATTTTTTGAACTAAGAGGTACCCCTTATGAAATTTTCAATTTTCGCTTCGGTCCTATAAAATGAAAAATATGCTTCTAAGCATTCAAAATCGATTTGTTATGGAATCTATTGGCGAAAATAAGAGTGTAAACAAAAAATTAGCCATTTCTAAGAAAATTTTTAAAAAGTCAATTTTTTGAACTAAGAGGTACCCCTTATGAAATTTTAAATTTTCGCTTCGGTCCTATAAAATGAAAAATATGCTTCTAAGCATTCAAAATCGATTTGTTATGGAATCTCTTGGGGAAAATAAGGGTGTAAACAAAAAATTAGCCATTTCTAAGAAAATTTTTAAAAAGTCAATTTTTTGAACTAAGAGGTACCCCTTATGAAATTTTTAATTTTCGCTTCGCTCCTATAAAATGAAAAATATGCTTCTAAGCATTCAAAATCGATTTGTTATGGAATCTATTGGCGAAAATAAGGGTGTAAGCAAAAAATTAGCCATTTCTAAGAAAATTTTTAAAAAGTCAATTTTTTGAACTAAGAGGTACCCCTTATGAAATTTTCAATTTTCGCTTCGGTCCTATAAAATGAAAAATATGCTTCTAAGCATTCAAAATTGATTTGTTATGGAATCTATTGGCGAAAATAAGGGTGTAAACAAAAAATTAGCCATTTCTAAGAAAATTTTTAAAAAGTCAATTTTTTGAACTAAGAGGTACCCCTTATGAAATTTTCAATTTTCGCTTCGGTCCTATAAAATGAAAAATATGCTTCTAAGCATTCAAAATCGATTTGTTATGGAATCTATTGGGGAAAATAAAGGTGTAAACAAAAAATTATCCATTTCTAAGAAAATGTTTAAAAAGTAAATTTTTTGAACTAAGAGGTACCCCTTATGAAATTTTCAATTTTCGCTTCGGTCCTATAAAATGAAAAATATACATCTAAGCATTCAAAATCGATTTGTTATGGAATCTATTGGGGAAAATAAGGGTGTAAACAAAAAATTAGCCATTTCTAAGAAAATTTTTAAAAAGTCAATTTTTTGAACTAAGAGATACCCCTTATGAAATTTTCAATTTTCGCTCCGGTCCTATAAAATGAAAAATATGCTTCTAAGCATTCAAAATCGATTTGTTATGGAATCTCTTGGGGAAAATAAGGGTGTAAACAAAAAATTATCCATTTCTAAGAAAATGTTTAAAAAGTAAATTTTTTGAACTAAGAGGTAC